>JAGFMF010012266.1:14688160-14749156 GCA_019455555.1 Galemys pyrenaicus
AATTGATACCCTGGCATTCATCTTTGCCATTTTGTTTGCCTGTTTGTGGTTCTATTCTTTACCTTATTTATTTATTTAGTCATTTATTTACTATTTGTTCTTCTGTTGGTTTTGGTTCTGAGGTTTCTTGTAGGATTTTTTATAGTGGAGGTTTTGTAGAAGTGAATTTCTGTAGACTTTGTTTGTCTGAAAAGGTTCTAATTTTCCCCTCATAGAGGAAGGAGAGCTTTGCAGCGTAGAGTATTCTTGGTTGGATTTTGTTGGCTTGGATTTTGTTAAATATGTCCCTCCATTCCCTTCTTGCCTTCAGTGTTTCCTCAGAGATATCTGATGTCAGCCTGATTGGTTTTCCTTTATATGTTATCTGTTTCTTTGTTCTTGTCAGTTTCATTATTTTTTCTTTGTCCTGGACCCTTGCAAGGGTTACTACTATGTGTTTTGCTGTTGGTTTCTTTTCATTGTGGTAATCTGGCGTTCTTCTAGCTTCTTGTATGTCTATTTTCATGTTTGGGAAGTTCTCATCAAGGATCTCTTTGAACAGTTTCTCTGACCCTGCTTCTCTCTCTACATTTTCTGGTATACCTATGACTCCTTATATTACCCCTCTTCAAGGTATTAGATAGCACTCAAAATGTTTCTTCATTGTTTTTCATTTTCACTTCTCCTTCCTTATCTTTCTTGGTTCTTTTTATGTCCCTGTCCTCCACAGTTCTGACTCACTCTTCCAGTTCTTCTATCCTGTTTTTCTGGTAATTTTTGAGCTCCTCCAGTTCTCTCTGATTTGCTTCATTTGTTTTTCTTTCCCTTTCTTCCATTTCTTTTATTTTCTTTTATTGGGACTCCATCTCATTCTTCATTTCCTTGATTGTGAGCTTATCCCTTTCTGCATTGTCTCTTAACTATTTGATTATTCTCATCATGGCCTTTAGAATTTCTTTGTCTGACAGATGTGCATATTCCTTTGTCTTTGTAATATCAGGTTCTGGATGTTGACTTTCTTTGTGCAGTGTATTGTTTTTGGGTGAAAATACTTGGTCATTGGTATTTTTTTTCTTCCCATTGTTAACCTTTGGATTAGAGTCTGTTGTGTCCCGGTCCTGCTGGTACTGGTGGGCATGATTTCTGATTACTTTTCCTGGGGTTTTAGGTATTTCTGCCTGATATCTGTTCCTCTGCGGCCAGGTACAGGTTCAAGTAGTATTCTGTTTAGGCAGATGTTGAAAGAACAAGAACAGGGAAGAAAGAAAACAAACAAACCCAAAATGGAGCCAGAAACAAGAAGAATAGAAAACCACTTTCTGTCGGGCTGATGCTTCCTGTATGTAAGATGACAGATCGTTTTCTGGCTTTTTTTTTTTTTTTCTTTTTTGGTATTCACTGTTATGTGTATCTGGACATGATGAGTCCAGCGTCTTCACTCTGCCGCCATCTTTTTTCTCCCTCTCCCTCATAACTTGGTTCCCACCCAGTATTCAAGATTATTCCTCTTGCTGCCCCAACTATATCCATAGAAGTCAGGACCGTGTTTAAGCAATGTATTCAATAAAAGAAAACATTGCCTGTCCAGAGACATGGTCATTTAAAAGCATACACAATGCCTAGAATCCTGCCAGGTGTGAGTGACCTGGAGTCCTCCTCTGGGTACACCTGATCTCACGCAAGGCAGGAATCTTTGTTTCAGGCTTTGAGCCTGACTCTTTGCCATATTATTCTCTCATCCTTGCAACTTTTTTACTACTGTTGTTTTTTACATTTATAACTTTCCTCAAAACTCTTTAATGACTCATTTTCAAAGAAACAATGCCCTGTGTTTTCTTCAGGTTCCCATACAATATAAATAGTGCAGCAGTATGATTCTTTCCCCTACCCCCATTCCTCTTGTCTCTCAGGTAGACTTATACTTCACACCCCCAAGCCATTCCTTGTGTCAGAAGGCAGCAAAAGTTTTCACTCATTCAACTTATACACACATACTGTGTCAAACAAATACTGAGAAGGCAGATATTGACATGCAACAATTTCCCTAAAGAGTGCCTGAAATTTCACTGAGTATACTGATTTCCTAAATTTACTGACACTGGAAATAAAGTCATTGAAAACTCTGGGCTTTTTTTGTTAATTTTTTGTAAGTGATCAATTACACGGCGCACTTTCCAGCTCAGGGTTAGCACTATCTATACATGAATTGGGAATGACTGTGGTAGCATGATTTTCAGAATTCCTTCAAGGTTGCACAAATTCTCCATTCTTTGCTACTTTGGTTGTGGTATAAGTAAAGAAAATATGTAGGTTCATATTAATTCAGAATCTGCTTTTCATTGCACTTATCTAAATAAAATAGGATATAGGTCAAAACCTTTTTGATGAGGGGACAAGGTGGCATCATAAAACTTTGGTGCATATATCGTGGCTCAAAGACCAGGAATGAAAAGGTGTTTCTTGAAAACACTTAGGCATCCATGAACTATATCTTGGGAGAACTGTCTGAGAAGAGATAGGATAAAGATACAGGCTAGAAAAACTCTAAATTTGAACTTACATGAATTTTGACAAGATATTTTTTCTTTAATAGTGTGAGATTTTTTTCTCAATGTCCAACTGCACATATTTTTTCCCTCTCAGGTTCAGGACACTTTAACTTACCACTTCAAAGTGAGTTTCAAATTTATCACAAAATTGCATATTATATATTTAACATTAAACACTTGGCTCTTATATGTTCAGAAAGACAAATCTACAACCCTAACATAAAAATGGTATATCAGGGATATGCTCAGAGTTGGACTAGCAAAATATTAGAGGCTTATTACAAAAGAAATTTTTTTCTCACTCTCACAAAGTCTGTGTTTCTCATTACTTTGAGAGACACTTCTCTATGTAAAAGTTTAGGACCCAAGCTTTTTCCATTTATGGCTAATCATTTTAAACATAAGACTTCTAAAATAGTTGCATTCCACTACACAAACCAACAGAAGAGGAAAAACATCTAGAGGGTTCATGCATGGGAGATTTTTATGGAAAGAGGAACAAGTCACAGTCACTTATATTTTAATGGCTAGAACTTAGTCACACATACAGAATAGTTAAGTGGAATGGAGGTGGGAAATATACAAATTTGCATCTAAAAGGAAGAGGAAATGGTTGAACAACTATCTAGTTTCTGCCACAGTCAAATTACATGCTTTATAGGAGCCAAATATCATTTATATATATCCACTTATACATAAACACATAAAGCGAGATAAGTCTCAATTTAAACTGTGACCCTTAAGACAATAGATGTGAGAGATGTAGGATCTGCAAAGAAGGTGTTCACAACAGTCTTGCAACTCAACCTCTCATCCACCTCAAGAATATAAAAAGAATCTGAAGTTACAGATGCAAAGAGGATTTATTTAGAAAGAGAGTTATTGGCATTCTATGAGGCAGCACCACTCCTCCCCCTTTTAAGCAGCAAAGTGATTTGAGTGAGACCACTGGGGAACTTATATATGTCCCTTGGAGTATGTCTGACTCATGCCTGAGAAATCTGAAAAGAAAGAAGCTACTTTCAGTAGCTAACAGAAATGGACGAGGGGTTGCATTTTGGGAAATAATTTCACTCCTATCATGGATAAAAGGTTTGTTTCTCATGGAACAGATTTACAGGCCACATGCCAGAGTTGATGATAAATTGCCTCAGATTCTGTCCAAGAGGGGCCACCTGGAGGAACAAGGGAACTTCAGCAAAGCAAGCTGGCAATAACTTAGAGGCTCAGAAAGGTGTCTTAAGTGACCATCCAGAAGAAATGCACACACTTGTATCAAGGGAATTAAAAGTGAGAAACTCACAATAGGGTCAGATGGGGGAACTCCAAAGAACCCAGAGAAATATTGATACTTCATGAGACAACAAATGAACTTAAATACTTTCTAGAACCAGTGATGAAGCCAGATCCTGACAGCAACAATCAAGTGAGAATTCTGAGTCCTTTCTGTTATGCTCCAGCTCTGTAGACTCAGAAACTAAGTGGGAAAGTCAGAGGATAAATAGGAGCAGAAAGAAGAAAAAAGTTCCTGACTCCCATAGTCAACAGACAGACATGGGAAAAACTGGACAGCTGGGAAGGTGGGGAAACTATGCCTTCAAGTACACACTGAAATTTATACTGTTACTTTGGATTGAACATTAATTATTGAAATAAAGTAATGGTAGCCAAAAGTGACTGAAAAGACTTCTCATCATCTGAAGTGTCCTTGTTTTCTTCAGAAGGGAGGATAAATGAGTTTTAATGTGCAATAGGAGGCTTCACATGTGCATTCAATGCAGTAATTTCAACCTCAAGTATAAACATTTTTGCAAAGACAATGACAACATGCTAATAATAAGCAGAATCTCTGAATAGTAGGATTCAAGCAAACTTTCTTTTCTGTTTGTGTATATGTACATATCTGTGCATTTCAAGATTCCCACGGTACTCACTCTGTTTACCATAAACCAGATGATGTACCATAAATCAGTATGCAGTACACTGTATATAATTGTGAAAAGCTACACATAATTGTAAAATATTTTATCTCTTGCAAAGTGACTATTTCCTGGATACCCAGCCTTAAAAAACTGTAAAAGTCATCATTATTTTATTTATGAATATCAAACTAAGCACTAAATTCATTTAAATCTTCATATGAGTATCACAACTTGTCTTAAAGTGTCAGGTTTAAAAGACTAGAGTGATTGTTTCATAGTATGTCCCTGTCTATGCTATTACCCCCAAACATGTCCAATATTTCTGTATTTCCTCTTTCTCTGGTCTTATTTGTCTTAAAAGAGGAAATACTTGGCATCCAACTTAAGCCTTACATTCTTCAAGAAGGTGTCCATGATAATTATGTAACTCTCACCCCTTTCAGGCTCCCACAGTGAGTGAATGTAGATCACGTAACTGAGCAACTGACTATGCACTGTCTGAAGACATATGGCTGACTCTTTCCTGGAATTAGGCTATTGTCTTAGCTAGATGATAATCTTGGTAAGGCTAGAGAATCCTTGTAGTCTTTCCAAATGCCTAGAGCCTCTTACAACATATATGTACACACAACCTATTTCTAGGTGCAGAGACAAATTGTTATATTAAAAGGATTTAGGTAGGAAACATACTCTTTTCATTCCTGTTTTTCCAGTGTGATAACCTCTGGGATCCTGAGCAGCTCAGGAAGATTTTATGAGTCAGTTATAAGACTACTGTAGTACTGCTATTGTATTTCTGGTTTGTGCTCTCTTACCTTCTGAGTTTCCTCCTGTCAACAACTTTATCTGATGGCCTGCATTTGGAGGGGTTCACTGACCATATGCCATGGGAAGCCCAGCAAAAGAAGGTAAAATAAAAATATCAGAAAACACTTCCAAATAACAGAAACCTATCACTTGATCTGGTTGAGAGTTTGACAATGATCAGAAAACTCTATGCTTGTACCAACTCTACCACCTAATAACAAAATACTTGAATCATTACCTTCTGCTAGTACTACTATTACTACCACCACAAATTACACTACCACCCACCACCACTAATATTACATTTGCTACTTTTTTTTTTGAAAGTATGCTCTTTGTACTCTTTGTGTTTTAGTAGACACCTTATAAACATTATCTCAGTGAGTTACTACAACACTGATAAAATATAAAACTATTTGCCCTTATCTGCAGATGAAGAAATAGAGAGGTTGAGATCAGCCAGCTACTAAATAGCAGGGAGAGAATATCAATCCAGGTTTGTTGGTGTCTCATATGTACACTCTTTCCATCTACCATGCTTTTATTTAAAAGCATTTTTTTAAAGTTAAAAAGTTTTAAAATAGACATTTCTTAATGTCTGCTTTTCATGATTCACCATTTCCTCCTCAAATCTATCCAAGAGACACAAAAGTATATGGCTACACAAAGGCTTATATACAAATGTTAACAGTTCTTTAGAAAGAGACAAAAATTGGAAATAATCTAAGTGTTAATCATTAGATGAAAAGAAATAAATATTTGGTCTATTTGTATAACAGAACTACCATATGATCTGGCAATCCCACTCTTAGGGATCTACCCAAAGGACACAAAAACACCGATCCAAAAGAGTACTTGTACCCCCATGTTTATTGCAGTACTATTTATAATTGGTAAGACCTGGAAACAACCCAAATGCCCAAAAGTAGAGGTCTGGATCAAGAAGATGTGGTACATATACACAATGGAACACTATTCAGCAGTCAAAAATGATAAACTAGGGCCATTTATAGAAACATGGATGGAGCTAGAAGGAATTATACTCAGTGAAACAAGACAGGAGGCAAGAGAAAAATAACGGATGGCTTCACTTTTAGGAGGAATGTGAACAAACAAAACTACAACAAAAAATAAAAAAGAAGAAAAAAGCAAAAAAAAACCCAAGAGAAAGCCCAAGGAAATGGGCAATTACAAACAAAAACAAACAAACAAACTCAACAAAATCAAAAGGTTAAAGATAGACCAAAGGGAACATGAAGGGGGCAGAGGCAGAGGAGGACAATGATGGGGAGGAGGACATAAAGAGCACAAGGGACAGAGGTGATGGTGCACAGGTGAAATGGTGGTGGGAACTCCCTGGGGACTACAAATGTTGTCAAATACAATTAAGTAAATCTAATTTAAAAAAACTAGTGATATGTGTAAGAGCACAGATGAACCTCAAAAGCACTATCTTGAATGAAAGAAATATGACTATGCTTTTTGCAAACAAAAAACTCAACAACACCAAAAAGTCAAAGATAAACCAAAGGGGCCGTGGAGGGGGAGGGGAAGGAGAGGAGGACAATGATGGAGATGAGGGCAGAAAGAGCACAAGGGACTGAAGCGATGGTGCACAGGTGGAATGGTGGTGGGTACTTCCTGGGGAATACAAATGATGTCAAATAATTAAATTAATTAATTAAATAAATAAAATTAAATAAATTAAAAAATAATGATTTATTAAATTATTTAAAAGAATTGATTTAATAAATAAATAAAAGACATGATTATGTTTCTTATCATTTCACTTACATGAAATTTCTAGAAAAAGCAAAATTGTAGAGATAAAAATCTGATCAGTGGTATGTCAGGTGTGGGGATGTAAATGTGGACAAACTACAAATGAAAAAGGGATGTTTTATGGTGGTAGATTGTTTTAATGCTGGAGTGTGACGACAGTTGCACATCTGTGCAATTTACTAAAAATTAAATTATAATATTATGAGGTGAAAACTGTGTAGCATTTTGACTTTAATGAAACTGCATTAAATGAGTATACCAATTCTGAATATATCCAGTGCACATATGAAAAAGGCATGATCCTTTTCATCACCCAAACAGTTCTCTTGTACATCTAATTAGTCCCCATTAGCTCCCTAATTTAAACAAACACCCACAGATTTGTTTAGTTTATTCAAAATTTCATATAACCAAAATGATACAATATTTTATTTTTTTGTTTATGGATTTTATCACTCAGTATGTTTTGAGATCTATTTTATCATATCAATAATTCACTCCATATTTCATTATATGACTATAACAGAGCTTGTTTATTCATGTATTGATGGAATTTCATGTTTCCAGTTTTGGGATATTCTGCATATATTGTGAACATTCATTTATAAGCCTAAGTGGCACTTTTCCTTTGGTGATTTTCTCTATTTGTTTAATATTTCATTTACTTTTTCTGTTAATGTTATTAATTATATTCTCCTTATTTAATTCATCTTTTAATTCATCTTTTTGTTGCTATAGAAGAAACTTATATCACTGATTTTATAGCATTCATCAATTCAAATATATTCATTTAAATTAATCAGTTACCTATACGCAATGCTTTGGCAATATATAATAAATTGTGATACACTGTATTTCCTTTCATGTCACTTTTTTTAAACTTCATTTTGAAATTCTATCTTATTTTTCTTAAGTTTATTCAGAATTTAGGGTTATTTAACTTAAATTTCATAACCTTAATTTAAATTTAGGATTATTTAGAAGTGTTCACTTTAATTTATTTTTAAAGATTTTATTTATTTATGCATGTAAGAGCTGGGGTACAGTCCAGAAGCATGGGAGGTGAGAGGATTCACCAGAGACAGAGTGGGGAGCAGAACAGGCAGATGGACTTGAAACTCACTGCTGAGGGGAGCAGCAGGCAAGGCAGGAGAGGTTTACTGTGTCCCTTCTCTGGCCAGGGTTGAACTCGTGCTGCTGTGCTACGGATGCTTCACAGTGTGGTGCTTAACTCACTTTGCCACCAGGGAAGCCCAGAAGTATTAACTTTATTTACAAATATTAATGCTTTTCAATGCTCCTATTGTCAGATAACACATCTTTTGAAACACTGAAACTTGTCTAATGGATCAGCTTTTGAAAAGAATATGTATGATTCAATTGTTGAACACATTAAGATGGTTGGATGTCAAATCTTCTATAGATTTACTGATTATATATTTTACAAATTATTATCAAAGGTAAATTAAAATCTCCCTTTAATAAGAGGATTTCTTTACTTTTCAGTTTGGTTATGAAATATTTGCATTAGTGTATCTTTTTAAGAAAATATTTACTTATTTATACATACAAAAACTGGGGTAAGGCCAGAGGTGCAGGAGGTGGGAAGATTCAGCAGAGACAGAGTGGAACAGAACAGGTGGGCTGACTGAAATACACTGCTGAGGGGAGCAATGGACGAGAGGTATGCCATGCCATGTGGATTATGTCCCTAAGCAGAGATCGATCTCATGCTACATTGCCTGTGAATAGCTTCATAGTGCTGCAACTTAATCCCTTGCACCAGTGGGGAGACCCCTGTATTATGTATCTTGAAATAGCTATTGCTAGTCAAAACATTTAATATTTCTATGTCTTCTTGATGAATTTGTTCTTTTATCATTCTGATATATCCCTTTTTAAATATGACAAAGACTATATATTTTTACTTTTACTTGCCTTTTTAAATGTGACTGCAGCACCTAATTTTGAGACTTATTATTTCTCATTTTATTTTGATCAATTTGTGTATCTGATTTTAAGTTATATTCCTTATAGTTGGATCTTGCCTTTTAATTTAATATGACCATCCCTAACTTTGAATTGAAGTGTCTAAAACATTTAAAGGGTTAGGTAGAGACTACTATCTTGATATATGTTTTGTATTTGTTTCTTCTGTTGTTTTGTTCTCTGTTCTTTGGGTAAACTGAATAACTCTTAGAATTCTAGGTTATCCTTCTTACACATTTTTAAAGCTATATCTCTTTGTGTGTTCTTTTTTGTTGTACTTTAGAAATTCAACATGCACCTATTATTTTTTAGAGTGTACCTTCAAATATATTTCTTTCCAAATGATGTTAGATTATTAACATAATACACTTCACTTTACCATCATACTAAGCTTTTGTTCTTCCATATTTTATTTTTTTGTATATGCCATGAATGCCACAAAGCACTGTTGTTGTTTTGCTTTAAAAATCAAGTCTCACAAAAACCAAAAATGAAAAGACAAGGACAGACTGGGGACACTTGGTGGGGAGGGAAGAGCGGGAGGGTTGAGGGCAGATGGAAGCACGGGGGACTGAGGTGATGGTGCACTGGTGATATGGTGATGGGGAATACATGGGGATTACAATTGATGTCAAATATATACAAATAAAAAAAGTAATAAAAATTAAGTCTCTCAAAAATATAAAAATACACACATAAATATAAGAAAATATAATAAACACATTTTACATTTGCTCTTCCTGATGTTTCTTATTCCTTCCTGTGTTTTTAGGCATCCATATAGCAAAATTTACCATTCAGCTTCATGGATTTCTTCGAACAGTATAGGTTAGGTATGCAGTAGTAAATTCTCTAATCTGTGTATTTGAAATATCTTTATTTTGCCTTCAGTTTTTAAAACATTTTATTTTGTCATAGCTACAGATTTAGGAAAAACTGTCAGAATAGTAAAAATAATTATTTTTTGTCCTTCACCTAGATTTTAATATTTTACCATATTTGTGCCCTTATGCTTTCTCAGTATATTTTTTTCTAAATCTTTTTAGAGTAAGCTGCAGACATGATACCACTCTACTTCTAAATACTTCAGGGTATATTTCCTAAAAACAGAGACATTGTTTTAATTAACAACTATGAAAATCAGGATGTTAGTATTAATAAATATAATTAGATAAATCATAAAACTTCATCAAAACTGCCAATTGTGAGGAGGAAGTCTTAAGGATTATGTTTCACATTACTTCTCCTTTTCCTCATCTTTCCCATCTCCTCTAGGCTAAGAAAAATACATTTTTAAGGGGGACTCGGCCTCCTTAAAACTATTTGTGGCAGTTGTTCTCATGAACCTCTTAATAATGGTGGGACCTGCTATTATTAAAGTAGGTCTAGTGGCATGTTGTTTACATTAGAATACCTTCACATGGAAAGAGCAGAGTTGCATTTTCACTACAAAAATCACTTTCTCTGAAAATAGATTTGCCTTCCCTACCTACCTAAGCCACTATCCATTGACTTGTGAATGCCTTCTTTAATGCCATAATGCTCTACAAAGCTTATCATTTAATGATGGAACTCATAACAAATGAAGTGGAACATTGGCTCCATGCTTATGGTTTTAGCACATTCCTCAATCATCCTTAAATCAGTTGGCCGATAGACTGTAAAATATAGTGACAACTGGGTAGCAAAATCTTGCAGAACTGGGACAATATCCTCTAGGAGGCAGCATATGTTCTATATCGGCAGCAAATATCTGGTGCTGTTTACCACTGACAGTAGTCTTGAACCTGTGATGATGGGTACAAAGGGCAGGAACTCCTCTCACTGGGGTTCCACTGCAAACGTTTTTGCTTCCCATCTCTACAACTGTGGGATATGCTTCCACCATAGGACATAGCAATGATTCTTTGAGCGTGGAAACTGAAACCACTTCCTGACCATTTTGGGATCCTCAAATCAGTGAATCAAGAGGCAAAAAAAGAGTGCTATTCTACCGACTGGGTAATTGAGCCTGACTACCAGCGAGAAGTTGCTTTGCTATTACATCATGAAGAAAAGAAAGATCAGGAATTCAAGAAAGTCCTTGAGCTTCTAAATACTCCCTGTCCGATGATTAAATGAAACAAAGACTACAACATCTCAACATAGGCAGGGCTACTTATGGTTAAGACCCTTCAAGAATGAAGGTTAGGCCTCCATACTAGATAAGGAACAACCTATAGCTAACATACTTGCTGAGTGCAATGTGTAATGGTTACTGGGAAAAAAATAATTATACAGAGTTCCTACATCCACCTAACTTGATGCAGACATGAGGACTGTAGTCATTTTGAGTATTTCTTCTTGTTTTGACATGGAACTCTTAATGCATATATAAAGGCTAAAGGTAGAGGTTCTTGCTATTCAGATTTTGAATCCCAAAATTTGTTGCTTACTGGTTCTGTGAACTGGACTAAGTTTAAAAAAGAATTCTCTAGGTTTGTCTCAGCAAAATGAGAATAATTATGCTATCTTTCTCAGAGGAGTTCTGTGAATTTTAAATGGGTTAATATCTTTGAATACTCAGAATAGTGCCTGGCCCAGAGGAAGCATTCAGTGTAACTGTCATTATTAGGAGAGGCTGTGGCACCAGAGACAGCCAACTCCTATAACTCTGGTTGTCTCTCCTCCAGTTGATACCTTCCCCAAGATAATCCCCAGTCCCAAATACTTGCATGGAAAGGGACAAATTCCCCCATTTAAATTTCCTTCTGCTTGTTTGGCTTCTTTTGAGGCATCCTTCCCAGCAAATGCCAATACAATAAGTCCTGACTCTGTGCTCTAGCATCCTGTACCATTTTCATGAGGATGCTCTGAGAGTAGCTTATGCTTGAGAAAGAGACTTAGGGGGAAGGTTAAAAAATGCTAAAATTTGACCATCTCTCCAAATGAAAAATAAAACTTTAGGGGAAACTAGAGACATCTCCTCCTTTTTCTTTCACTCTCAAAATGCATTATGATGAATAATGCCCCAGGGCTGGTGTATGCAAACCTCCATTGTGCTTATGGAGAAAGATTATAATTGAGTCCCCCTATAATGATGGGTCTGGGGGGGAGGGCAGAGGAAAGAGAGATACAGACAGATAAGGCTAAGAGGCTGCAGACCAGCCCAGTTGGTTTCTAGCCCACAGCACCTACAATTATTCTGCAGTAGTTTTTATTTATCTATTTAATGCTCCCACTAGCAGGGAGAGAAAGAAAGAGCAGGAAAATTTAGTCATAATTCAGCCCTCATGGTTAGGCAGCAAGCTCGAAATTGAAAAAGTTATTCAAATGGATAATGAAATGGGACTGAGTTTCTAATGTCCTCCTCCATGGGAAAATAGCATAAATTGTGGGACTTTTTAAATGGCTTCAACTTTGTTTGTGATGAGGTTATTTAAGAGTCAGTTCAGTGATGCTTTATGAGATTCTTACCCCAGGGTGAATGGCAGAACTCTGTACCTACATAAAAAGACAGGATGAAATCTTTGAATCTGGTCTTGAGAAGGTCAATGATAGCCATCAAGTAGACCAGACCCCCCTCTGTGTGCTATTCAGAGTCTCACTGGCGAGACCATAAGAACTGTCTCTTAAAGCTGTGGCACTGGATGAAATGTATCACACATAGCCAAACAATCATTGTGTATATTCCTGGATGGAAAGGGGATGACAATCTGACAGACCTGTCAAAAAGAGCATGTGGTTAGTCCCAGTGGCTGGAGGAACTGTGGCCACTACCACATCTCTCCTCCCACCTTCTGTGAAGGTCATTCCTGAAACAGTTCCCTCCTTTTTAAGAGTTGGCGAGAGACATGTTGGGATAAGTTACAGTACTTTCCTCACCAATCCCCAACCAAGTTCAATGTGACTTTTGTAGTTACAAAGTACTTTCATATACAGCAGCTCAGAGAAGTAGGTAAAACATTTTATCACCATTTTATAGATCTAGAGTAACTAAAGGTCAAGGAATTAAAGCGACTTGTCCAGGATCACATGGTTAGTATGGTTATGGAACAGAGGCATGAGCATGAGGGTCAGTAAGTTATCACCACATTAAACACGTAACCCTTTCATAACTGGAATTTTAGCATTCAGCTTTTAAAAAGTGACACTTTATGATCTACAGCAGTACTCTACGTTAGAACTTTCTATGATGATGGCCATGTTCTATAATGTGCTGCTCATTGTGGTAGCCACTAGATACCTGTGGCTATTGAGCATTTGAAAGGTGGTTAGTGTGATATAAGAACTAAATTTCTAATCCCATTTAATTATATTGAATTGAAGTCAAAAATTACATGTGGTTAGCAGCTATCATATTAGGCAATAGAAATCTATTCATCTATTCAGTAGTCAGAAAACCTAATCCTACTCTAAGCAAAAATAATGATTTATATCATGCATTTCAGGGTCAGACTGTTTCACATAATATCCACTTGAATGAGGTATTGTGAGAAAGGAATGCAAACCTTTGAAGAAATTTAACAAAATGACTTTGAAATCTGAAAAAACCAAGGTCCAGGTATTTTTATATATCTATGTTTTTGCACAAACATATAACTGGAGAAAAGGTAAAGAATATAGGAAAAAGAATCTGGAAAGGAAATATAACCATTTGTTTAATTTTTCCCTAACAGTATGAGAAAGGCTTAGGGCTGCTTACAAAGAAGGGGAGTCTAGTAGGCAGGGGATGCTCACCAGAGAACAATGGCTGTGAAGGAAATCTTGTACAGAAATATGAGGGTGAAAAGCAGATCTGAGATAAACACATGGTACTCAGTGAGCTCCAGGATTTGGGTCCCAAGGGAATAACTGAGTGGAAAGAGTCAATGGTTCATTTCTTTGAAGTATTAAAGAGAACACAAGATAAGAATTCAGGAATCTAATTTCTAAGAATTAGAAAGGAAAGTACCAGATCCTACCAGACATTTATTGTCAGGATGCAAGAGAAGAAGAGCAAAGATCCATGGGCAGCCGCTGTTCCAGAATGAAGTATGAGGTAACAGGCTACAGCTGTTGACATATAAGGGCTGAAAGCAGCAAAGTCATATGTGGCTTGTTGGTAAGGATGCTCCTGATTATAAGTAGAAAAATTTCCATATGTATATTGTAAGCAAGAACAATAATTATTTTACATGGTAAGTCCAGAGGTATGGCAGTTTCAGGGTTAATTACATCTACTTCACTTAATTCTGATGATGATTTCAGAAGGGAAGTTCACTGGATATCATGAAGAAGTTAAGACTTTGACAAGGGCAAATTATTTGTGCAAAGACACTGCTGGAAGTAGCCAGGTTGAACCCATAAAGCCATGGGCACCGAAAGTAACTAAATATTTCATTCTGGTACGCTTTCACTCATATATAGGAAAGTTATTGTTTTATGATACGACTGAACAAGGCTATTGGGTACAATTTCTATTTTACAAAGGTCAGAATTCACAGTGCAGAGACCGTGAAGACAATGTCCAAATCACACACCAGGTCAAACGAAAAATGAACCCTATGACTCAAAACACAGAACTTCCCATAAGAACTATTAGTTGTCATTTCATAGCTTCAGCACTTAAGAAAAGAACAAAGAAACAAAATCAAAGAAGCATGTCACACTGTCAGCCAAGTACTCCCACAGCCCTGTGGCCACACAGTGCCCAGTGACTATGCTGTCTGGGACTGGTGTCATTGCTTCTCCCACATGTTCCCGATGGTTTCTATGTTGCAAAAATTAAGGGACACCGAGGAGGCACACTCAGCATCTGCAGCCAAGGTGGTCCTCACCCTTTCTAGGGAGGTGGGGTCTCAAATGTTGTGCTGCCTATTTGTCTCTATGTAAAGTTGCAAAATGGATCATGCATCAAAAAGTAGCTCATAAGCCAATAACAACAACAAAAAGAATGAACCTGTCAGCCTGCACGGAAAGGACTTAAAAACATATGCAGCTAATATATAACTTAGTAAAACGGTATTATCTTTAGCCATAGAGAACCTCTAAAATTCAAAGGTTTAAAACACATTCGGTGACTAGATCTAAGCTTAGCTTAGCCAGTGTGAAGAGTTGACATTATTTTTCAGAAGATAATTATCCACTTATTATCTTACCTGTTGCCAATATCGCATAACACTGAGAAACTGATTAGCACGTAGCCTAAAAAGTCTAAGACTCTGGAACGGAAGTAACTGCCAAATATGGATTAAATTGATAAAAATAATTCCAAACATGATTAGAGTCACTCTGTTGTATATATCCTGCACAGCAGGTGGGAAATCTTCGAGAAGAATTAGGGGAAGGTTTAAGGAAAGGAGATTAATGGAGGAAAGATTAAATGTTTCAAAAGAGGTACAAAACATATTTTAAATGACAATCCTTCCATGGGCAATGTTAAAAGATACTTGCGCAATACAAAATTTACATATTTGGTTTCAATGTAGATCATACAATTATAAAGGAAAATGTGCCCTTTTTGTCTTTACATTTAATTGTGGAAGTGATTAGAAAAACATTCTTACTGTAGAAAATTCCAAAAGTATACCAGTACATAAAATTAAATGTAAAAAATCCTCCTGGGTGCCCCAACCTCCCCACTGGTCCTTCCTTCCTCCTACACATATTCCCTGTTGAGTGAACTAATGCTTTTCACCCTCTTCCTCTTCAGCTGCCTTCATATCAATACACATATATGTATAATTTATTACTATTTTCTACATAAATGTAGACAATAATATAAGTAGTGTTTTTTTCATATACTAATATAGCTTGGAGCGACTTTCAGGTCTACACACACACACAGAGCTAATGTAGTATTTTACAGGTTGGCTAGATCATAATTTTCTTATTTAGTGTCTTACTGATGATATTTGATCTTTGCAATGATTTATTATAACAAAAGTTTCAAAGAAGGCTTGTTTATATATTTTCCAAGATAAATCAGAGAAGGAATTACTTCTAGCGGATGAACTTAAAATTCACTCATGACTAATATAGACTGGAAGGCAATATATAATGAACCAATAATGCCAGTTCTGTCCCTATGGACCAAGATCAGGTGCCCACTGCCAAGACATCTCTTTTCTGCTTACAGGCATTTTAATCAGTGAGACTTAAGAAGGGAGGTCATCAGTCTCTGCATCTCAGAGAATATAAAGCCAAGCTAATTATTCCACTTCTCAGACTCAGTTTTCTTTTATGAAAAATGAAGATAATAATTCAATCCCATAGAGTTTGTGTGAAAACCAAACGCTACAAAATAGTATCTAATGTAACCCATGCACTTAGAGATTAAAGGGATCTGGAATTGAATGGTTGCTTCACTACTTAACAGAGGAGTCTTAAAAGGGTTTTTATAACTTCTCTGAAGTTAAATTTATGTATTCACAAAATGAGGATAAAATTAACTTCATAATGGGATTATGAAAACTAAATAAGATACTCTATCTTAACATTCTACCCAGCACATTAGGAAAATTCACTGATTCTCTCACCACCTAATGTCAGTACACTTCCTGTTTCATTTTCCTTCTGGTTGACTTCAAAGCTCAAGTGAAGCACACAGTATAACTTCACTAAGCAAAGATGGCAGCATGGTGACTAGTGCCTTTTTCTTTGTAGTTCTGTAGTCAATTTAGCAGAGGTTATGTTGTTTCATCTTCATAAAACCTCATAAAATCTCATGGTTTTTTTTATAGGGTTTACCACTACAGGGAGATTTCCTCTCAATCCCTCATATTTCTGCACATATTGTGAGCAGGGGCACCTACAACATTTTTTGCGAGCTGTATTCTTAAGGATGTCTCTACAGTGAGTGTCAATCTCTAGAACAATAGGCAGACATTTTGCTGTCCAGTACTAAATAAAGATAATGTTTCCTTCTAGGGCAAAGAACAGGTTTGCAAAATCTATTATAAAGGATGTGTTTTTCCAAAGCTAGACCCCTTGGCCATTAAGAAAACCCACTATGTGCACAGCACACATCTGAGATGCACTGTGCATCCCTATGGGACTTGAGACAAGGGAAAATGATGCAAACATGAAGACCATACTGCTGGCTATGCCATGAGTAAGAGAGTCTGTCTCTGACCCAGGAGTCTCATGCCTTCTGAAAGCATTCATCAAACTGTGGCATCCAAAACTTGTTAGCTTATAAGCAATGTCAAATCTCATAACCTGCTTAGTTTTGAACAGCTACATGGTACATGAAACTGCCATCCATCCATTAGAAAGAAAGAAGGCCACTCTCAAATGTACATCTTTTCATCCTTTTTATACAATCCAACACCAATTCTTGCCAATGCACCATTTGCACAGAATGTTTTTACTTTTACCTCTCTCAAGAATCCACTATATAATAAAGTACTCTTCACAAAATATTTACGGTATTAACTCATAATCTCTAATGATATAATTTTAGAAGGACATGTGAATATCTATGAAAGTAATAGGATTTACTAGACAACTGAAATTACACACTTAGGGGGTTTACACTAATTCAAATCCTTGCAAAAGGTGATCCCTTCTTGGTCCTTTAGTTGTCTTCCCTCTTTCCATTTCTGTGTCAAAATTCTACGAATACACATGGCCCACAGGCAAATATGAACAATTTTCAGCATTTCTCTGTTCTGTCAACCACATATGCCTGCACCCATGGGATCACTAGGAAATGAGAAAACTAAACTGACTCCAGGATGTGGTGACAGGGCAGTTATTCTGTATCCTTGTTCTACCATGGAATGATTTGAAGCAGTAAGGAGATAGTTGTATGAGACTCCATTTATGAATGTGATTTATATACCTAGTCCAAGAATCATGAAAGAGCTCTTGATATTAATGATTAATTGAGTTAAAGATCACTTAAGGTATAGCCAGATTTGACATGTGACACAGGGAGCATTTCCCCAACCATAGCTAGCTCTCAGGAGCTCTGTATCACTTTAGACGTGTTCTCTAGGACCAATTTCCTTCTCCAGTGAAATCTGTTCACTTCCATATTATCTGGGAATTCAGGTTTTGAACTGAATGCCTCACGTTTGGGTTTTGTATTGGTTCAACTTGCCTTTTTAATTTTTGTTTTATTCATGGATGTAGTCTCTTGACCTACTTCATTTCTAATCTCTATACACCTGAAGATTGGTGTCACTATGTTCTCTTCCCAGTGCAGACTTTTGGGATTCACATAGGTAATGTGTTCTGTGAAACTGACCTCAGAGATGTCTAGGGGATTTCAATTCTAACAATGAACCGATGGGCCTATGTACTAAAGTTCTTCTGCACTACAAAAGAAATCAGCACAGAATGCATCACATGTTCAACAAAGGAGTTAACAAACAAAATATATAATGAATCATACACTTCAACAACACCAAAAAAAATCCAAACAATTAAATAATGGACGTAAGATCTGCTGGGAGAAGACAAACAAGTGACCAATAGACACTTGCGATGGTTAGCATGATAAAATGCTCACCATCTCTTATTACTAAGGAAATAAAAATCAAAACAATAATGAATACTATCCTCACACTTGTGTGAATGATCTATATTGAAAAAAACTGAAAGTGTTGGAGAGGATGTAGAGAAAAAGAAACCCTCATACAGTTTGGTGGAAATGTATATTGGTGCATTCTCTATGAAAAACAATATGAAAATTCCTCAAAACATTAAAAACATAAATATCATATTATATAACACTTCCATTTCTAGATATAAACACCCCTGTGATGACTGTAGCACTATTCACATGGCCAAGACATGGAAACCAACTAAATGTCCAGTAATGGAAGACTGGAACAGAAGATATAGTGTGTGTGTAGTTAGATAAATAGATAGATAGATAGATAGATAGATAGATAGATAGATAGATAGACAGACAGACAGATAGATAGAGAGATAGATAGATAGATAGATAGATAGATAGATAGATAGATAGATAGATAGATAGATAGATAGATAGATAGATAGATAGATAGATAGATATAAAATGGAATACTACTGAGTTAAAAAAATTCTTGCCTTTCACAACAAAATGAATGGAACTTGAGTTGATTATGCTAAGTAAAAGGTGAGAAACTGAAAGACAACTTGTATGTGAGGTAAAAATAAATCAAACCAGTGCTAAATCCATTTAAAAATCTAATAATAAAGATTTTTATGTAATATATCAAAACCACTGATTTGTGCACCTTAGACGGGTGAATTGTATGATGTGTGAATTATATCTTAAAACTCTAAACTATAACAACAAACAGTTACATTGTAGGGATGGCCAAGATGAACATCTGCATAGCTGGGGCAAGAGGAAGAACCCAGGTACTAAATGATGCAATCTGAGATATCTTATTAGTGAAGGAAGGCATGGGAGTCAAGTCTGAGCTGCTAGACGGAATCTCAAAGTACTTTTTGTAGAGTGCCCACAGACTCAGTCAGAGATCTTTGTTAAGAGGCCAGACTGGTACAAACAGGTATGTGGTTAAGAGATTCATTCATGCATTCTGTTTTTTCAACTCTGGATATTACTAGAAAAGATCTATTTAGGTATCAATCGGTATTTTAGCAAATTCTTTAAAACAAATTACCTCAATGAAGTCACATACCCCTTAATAATGTTTTGATCACAGATAGATTGCATGTATGCTGGTGCTCCCAATAGGATGGACCAGATATCCTAGGTGTACAGTAGGCTCTATATATAGTTTAGGTGTGCAGTAAGCTAGGCTTGTATAACTATACTCTATGGTGTTCACAAGACACAATCACTTAATGACTGCTAACAATGCATTTCTCAGAAGGGATCCCTGTTGTTAAGCAACACTTAACATTGAGTACATGACTGTACTCAATGGTTTAAAGTAACTTATTTTATAAATGTATATAAAACATGGCAGTTAATACCTCTGGCAGTTAGCTAGTGTAGGCTGGACTTGTCTGGGTGGCTCTGTGCATCCTGGCTGGACATATTCATGAGTCTACTGGTTGGCTGTGGCAGGGCAATGGTAGGGGCCTCTGCTGTAGGTGGGAGTAGCTTAGTTAGGGTAGCTCCACTTCCCAAGTCTCTTCTCTTCCTGTGACTGGCAAGCTAACTCAGCATGTTCTCAGAGTGATGGCAGGAGGGCAAAAGGAAAGAAGAAATACACAAGACCTCTTTAAGCCTAGGCTAGAAATTGGCACCTGTCACAGTTTCTCTCATACATTGGCCAGAACATATTGCTTGACCAGATCCAACTTGCGAGGCAATGGAGTATATTCTGTTTACATCAGGAAAGCACTGCAAAGATACATACAATGTGTGGATACAGGACAATGTGAATAATTGGAGACAATAACACAATCTATAAAATTCAACTAAAAGTTTTATACTTTTAGGTGCTCAGTCATCATATATATAATGGGTAGGTATTATCTTATAATATAGACTACTCAAAATATTTACATCCATCAAAAAGGGTAACAACCACCAAGTGCAAGTCATAGATTTCAACTTAGGTCTGTCTGGTTTCAAATCTGAAATCTTTCCATCATGAGATCAGAATTCACCAAACTATCATTTAATTTTTATACACAGCACATGGAAAAATCACATGTATATCTGACAAACACTTAAACAATCCAATAAATTAAATGAAAATTAAAAACAATCCCAATTTAGTTGCATGTTCTTTGTATTTGCTAGGAATCTCCTTACATCTATTCAATATTTTCTGTCATTTTTCTTTGCCCTTAATAATATTCTAGAAAGTTAATAATAACTTTTCCTGATGATAATTTTTCTTGTCATTTATACACACACATACAGAGTTGGTATTCAATACGTTTTAACATAGAACTCATTAATAAGGCAATTCTTTCACAGTGTGAAAAAAAACATTCCATTACTTAAAACAATTTTTTTTCCAACACCACAGCATTAAGTACAGCAATTAGCTATCTAGATGTCCCTTTACAACATTTTCAGATAGTTCATTTAAAGCCTTTCTACCAATGGATAGGCCTATGGAATCTATAATGACTACAGTGAATTTAGAGAAATGGTAACCTTAACTATTATGCTCAAAAGGATTATTTCTGTAGACAAATTTGATTTCTCATATGCAAAGTCAAACGCACAATGTGGGTTCTCATGATTATGCCCCAATATCACTGTTAGTAAGGAGATATGCTGGTTCTCAATTACTCAGCAGCCATCTTCTGATAAATAACAAGATGATAAATCTCATCAGCTAATGTAGGACCAAGTCAAGGAACTACAAAGAATCTCTAGACTAGGTACCAGACCATCTGTGAATATTCCCCAGAATGCAATACATTACCATTTATTAGTTATCACCAGTCTCACTTTTGTTCTCTCTGCGAACCTTGTGTTAACTCCTGAGACTTGAACAATTCATTCTCATTTTTGGACATGGGAGAATTATTCACACAATGATAGACTTTGTTTGATTAGTAGAAAATGCAATACAGAATAGGGGATCATGAACTGAAGAGCTGAGAGACCTGAGGTTTGGTTTAACCACTAACTAGCAATGAAACCTATAGTAAATTACTTCCCCTTTTTGAGCCTTAATGTTCTTATATGTTAACTTAAGAAAAAAAAAAAGAGCTTTAGAATGAGATAGTCCTGAGTTCCAGTTACACATCACACATCAACACAAAGAGCTAGGAGTTCTTATTTATTTATCCCAGAGCCGATGTTTACCCATATATCTTATATAGATAGTAAAATACTTACTTTTTTTCCCCTCCACACAGCTTAGGAGAAGAATACCTGTTAATTTGTTCCTTTACTATCATCAGTCTCTAACCATAGAGTTGTGCAGTTCCCAAACTAGAATACTGGATGATATGAACAATTCTTTCATCCATAAAATACATTTCCTCCTAACAAGTCACTAGAAAGAATATAGCAAGTACAGGTCTTTTGATGACATTTTCCCATCATATTCCAGTCTATCAAACTGACAAAAGAATCATATATTCTTGTTGGAGAATTTCCTGTAGAAGTAGTCTCAAACCACTAGAAAGATAAGCTTATAGTTTTTTTTCAGTTCTTTGATCCATCCATAGGTTCTTCATATGCTAACATCTCATAAAATTGTACAAGACTACAGAAGGTTTCACAGCAGTAGCACTAAAAGCCACATTGGCCAACAATGTTTTGGTCAGTTCTACTTATTAATATTTCAGAAACAAGCAAAAATTATCATGTTTGGAAAAAAAGGCCTAATTATTTTTCTGTTAGTTATTTTTATTGAAGATTTAGGAGAAAGGATCACTCTGTTGAATTCTGAAGATATATTTGGATCCCAAAAGGATTTTGTTTGCTTAATATTTCTGCCAATTTAGCTCCTAGTAGTTTGGTAAACTACTGCACAGAGGACTAAAATGAATAGAACATACATCTGTTTGGCAGGTGGATTAGCAGTCACTTTCAAGACTGTGCACCTTCCTTTGGGTTAACCAATCTAAAGGAAGGTGTTGATCAGTTGTCTGCAATACCCAGGCAATATATACATAATGTTTACATGAGTATTCTACGAAAGTTGTTTCATGTGATTCTTACTTCTACAGGGCAGTGATAGCAAGAGAAGAAATGAACATATATTTGATTCTTATGACTTAGTATCTATCATATATGCATTATTGTTGTCAATACTGTTAAGAAGTAGAGGAAACAAGGGACTAAGAAAAGAAATTAATTATAATAAACTAAAAATCAAAATCAACAGACAACTATAAATCTGAGACACCCCCCCGGAGGGGGAGAGGGGAGAAGGAACAAAATGGGTGGGAAGAGCACAGAGACTATGGCAATGGTGCACGGATGAATTGGTGATGGGAATTTCACAGGCACAAGAAATATACACTGTACAAAAATGAAAAATAATGTAAGATATATATAAAATTTTAAAAAGCCAGTAAAAGAGAATGATAATAATATCATTACTGGCAGCTTTATAGAATGATTAGTGCCACACTCAGGCTTTTACTTTCAATATATCATTTAGCCCTAACCTTCCTGTACATTATAACTCCCATTTAGAGATGAAGACTCTCCAAGGTCACCAGACAATAGACAATAAATATGTAAGATTTTATGAACTAATACCAAAGGCAGAGAGTTATAGTAAAGAAAATATTGAAATCAGGAAATCCCTAATATTCCACAGAGGAAATACTGGTGACAAGTATTGGGCCTTTTAATGTCAACACAACTGCTTATTTTAATACACCAAACCTTGACTTAGTTTAACCTAGCAAGGTACACAAATAATGTGGATGTTAAGTAAATTAACAGGTTTTAAACAGTCAAATATACTTAAGTTGATTTTTCCAGGGTATTTCATGCTCTCAATGGCATATCACTTGGAAATAAATATACCATTGTATCAGAAGATTTTTTTGAAATTTATTTTTATACATTTGACATCAATTGTAGTCTCCATGGAATTCCCACCACCATTTCACCAGTGCACCATCACCTCAGTCCTTTGAGAAGTGATCTTTAGACTGATAAGGAAAAAATAAGCATACATAAGGGCAACCCAAATGAAATTTCCAATTTTCAGCCTACAAAAAATATCAACATTACATAGTTTAAATCCAAAAAGGAAATATTTGAACATCTTACAGAAATTTCACTCTTTCATGAAATCCCACTAAAATAAGGGCTGTTTTCCAAAAAAGATAAACCTACAAGGAAGAGAAGAAAGAAGTAATAGCAATAACAAAATGTTGGAGGCTGACAGGCCAGCAGATGAGATAACTAATTTAGCAGGTGTGATAAATCTGAGAGATAATGAGAACCAAGGTAAGTTACCTTGCAGATTCTTCAAAAGGCCCACATGTCACTCATTACCAAAACCCCTGGGAGTAAAGAGTTACGAAGGTAAAATCAAAAGGATCAGGAAAGGCATGTTTTTAAAGACATTCTCCTTCCCTATTCCTCATTCCTCACTCCTTTCCCATCTCATCAAAAGTTTGGAGGTTTTTGCTCTGGAGAGGATAAAATAAGGTTTGTGGACATGGATAGACAGAGACAACTGCTGTTATTTTAATGGCTAATCACATACCCAATGCTGATAACTTCCAACATTCTTCTTTGATTCAGCTTCCAGAATAATGGCTGCCAAGACTTTTGCTTTCAAGCAGGGTAACAGAAGAGCACTCCTTGGAGTATGTTACATATTCTAAGAAAGAGACAAAAATACAAAAACTACATGAGAGGTTCACTTAAACAGTTCACCCAGAAAATGCTACAATGTTCTCAAATTCAATCAATCATCTCATTCCTCATAATGATGCAAAAATAAGGATTGCCTAACATCTGAGGATAAGCTCTAACACAATAGATATAGACCAAAGCAAAGAGAATAAAGCAAACCAGGGGTGAAAGAAATTATACAAGGAGATTAGAACAGACATAGAATCAACTATCATTATCTTCAGAAATAAGCAAAGGTAATATACAGGAAATTGGGAAAGAATGCTGTGAAAAAGAATCATTTAGAATACACACACACATTCTTACGCATACCACTACATCTGTAGAAATAAAAAAAAATATAATAGCAAAAATGAAAATCTCAACAAAAGCATTAAAAAGATTTTTAAGTCAGATAATCAAGTAACTTGTTTCAACATCCAAAAATTAGTACTTCCAAAAATACAGAATAAATATATGAGAAGAAATAAATCAATGAAATGAGTCAAGAATAACTCCTACAATTGAAGGACATGAATTTCAAGACTGGAAGGTAACACTAAAGGTTAAATGGGAGATATTGGGCTCTTTTCAAGGTTTACCATTATGAAAATTCAGAATGATTGTTTCAAAGGAAAGATCATAGGCCTCCTGGTGGTGCAGGGAGTTAAGCACCACACTATGAAGCATCTGCAGCCACTGCAGCATGAGTTCGATCCCCAGCCAGGAAGTGACACATGTGGCACAGCAGACCTCTCCTGCCTCACCTGCTGCTCCCCTTGGCAATGTATTTCAGTCAATCTACCTCCTCTGTTCCTCACTGTGTCTCTGGTGAATCCTCTCACCCTCTATACCTCTGGTCTATACTCCAGTTCATGTATGCATAAATTAAATTTTTTTTTTTAAAAAAAGGAACGATAACATAGGCTGAGAGTGAGCATAAATGGATGCACACACACACAAAAAAAATCAGAACAACTTTAGGTTTCTAAATAGCATCACAAAATCCACAAGGCAAGGAATCCAACCCAGGAGAAAACCAACAGTAATCTTCAGTATGGCACTACATCATAGGTCTAAATAGTATTCAGATGAGAGGGAAATGGAGATACTCCAATTGGACATACCTAAGAAAAAACGAAAACAATGAATTTCTTGATGGTGATTAACTATAGAAAATTGTATGGAAAGTTTTTAAAACATAGGAGGAATTAGCAATACATACAAAACAGCAACATGAAAACACACACACATATGTTAATATACTTTAGGAAGGACAAAACCTGGAAAAATTTGTATAGGAATACTATGCAATAACTTAATACTGATTTATCCAAATATAACAGGGAAGGAGAGATAGAGATGGAGGAGCTAATTCACATCTATCATAAGAGAAAGTAGAAGATAATGTATACCCAAAATCCATTAATCTAAAAAATATGTACTGCATGCATATTATTTAGAAATGTGTATGCCTAAATGCTAGAAGACTGAAACAACTATTTACCTCTAAAGAGGAAGACTAGCAAGAATATAAAGCAGTGGCACAGGAATTATTTAGAAATTATTACAAGTCTTTTAGAACTATTTGACTTTTATACTATGTACATGTATTATTTTGATAAAAGATTTACTAAAAATACCCAATTTTGTTAAACATGATGACAATTCCTTTGAAAACAATTTTTTCCTAGTTTTGAAACATATTGTTTTATTATTACCAATGCTTAGAAAAACGTACAAAATTTCCAGAACAGTCCATTAACTACTGCTTCTACAGCCCTAAAGGCTCATCACTTGAAATAAATTCATTTTACGAAGTACAAAGCTGTGACCTTACAAGAGTAGTTGAAAAACAAGGGCCAGCACTTCACTGTGTGCTAACCAGAGCAGTAAACTCAAGAAGCACTTAGGCTAAAGAACATCATACATGAGAGAGCAAATTGTGGTAAAGTGAAAATAACTATGACATCACTTTAAGAAAACAATGCGATTTAAATTTTTATTACTTCCTAAAGTGATCTTTACGTCTGTGCGACTTTGTTGATAAATCATCCCATGTCCTGAGGGTAGGTGTTGGAACATTCTCTTCGTGCTTATAAGGAAAACAATAATCTTGGCAAGAAGCTGTACATGTACTAGCTTTATTTATCTTAACTCTGGGTAGATGTCACGCCAAGGGCCCTCATTCTGGGCCAAATTTGGATGGGTGATATATGACATAATTCTCATCTTGCATCTGATCGCTTAGAAAAGCTTGCCTTTGCCCTTCAGTTTCAATTCTGACAGGTCACTTTCTGATGGAGTATCTCCAAGGATTGCTACGTAGAAATACTCTTAGCATAAATTCGAGACACTGTATTCCAACTCAGCCTCGAGCCCCTTTCATCACTGGCTCTGTTGGTCTTCATTTTCTTTGGTTCATTTACTATAACTATCCTCATTCTTTTGTCCAGACCTCCCATTCTCTTGCATTGTATCAAAAGTTTACATATTTTGTGGGATTCAAGTATCAGACTTCTACAGCTAACTCTGTACCCTGGCAAAAATGGTTTCCATAGATGCCATTGTTGCTGTTGTCACCGTTTGTGGTTCTTCCCGACCCCAACCCCAGTATCTATAAAAGGAGCTAGTATCAGAATATCTTTTAAGGGATATTCTGTCACCTTAAAGGATGTTGCCTTAAGGGATTTCTGTCACCCTTGCTGTCTCCTCTGTGCTCTTATAGGCTTTCTACTTCTCTTTAGGGTTGTAACTTCAGTTTATTTCATCAAAAACTCCCTCCTCCACATTGGTTTTAAGACTCAGATTCTGAGTTCTGGTTGGGAAATTTCTTCTTCAGTGTCTCCACTGTGTTGTCTGCGGTGAATCTGTTAAGACTCTGTACAAGTCTAGAATAGAGGGAGAACTGGTAATACTGGAGTTTCAAACTCAAGCCATGTGGGAGGATAGGGAATAGTTGACTCCTGATAAATCCCCTCCCTTAGAAGTGTGCTGCTAGAAAAACTAAAGTAAATGAGAAAAGAATATTTGATTCCCATAAATTCTGGTTTTAATCAATGTGACTAGAATATATACAATTACTAAATTAAGGCCAAGTCTCTTTTTCTTAAACATTTTATATATTTAAAAGAAGATTTACATATATTGCTGATGGCATTTATTCATGTATTCATTAAACATTTATTAAGCATCTACTAAGATCAGGGACATAGAGTGACCCATCCTTTTAGATTATAATTCAGCAACGCATATTTAGAATCATTACTATTTTTACATATTTTGTACCAGTAATCTGACTCTTGGGAATTTGTCCTAAGGTAATAATTCAGATACAAAAAATAAGTGATATATAAAATGTATTTATAGCAGCACTATTTGTAATGGTAAAAAATCCCTAAATACCCAATGATAGGGGAATTAATATAACTGAGGCATATTTATTCCAAGAACATTAGGTTTATACGGAAAATGATAAAGACAAAGTCAGAAAACAGAAAAGATGTATGAAATGTTAGGGAAAGAAGAGACAAATCTTATATTAAAGTATGATTGCAACTGTGTAAACACACACACATAAAAAGTTATGAAAATTGTGAGTAGTTCATGTTATTGGGTGGTGACATAGCTTTATTTTTCTTCTTGGAATATTATAAAGTTATTGTAACACAAAGCAAAAGTAATTGATGCCATTTATTAAAAAAGGTTTTTAGATATCTACTTTTTGTAGTGCTTATTGATGTATACTAAATGTAGAACTCTTAGGATCCTTAACATTAGCAGCATGGTTATATTTGGAAACATACTGAACTAAGATGTCAAGGGAAAAGATATTCTCTGAAGCCAGTAGCGATAGCCAGTATCATTCTATGTTCTCTGGCCTGAGACAGGTCTTTTCCAACACAAACTTCACTCTTTTCTGTGATTTTTCCACTGTTCTATATAACTTTCCATTTCCTTTGGTTCTTTCAGAATCTTGAACTTCTTGGAGATCACTTGGAGTAAGGAGACTTCATACTAAAGTAGGTTAAAAACATATTTTATGACTGAGATGCTATGTGAGGTTTTTATAAATGAGTCACTTAACATTCCAAAGTCCTGCCTGGCTTGCTCATCTGTAGAATGAGGATGATACCAGCTCCTCTTAGGGTTGTAATGACAATGTGTGTAAGATTTCTAATACAATACCTACTCCCTAGTAGCAGGACCTAATAAATATATTTCCTGTCTCAATGTTGAAAAATTACAGGGGTTCCCTGAGGGGAGGGTGCTATAAAATTTTGTATATAGCTGTGTCTTGTTTGCCTGGCACCAACCCCGGCCCATCACAGTGTGACCACAAGCTGCAGTTATGTCTTCAAAGCAAGTTTCTGGCAAGACCATTTTACTATGTTTATAAAGGCAGTATGTGCTTACTACATGAAACTTGGAAAGGAGTGAAAAATATCAGTTCCCCAAATTCTCCTGAAAAGTGGCTGTTAATATTTTGGTATATTTCTTTCTAGGCTTTCCCTGTACAAAAATTTTGAAAATTACTTGACACAATTGTAATCAGGCAGCATATACAATTCTGCATTCTGAATCTCCATTTAAATATAGTGGATAAATTGCTTAAATGTCATTTCATAGTTTTGAAGGTCTTTATTTTTAATGGCTACATAGCATTTCAGTTTGGAAAACTTTCAAGCACCTTGTATGTTTTCCTTTCTTGTTTCAAGAAATATCTTGTATAGGTTTTTCATTTACAGGAGAATTCTGAGCGTTCTAGGTGAGCTCAGGTCACAGAGTCAAAGACATTTGGGAGTAGAAAAATCTTCCTGGAAAGGTAAAGAAAGATGAGGTGTGAAAAAGAATACATAGTGGAAGAGAAAATTTCAAAGAGCAGGAGTGAATGATAAAGGGAGAAAGGAAGGAAATAAGATAAAAGAAAAAGAAGGGGAAGATGACTTAGAGAAAATAAAGGAGAAAGAAGAAGAGGAAAGAGGAGAGGGAGAAAAAGAAGATAAAGAGAGGGAGGAGAATCATGGGAAGGAGGAATAAAAAGAGAAGCAGGAGGGAAATGAGGAGGCAAATCTGTCATTTTCAGATTAATCACGGTCCACTCTAGATTTAGCATGATAGATGCTTTCTAAGGAAGATAAAGATTCCCTTGGGTTCTCATTCCATTTGGCTGCTTCCAGCATATCACCAGCTTCTGACATTTTTGCTCTCAGTCATTCATATTTAATGTCCTAGTCATTGGATATATTGGCACTTATTATTCTTTATTCTTTCTAAAGACTCATCATTACTGCACTAGGGGGTAAAGGTCTTTGTTGATTGATTCCCTAGGCTTCAAAGGGCTGGGTACCTAAAGTCATCCTTTACTTCATTTTGTTCCTTGTTGATTCAGTGTCTTTGACTAGAATTAACATCCTTTTCCTTCTTATTTTTCTTTTAATGCCATAATTGAATTTGAAGACATCCGCCATGTGCTGGTGGGATTCTGGGCTCATATCCTGTTCTAAGGACAATATGGTACATGATAGATTCTGAAAGTACCTATCCTGCTATCAATTGATCAAAGCCTGGCTTCCCAGCCTGCTCTGGGAGTAATTTGTATATTATGAGCCTGGGACCTGCCATTGCCAACAAAAGGATTGTGAATATGGGAACACTCTGGCGGAACCTCTAGTTAACACTGGAGCTGGATATGAACAGGCCGTCCAAGTACCATATTCCATCACCCCAGGAAGCCAAATGTTGTACCATGATGCCATGGCAGGACCATTCTCTGTCATCATAGCATCCCAGGCCCTGTAAGCAGGCAGAATCCCTCCCCTCTTCACAATGAGTCAGGGTAGGGGCAATGGTCAGAGAAGCTGGGGTTGAATCTTGACTCCTCCTTTCAGGTACTCTATGGTTTCAGCCAGCATCTTGCTTTTTGGATTCAGCATCCTCATCTGTGAAATGGGGCAATTTTTATAGAGGTCCTGGTTTCTTCACAGACTTGTTAGAATTGAAAAGGTGATTATGGAAGTTAAAATGTATGACAAACAATACATCCTTCATAGGTTAAGGGAGGAGAGTGTTATAGGGGTGGAAAGAACATTGTTTTGGAACTAAGAGTCCTGGGGTTGAAACAACGGCTCCACTATTGAGGTACAACTTGCTTTTGCTCAGTTCCCTCAATCTATAATAGGCTAACAATGCCAGAGATGTTCTGTAAAGATTGGATAAGACAATGGAAGTGAAACTGGGACATGCTTTAAGGAAGAAATTATTAATATAATTAATTTCCCTGTTGTTTTTATGAGCACTATTATCAGAAGCAATGTTTCCCCTTGGTGTTATAGACTTAATGTTGTGTCACTCTCAGATTCATATGTTGAAACTCAAGCTCCCAATGGGATACTATTTGGAGAATGCACAGTCAGTATGCAGGATGAAGGGTCTACCTCCAGAGACCTATAGGAGTAGGGGTACAGTAAGACAAAGGAGTAGGGTATTGATGCCAAGAAACATAGATGCTGTATGACCGCACAGCAACTAAAGATGCAGAGTAAAACAAGCCTTCCATTTGGAAGGCTTGAAGGCAGTGGAATGTCCTGACAACTGTTAGAGTGGTTTCTGTGTACTGTGGTAATTGCCAACTTGAGCTTGGGAAATCTGGATGTGAGTAGCTAGAACCAAAACTAGTGGAAGGGCTAGATCAGTTTACCTGTGTGCCTACACAGATGATGTTATTCTCTGCAACACATGGCTGTGAAATACTTGTTTCATCCCTCTAGTGGGCCAAAACTAAGATAACAACTGAATGGCATCCTGCCATTAACCAGAATTCAAAGCACCTGGGTCCACGTAATAGGTGCAAACACCTCAGGGAAAGGCTCTGTACTGTCAAGGGGAAGGAAACAAACACTGGCATGTGACTATCCCAGCTTAACCCCTCCTAGTATTACATATATTGACTGGTCAAAGAATCCATATACTAGAGCTGAAGCTAGCATGAGATCATTTGGGATGCTTTCACAGAGGAAATGGCTTACGGGAGGCAGTCACTATAGATACCCCTGCCCACCAAGTAGCCACTGCACCTTGGAAGGCTTGAACTGTTGGTATTTCACCGTTACCCTACTGTCCCAGTTCCCATCTCCTACCTCCTGCCAGCACTAGTGCTCAGATCACTTGAAGTGCAAAGGCATCATTTTATGATGTAATAGACATCTATAGAGCCCAGATAAATAACTGAGGGATTATATACTACAACCTATAAACAAAAGGCCAATTCATCAAGACAAAAAAAAAAAACCAGAAAAATTACTTATTTCAGCCCATAAAAGGTAAAAATTAGAAGCAGGGGAACATACCATAAATTATGGAACAGAAAAACCTGAGGGAAATCACAATCCAACAGAACTATGCAATCTGCCAGATGAAGAGTTTAAGATACAGCTATAACCATGCTTATCAAAATAAGAAAAACAATAGATGAACAAAATGTGGGACTACAAATAGAAAGAATACAATAATGGCCCTAAAATAACACCATAACTGAATTAAGAAAATATGACCCATGGCTTCAATAGAAGGCAAGTGCAAGTATCTTACAGAATCAGTGAATCTAAATGAAACACAAGCTATCAGAACTTGTGAGATGCAGTAAAAGGGGTTTTAAGAGGGAATTGCAATACAGACCTATATGATATGAAGTTGCTAGAAAACTCCAAATGAACAATGTAATATTGTACATAAAGCAATCTCAAATAAAACAAGACCAAAAGTTAGTAAAAGCAAGAAAATAATAAACATTAGAGCAGAGATAAATAAAATAGTAATTTTGAAAAGATCATATAAAAGATTAAGAAAACTAAAAGCTGGGATTTTTTAGAAGTAAAACTTGTTGGATCTTTACGTAGGTTATGAAGAAATTAAGGGAGAAAACTAATAAACAGAATCAGAAATAAAAAGAGGAGCAATAACTACAGATAGTATAGAATTACAGAGAATCATAAAAGGTTACAATGAATAACTATGCACTAACAAATTCAATAAGCTTGAAGAAAAGGACAAATTTTAGAATAATAGTTTACCAAAACTAAATCAGAAGAAACAGAACATTTGAATAGACCAATCACAATTATGGAAATTAAAACAGCAATCAAAAATATCCCTAAAAACCAAAAAGCCCAGGACCAGATGGCTTTACAAGTGAATTTTATCATATCTTCAAAGAACTTATGCTCACTTTACTCAAATTATTCCAAAAAGTTCATGAAGGGGGAATACTTCCTAACACATTCTCTGATGCCAACATTACTCTAATATCCAAAACAGACAAAGACAGCACAGAAAATTATACACCATTATCTCTGATGAATATTAATGTGAAAATTATTAGGAAATTAAATTCACCTAATATATTATAAAGATAATATATCATGACCAAGTGGGGTTTATTCTAAGGATGTAAGTATAATTTATTATACACAAATCTATTAATTTAATACACGGTCTCAACAAAAAGCATGAAAATCATATAATACCAATAGACACAGAGAATGCACTTGATAAGACACAGCATCCATTTATAATAAAAACTTTTAACAAAATGGAATAGAAAGAACCTACCTCAACATGGTAACGGTGATAAATTACAAACTTACAGTCAATATTATACTTAATGGTGAAAAATGGAAAGCCAGGGTGCCCACTGTCACCATCCCTGTTTAACAGTATTACAGGCTTTAACTAGTGCAATTAGATAACAACAAAGAAAAAATGCTTGAAAAAACTGAAACGATAAGTTTTTGCAGATAACATAATATTATGTATTAAAAGCCCTAAAGATTCCACCATAAAGATATTAGAAATAATAGCTGAATATAGTGAAGTATCAGATTACAAAATTGACATACAAAAATCTGTTACATTTTATATACAATGAGCAAGAACAATAAATAAAAATTAAAAAATAAAAGAAAAATCCATTTGCAATCACCTAACAGAAGAATTAAAAAGCTAGGAATTAGCCTAAGAAGATGAAAGATTTATACAGTGAAAACTATGAAGTATTATTGAAAGGATATAAAACAAGGCATAAGGAGGGCCTCCCTGGTGGTGCAGTGGGTTAAGCAACGCACTATGAAGCAGACCGCAGCCACTGCAGCACGAGTTCGATCCCTGCTGCCAACTGGGTGGGAACCTACATGGTGCAGCAGACCTCTCCTGTTGTGCCCGCTGCTCCCCTCAGCAGTGTACTTCCATTGATCTGCCTGTTCTGCTTCCCGCCCTCTGTGGTGAATCCTCTCACCCCCCACACACACCTCTGGCCTGTACCCCAGTGCTTGTATGCATAAATAAATCTTTAAAAAAAAAAAAAAAACCAAGGCATAAGGAGATGAAAATATAATCCATGCTCATGAATAGGGAGAATTAATATAGTCAAAATGATATTATTCAAGAAAATAGAACTAAAAAGTACTAAAATTTAGATGGAAGTATAAAAGACCTGAGGAAAAGAAGAAAAATGGAGATATTAATTTATAATATTTATGCTATATTATAAAGTAACAGTAAATAAAACAACATGGTAATGGAACAAAAACAGACACATGCATCAATAAAATGGAATAAAAAGGCCAGAAATAAATCCATACATAGATTAACACCTAATTTATGACAAAGAAACCATGACCACATGATGAAAATTAGAAGAATCTCTTTAACAAATTGTGCTGGGAACATTGTGATGGTCACAGGTAGGAAAAAGTGAATTTGGCTCATTATCTCCATGCACAAAAATAAATTCAAAATGGATTAAAGACTTAGATGTAAGACTCACAACAATAAATACCCTGAAGAAAGCATTAGTAATATGTTTCATGACATTGATAACAGAGTCTTTGAAGATGACAAATCTTTGAAGACTTGATCCTAGGGCAGGAGAAACAAAAATAAACAATCAGGACTACCTCGAATTAAAAAACTTTTACAGAGCAAACCAAATTATGAGCAGATTAAAAAGATATCCAACTGAATGAGAGAAGATGTTCACACATCACACAACCAATAAGAGGTTAGTATCCAATATATATACAAGGAACGCATCCAATTTAACAACAAAATAAACAAGCAACTCAATTTAAAAAAAAAATCTGAAAAGACAATTTATCAAAGAGTATATCAGAAGGCCAACAGATATACCTGGAAAAATATCCATCATCATTTTTAATAAGGGAAATGCAAATCAAAAGCACCATGAGATGTCATCTCATAACTTTAAGAATAACACATGTTAAAAGACCGCCAACAAGTGCTGGAGAGTGTGGGGAGAAAGAGCAACCCTGTTATATTGTGTGTGGGAATATAAACTCTATAGCCATTTTGGAAAGTGATCTGAACCTACCTTAAAAATATACAGTGAAAATACTATGTGATGTAGCAATCCCACTGCATAGGGATGGGAATCCCATTCTTTGAATATTTATTGAAAGAATACGAAATCATCCCTTCTAAAATTATATGCTCTACAATGTTTACTGCAGCATGATTTTTCGATAGGGTTTGGAAGCAACCTAAGTACTCGGTGGACTGAATAAAGACGATATATCTACTCATGGAATATTATTCCTATAAGGAAAAGTAAAATGTTACCATTTACAGTGAAATGGAAGAAGCTTGAAGAAATTATGTATAGTGAGGTAAGTCAGAAAGATAAAGTGAAATATTGGACAATTTCACATATATGTGTAACATAAGGAAACAAAGCAGATGAACTGGCAAAGCAAAGTAAATATAAACTAGCAGACACTGCTAACTGAAGCTAAGTTTCTGGAATTAAGAGGGAGGCAGGAGAGAGAAAGGGCTGAAGTGGTAAGTGGTGGGGAAAATGATAAAAAATACATGAATTATCTTTATCACTTTTTTTTTGAGTTCTCTGAAAATGTGTACCTAAGGCAAGGGCCTCACTTTCTTCACCCCAGCTCATTCTGTCATTACCCCACACTACATCATTTCACAGGGCGTACTGGCCGATATGCCTGTTCTGCCCCCTCCTTGACAAACCTAATTCACTGTTTTCAGTCTTGTTTTTCTAAGCCCTGTTTGGTTAATATTAAATGTTAATTGCTGACAAAGGATTATCCTTCTCTTAGAAACTGGCAAAGTGTCCTAAAAATAAAATGTCTGAAGCCAAAAGAACGAATCTCTCATTGTAGAATCTTAATCTTTTATTCAACAAATACTTATTAAATGCCCAGTGGTGGTGTGTCTTGGGCTGGCGCTGAGAATATATAGATGAAAAGACACTGTCCCTGTTCTGAAGAGCTCACAGCCTCGTGAGGAAGCCAGATAATGACAATACAGAGAGAAAAGTGCTCTGAAGGGGGCCGTGGATAATGGGAGAACAGGAAAAGAGCTCTTAGGTCTTGTCTTTGGAATCGGGGAAGTCTTCACAGATGAAGAGATGCTTAAATTCACCAAAAAATGTTAAATGTTTTATTCTAATTCTAAATCATATATACTCACTGTAGAAAAATGAGAAGGGAAAAATACAAAAAAAAGTTAATATTTTTCCTCTCATATCTCAGTGATGACTATTGTTACATTTAAGATAATTTCTTTCCCATTTATATTCATATCCACAATTATATTTTCATAATTGTAATAACTCTAAAATATATGCTTGCAAATAAGACTATTCAAAATATAACTCTTTTTATATTTACTATAACTGTCTTCTGGAGCTCCCATTCTAAGTAACGGACTTTTGAAAAGGAAAGAAAAACAGCATTTCTCTTAACTGACTATATGGCTTAAAATAGTTTCTCTTTTGATGAATGTTTAACTAATTCAAAGTTCAAACTCCCTATCTGCACTCTTTTCTACTTTCCAGAAGACTCCTCCACCTCTGCCTTCCAAGGTACCAGATACAGGAGTCAGTGCACCTTTCATGAGAGGCCACACGTCCTGTTTGGTCACTGGGCACCCTGCCCTGGTGCCCCTGAATCTGCCTGGTCCAGGTGTGCTGATGTCAGTGCTGCTGGGGCCATTGTTCAGATGGCCACATCCCTGCCCCTTATCTGGCCCTTAAATCTCTTTGGGTTCACTGGTCTTGGCGTGTCCTCACGGGAAGGGGGAGCCTCTTGACTGGGGCAGAGAACATGATTCCCTAGTGGGGGTTCTTCAAGGTTCTGGGAGTCAGTGGGGGTAAGGACAACTTAGAGTCTACTGGACAACCCTCCCAATGATCAGATAAGTCAGTTCTCTGTATTAAACATCATTCTGTTTGACATACAAGCCTGCTGAAGCTACAGAACATAATGTGCTCCTCAGGTGAGCTGGCTTCCCTCTCAGGTGTTTCAGCACTAAGAGGAACATTACTCAGGGTAGATTTATCACTCAGCAGAATAAAACTATCTAAAGGATGCACATGCTTGAGCCATTGCCAGTTCAGAGAAGGACAGGCTACAGTCAGGTCCAACCCTGTTTGAGATAGCACTATTCCTTCCCCAGTCTCCTACACTACAGCCAGAAAAGGTGTAGGGAACAAGCATTTAACATGTAAACAATCTCCCCTTCTATGTCTGCCCACCCAACCATTTTGGGGCACGTGATACAGGAATGGTTTTACTGAGAGCTGGTCTCCTCCAAAGGAAAACTATGAAGGAAAGGGCCTGGGTAATATATGCTGATGTAAGGGTCAAATAGGAACTCAGAGATGAAGGTGAATAAGACAGCAAGCAATTCTGTGCTTGCTGTATGGGACATTCTGTGCAGGCCTCCAAATTAAATGGAAACAATAGGAATTAATGAAAGGTTCAAAGCAGAAATTGTGAAATAGCTTCTGGCAGCAACCTCAATGTGCTCCACTCTCTGTCACAATGCCACTATTTGGATTTATGACTTTTGTTTCTACTTAGTTTATTTATTTTTTAAGCTTCAGAATTCCAAAAGGCAAATCAGAGTTCAAAGTTCTTTGTAGAAGCTTTAGCAGCAGGAAAGGGAAGGGTTCCTAAAGTTACCACCAGTTCAAAGATTTACTTAATGAATGAAGAAATGGCTCACAAGGAACTCTCTCTGACCCGGCTGCAAGCTTCCTCCTCTTTACTTCCCATGTCCTTTGCAAATCTCCCCTGCCACTGAAAACACTTCCTTGCTGGCTGACTCCTAAGTGTGAAAAATAACTTATTCCCAATCCACAAAGTCCACTCTTGGTATGACTTGGCTCAACGCCTAAGATTTTCTTTAAGCCTCTGATTTTGTCAGTCTCTACCTGACAGTGGTCTTCACTTCTCTGAACTGGAAACACCTTGGACTGACCTATGCATCCTTTAGATAGTTTCATTCTGCTGAGTGATTAATCTAGGCTGAGTAATGCTCATCTCACCTCTGAAACACCTAAAAGGGAAACCAACCTGGAGAACATATTACTGCCTATACCTTTATCAGGGTTTCACTCCTTCAATCATCCACCAACAATGTGAAGAACACAAGAGATCTTGGAGCTTCAGTAATTTTTCTTAGGGCACCTGGCTTGTAATTGGCCAAGCTGGGAGTTGGATGTGGTCATATGTAAGGGTCAAACAGAAACTCAGAGATGAAGGAAATAAGACATCAAGCAATTCTATGTGGCTTGAGATCTTGGTGTTCTCTCTATTCATTCTACCTCCCTAATATCTGTATACTTTCACAACTAAACCACAAGCCACCTATGGTCAAAAATTGAGTCCTTTCATCCTGGTATTCCACCTCCATTTGGTAGTGTCCTGTACATAATACTTGCTCAATAAATATTATTTAACTAATTGGGATTGCATGTCAATTCCTTTAAAGTTGCACAGTATTTTAATCTTTTAAAAGTATGTGTAATCTTTAAAAGTATGTTTACATTTGTTAATTTATTCCCTGTGATATAGATGCTTGTTAAAAATTCCTCATCACAGATGTTTTTGAAAAATAGCTCTGAGAGTAAATGAATTGCCCAAAGTTACAAACTAAGAAATCCTGGTCTTTGATACTTCATTTAGTCTTCCTATTGAAGTAATATGCACAAATACTGTAGAGATGCTTCTGAGGGAACTGGGGCAATTTAACTATTGTTTATATATTAGATCATAGTTTATAATATATATTAACTACTGTTTATATATTAAGGTATTTTTAAAAGATTTATTTATTTATGCATACAAGAACTGGGGTACAGGCCATAAGTATGGGGAGTGAGAGGATACACAAGAGACAGAATGGGGAACAGAACAGGCAGATCCACTAAAATACCTGCTGAGGGGAGCAGCAGGCAAGGCTGCACCATGTGGGTCACCTCCCTGGCCGGGGATCGAACTCATGCTGATGCTTCATAGTGCAGTACTTAACCCCTTGTGCCACCAGGGAGGTCCCTATATTAAGTATTGTGTTAGCTTTTCTATTTCTGCTATAACAAATTACCACAGATTTAAGGACTGAAACAACACAAATTATTTTACTTTTCTGGAATTCAGAAATATGAAACACCTTTTAGTGCATTAAAATTAAGGAGTCACAACATCGCTTGTTACCAGAGAAATGCAATCAAAACCACTAATGAGATACCACCTCACACCAGTGAGAATGGCACATATCAAAAAAATTAGCAACAACAAATGTTGGTGAGGATGTGGAGAAAAGGAACTCTATTACACTGCTGGTGGTAATGCAAACTAGTCCAACCACTATGGAAAGCAGTATGGTGGTTCCTCAAACTATTAAAAATGGAACTCCCATATGATCCAGCAATCCCACTGTTAGAAATATACCCAAAAGACACAAAAACACTGATTCAAAAGAATACTGCACCCCTAGGTTTATTGCAGCATTATTTACAATAGGTAAGAGCTGGAAACAACCTAATGCCCCCAAATGGATGATTGGATCAAAAAGATGTGATATATATACACAATGGAATACTATTCAGCAATCAAAAAAGATAAACTAGAGTCATTCATAGAAACATGGATGGAGCTAGAAGGGATTATGCTCGGTGAAATAAGTCAGAAGGCAAAAGAAAAATACCAGATGGTTTCACTCCTAGGAGGAATATAAGGGAACCAAATAAGCAACCAAGGAAAAGAATAATAACATTAATAATAAAACACAACAAAAACAAAAAGACAAGGACAAATTGGGGATACTGTGGGGAGGTCGAGGGAATGGGTTAAGGGCAGAAAGAGCACCAGGGACTGAGGTGATGGTGCACTAATGAAACGGTGGTGGGAAACCCATGGGGATTACAATTGATGTCAAATATATATAAATAAAGGGAAAAAATTAAAACAAATCAAGCAGTTGACAAGACTCTGAGAGACTCTGGGGGAAAATCCTCTTCTTTGATTTTTCCAGCTTCTAGAGTTCAACTGCATTCCTTCTTTCCTAAATGTTCCCTACACTTTCAACACTCACTGTGCTTTGTCACCATCATACTACCTACACTAACATTTCTGTCTCCCTGATATAAGAATCCTTGTGATTACAATTGTCAGGCAATTCTCCCCATTTCCAGATTTTAATCACACCTGCAAAATCCCCTTCAACATGTAAGGTAACATAATCATAGGTTCAGGAATTCCGATATGGATATTTGTGAGGGGATGACCATTATTCATTTTACTACAGAAATTATTGATAATGTTGATACATATGATAATAGTATAGCAATTATTCTTTTAAGTGCCCCCACTTGTCACAGATGTTTACTAAAGTATTAATGGGTTAAAAAGCATGTTATCTATTATTTGCTTTAAATATTCCAGAAAAATAAATGGATGTTTAAGAACGTAAAATACGTGGAGAGAAAATAAATGCTACAAGTGTTTCACATTTCTTTAATAATTATTAATGCTGAGTGTTCCACACTTGGGGGTGCATTTTACTTTTTTTTTTCTATTTCTGTGCATGTTTGAATTTTTCTATGGTATCTTTTTAAGCTTTTTAAGATATCATTGTAGTTTCCTGTACAACCTTCTCTAATGAATGAAGGGTGCCCCAGAGTGGTAATTACCACTCTGAAATTGGTAATTTTCACTCCTTTCCAAAATTTTATAGTTTTACTATACATACATGTCTTAAACAATATACCAAATTGATTTATACATTTCCCTCAAATTTATATATATTACACATTTAAACAAAGTTTTTGAGATTTATTCATGTTGATACATGGATAATTGTAGTTCATTCTTTTTTAGGCAACAAAATATTCAACAGTATGGCTATATCTAAATTTATCCCCCACGTTGATGTGTATTAGAGTTATTTTAAAATTTTAGTTACCACAAACAATGCTGCAATAGACTTTCTCATAAATATCTCCCTGAGAACAAGTGTGAAATTCCCTCTAGGATACTAAGTAGTGGAATTGATAGTTTGTTAGGTAGATACATCTTCATCTTTACTACATCTTGCTAAATATTTAATAATGGGGTGGTTCCAACTTATATTTTTTAGCAGTATATGTGATTTTCCATTTATATTCACATCTTTGCCCTCACTGAGTATATTAAGACTGCAATTTTTATCAAACTGAATGAATATGAAATAGTATCTCATTGTTTTAATTTGCAAACCCCTGATAACATGCGAATTTGAGCAGTTTTTTCATCTGTTCAGTACCTTTTCCCTTTTCTCTTTGGTTAATTCTTCTTTAAACTATGGCCAGCCTAAAGTTTATCTCCTCTCATTTGATTTTAATACTACTTTTGTTTCCACGATTATATTTTACTTTTGCCTTGCCTGTGGGCAACACATTACATTTAAACTCCTTGTAGATTAGATGATTAATTTCATCCACTGCAAAGTATTTTTTAAGTCATATTTTAATGACAAATGATCTTGTGGATTCGTTCTTAGGTTTCCTTGCTGATTTTGAATTGACGTGTAACGGTACAGTATGAATGGTCAATGTTCAGTACATTGTTTTAAACTTTATTTCTATATATATTTTTTACATCAGTATTCATTTTTGTATAGTTTGCTTTCTCCTCTCAAGTATGATCTTCATGAATTCCCACCACCAAGTCACCTGTGAACTATCACCATAGTCTCTTATGCTCTTCCTGCCCCTGTTTTTTGGGGGTTTCAGTCTTCCTTTCTCTCTGTCTATGCACATCCTAACCTATCTTTTCCCAATGGCTCTTTCTTGGATCCTTGGGTTCTCAATTAAGACCCTCACCTCATCATGGCATTTTAGGGTTTCTTTTCCAAAGTGATATTCAGATCATTGTACTGCATTGTAAGTGGGTGTGATGAGGAGGTTTGGATTAAATCATGTGATGAGGATGTGCTTTCAGTGAATTGTAGCTTGCTAAAGGTAAAAAGCTCCAGCTTTTTGGCTAGGGTTGTGGGGTTACTCTTCTGAGTAGTGCGCTCGTACACAAGCCCTGGGCTTCAAGAAGAAAGCTTCACTTTGATCCCCTTCTTCCCGTAGGACAATTTCAGTCTTGGTTCAGCTCTTCACTTTGAATTTCTTGTTTCTAGCTTGCAGAAAATTTTAACCAATTTTCTTTTTTAAAAAATTTATATATTTTGACATAGATTGTGGTCCCCATGAATTTCCCACCACCATTTCACCAGTGCACCATCACTGGTTAAAGAGCACAGTCCCTTGTGTTCTTTCTGCCCTCATCCCATTCCCTTCCTCCTTTCTACAACCTGTCCCCAATTCCTCCCTGTCTTGTTGTTTTTGTTGTGTTAAGCAGTTTTCTAACCCAGTTCTGACTTTCTAATTTCTTGGTTTCAATTGTATCTGTTAGCCATGTGTGCCTAAGGCAGAAAGGATGCCTGGGGTCTGATTATACATAGTCATTGTAATTAGAGATACAAGTTACCTTGTTTAGGGAGTTACCTCTTTATATCAATGCATGTTCTCATAGAGTTGTTGTGAAGGTCAGATGAGACAAGATATGTAAAATACTTTGAAGACATGATTCTGTCTTAGCAGTGAATGTTGCTGATAAGTCTAAGGATGATCTGATTCCTGTTGTTTTGTAAAGCAGACAAGCACATATATAGGCAAAGCAAGCCTGCATTCATATTTACAGTAGAAAGTTACTTAGGATACATATCTAGCTAGCTATGCCTCTACCTGTCTGTCTGTCTAACCACCCATCTACCTATCCATCTTTCTATCTGTATTTCTATCTATCATATTTCTGTGTGTTTACATTTCTCTTTGAAAGTCTATTACCTTCATAATAGGATCTCCTTTTTATTCTTAATATTCTGAAATGGCATTAAGATGAATCTAGGTGTGGATCTTTTTTATTCTTTCTGCAGGATGCTTAGTGAAACCTTTGATTCTGAAGTCTCTCATCTCTCTAGTCCTGGGAGAGATTTTTCCTATTGTTATCTTGTTATTTCTCCCCCATTTTTCTGTTTTCTCTTTGATAGATATTGGCCCTTTTTGATTGACTTGTACTGGATTCTCTTTGTAACTCCTAGGTCACCTTCTTCCTGTTTGATTGGTTGGATTGTCTCAGCTACCTGGTGGTCCTTGGTCATCCATCCTTATTTACAAATGAAGGGCCATGCTGAAGCAACTGATTTGAGAAAGCATCAACTACAAACTTATTAGGGCAAGCTTCCTTTTTGGCCTTCTGTCCATGATGAGAACATCGACCTGCTACCATCTCTTGTTCCAGAGTCATCCCAAAGCTCCATATTGAGAATGTCCCCAACATTCCCTCCAGCCTTTCTAACTGGAATTTCCCTTCCCTCCAGTTTATCAGTTAACAAGACCCTGTCTCCTTCACATCCTCTAGAAATTCATCAAAATCTTTGCTATTTATATACACATACACCTTCCCATTGTCAACACCTGAAAAAAAGATGTGCTTCATTCTGTTTCCTAAGGCTACTGGGACTTAGGAAAGGGAGTAAGTGACAAGTAGTTTATGAGGTACACTCAATCCACCATCATGAAGTTGAACTTTAAATGATGTTTTAAGAAAATCACTCTGGCTGCTGTGTGTAGAGTGGGTTGATGGATGCAGAGTTTGGAGCTAAAAGTCTAGTTAGGTCTACTTGTTTCAAATGTAAGATAATGGGACCAGAACTGAGAGAGTTAAAAAGAAAAGAACGAGAAGTAGAAGGATCAGGGTGTATTTTGAAAGCAAGACACACAAGGGTGCTCCTTTCCCTTTTGAATGTTTCTAGACTTGTGTAAGATTCTGAAACAGCGGATGTCAGATGGTGACTTTAGGGAAATAGTATGGCATGGTGAACAGAGCACTAGATTGGAATAAATACAGCTGTGAAGTTGAATTAAGAGTGGTTTTTTTTTTTTTTTTTATAGACTGCCTCACATTCTCAGCATCCTCATCTATAATATGGTCATGGTAATATCTACTTAGTTAGGCAATAGAATTCCCTTGGCTTACCTTAAGAAAAGAGAGTTATGGGGCCTCCCTGGTAGCCCAAGGGTTAAGTCTCAGCACTTTCACTGCTACAGCCTCAGTTCAATCCCCAGCCAGGGAGCTGACTCACATGGCACAGCAGACCTCTCCTGTTTGCCCACTGCTCCCCTCAGCAGTGTATTTCAGTCAATACACCTATCCTGTTTCCCATTCTATCTCTGGTGAATCATTTTTCTCCTTGCATCTCTGGTCTACACCCTAGTTCTTCTATGCAAAAATAAATAATTTTGTTTTTAAAGAACGAGTTACTATAAAAATACAAGTAAAAAGCTGGAAGTGGACACTGTTCAGAATCAAGCCCATGCATCCTTTCACTCACTCCCTCTTTATGGCCCAAATGATTTATCTCATGTAGCTTTTCCATTGTTATATGTCGCTTGCACATTTGTTTAATGAATACCAATCTGAGGAAGGAAGTAGTCTGATTGGATTAGCTTGTTGATTACTAGCCCAGTTGAAGAAAAAACTTCCCAGCAGGTCACCAGTTGCTGACCATTGACTAAGAAACTTTGCTTAGGTCATGGGCTCACTGTGCCTCATTCAGGTACCACTTCTATGGAAAGAACTGCTCAATTCTGTTTTCCTGGCCAGAAGGGAATCCATGTAGTAATATAAAAGGGGTCCACAAAGGCATAAATGCCATGACTTAGATGCCACCACTTTCTCTGTTAGGGTTGATGTGAATGGCAGATAGATAAAAACATGTAAAACATATAGGGGTAATATTTTTAGAATAATCCCACCTCATTAAAAAATACCTGCTTGCATTATACAAAAAAGGATTCACAGCATCCCCTGTTATGGGATATTCTGATTAGCAAAAATTAGCCTAACTGTGGAAGTGAATGTAGGCCTTGAAATGCATTTAGGAATAAAGACTGAGAGACCAGGGATTTGAAGGAACTACCTTGTTTCCTTGGTTTTGTTTCTTTGTGAAAAAACCTCTATTGTTAATTTGGTGAGCTGAATTAATTATGCCTGATACATGTCTCCTACTCTTTAATTTTCTAGAAACTCCAAGGCAAAATATGATTTATATTTCAGGACCATGACTGTTCAATATCTATTTCTAAATCTGTCTGGCTAAAAATGTATATGAAAACAGAACCTGTAATACTGTCATTTACCTAATAAAGGCAGAATTCTCAGTTTTTCCACCATATGCATTCTTTTGTTTGGCTGCAACGTAAGTGCTATTTTCTCTGCTCCTTTTTAACTTTTAATAAGCTTCCTTTCTGTAGAGTGTGGATAATGTTGTGAAAGAGTAGTTAAAACATATTTTCAAAAGAAAAACAATCCGAACTAGAAAATGATCCAAAGGAAGGGACAAAGAAGAAAGAGCTTCTATGACACATTCACATACATTTAACAATCCTTAAGTACTACTGCTTATTTGACAGGAATAGGGGAAGAAAAACAGGCCTCACTTTTTTTATGATGTTTGCATTTTGTCACTTAGTTCTTTTAGCCCTGTCTCATTAATGTTTGTGCTTTTGTAGGAAATGCAGGAGGCACACAGGAGAGAAAACAAATGTGGTATCTGAAGGCCTGGAACTAGGCACCAGCACTGCTGTTCCCTCCCTGGGGACACTGGGAGGCACTACCCCTTTGTCTTTCCACTCATCACCTCAGGATGACAGGGCAGGTGTGCACTAGACCAGTGCTTCCCAAAGGAGCCCAGGCCTGACATTGCTGAGTTGGGAAACATGATAAAATCATGAATGCCCTTTGTAAACTTTCTTTCACTATTTTCTAGTATTGCATTAGGGAGAGAGCCTCAGTTTGATGTGAGCACATCTTTAAGAACTCTAATCTGTTACCCATTTTCCTTTTTTTTTTGACAAAGTAAACCTTAGGCTCAGAGCCTCTGGCAGAACAGCAGTACTTAGCTAGAATTTAAAAACTGTGCCTCCTCACACCTAGCAATGGCATTTGATTTTAAGGTCACCTTCTAATTATGGCAAGTGATCCATTTAACAGTAGTAATACAGTGCTTTCTTGTAAAATAAAGAGAATTTTAAGTTTTAAAACTATGCCAATAAGTACTATTATTAGTACAAGAGGCAGATGGATCTGACTGGAATTGTCAAGTGATATGTTGAAAGTAGAAAACACATTGGTTTAGGTGATCACCAAGAGCCCCTGTAGTTCTCAAAATGCACCTATTTTTGTGCCCTCTGATTGCCATCTCTACTGATAATGCAAATGCATTTACAGAAAACAAAACACCTCTCCTTCATCCTCCTTATATGACAATTCATCTGGCTCTCTGTTTCCCTGAATCTTTATATAATAAACACAGGAACAACTTGTAGTTCATGACACTGGATTGTAAAAAGAAAGTGTGAAAATAGTTTTTGAAGAGCTTTAGGAAGGCTGTAGACTCCCACTTAAATGTGACAGATTGAACACACATATTTATTTTGGCTCTCTCTCAGAATTCAACTGAGAAGATAGTAAAGGAATAAAACAGGTTTAAGCCTATGAGTACAAGGAGAGTGGGATGGGAGGAAACTGGGGACCAGAGATGCTAAAAGATATTTTGGAATTTGGAAAATTTGAGGATGGGGAATAATCGGAATATAAGTGTCTCAACGGGGGCACCAGTTTAAAGCCAGCTCATTCCAGCTTTAGGGCTTTGGAAAAATTCAGGAATTAGGGGCGCCAAATTCCTCTGGAGACAGCAGAGGGATTGCAAATGGGACAACTACTGAGAATTCTGTTTTAGAATTTCCAATCTAATGTCGAATTCCCCGACCTTGGCCCTGTAAAAGGAGAATTCTTTGTTTGCGGGGTCAGACTGCATTTCTGGAGGTTAGCTCTCACCGCTCTCCTCACTACATACCAGAAGCTCTTTCTCCCCAGTTGTGATGACAAAAAAATGTTTTCTAGCAATACCAAAGGTTGTTTTGGGGCAACATTTCCCTCAGTTGAGAACCACTAATCTAGATGCTTGATGATCTCTCACTGGACCTACGCAAACAAGTCTCTATTGCTTTTCTCCCAAAAGGAAGTGGAGGTTTATTCTGCCAAACATTGAACCAGAGAGGCTCTAGACCTGGAAGCAGAAGCTCAGACAGGACATAGTGAAGCACTGCAGTGCCAGCCAGGGGTGAGATATTGCCTACATAGAGATTTCTAGGCCTTTTCTCAGAACTAGATGGCAGAAGTGCCAGAGGGGAAATGAGTGGGCCAGCAGCAGAACCTCCAACAGGCAAGAATAAAGAGAAAGTATTTACCTGGCAAGTTTCACCAAATTGTTAGAAGAGATCATACAGGAAACCAATTCAAGTAAAGCAGCAAAGGAGAAGAATCCTGTGTCCTCCCTCCTCTAACCCTAGAAAGTTTCAGTGCTCTTGAACAGAATATAAAATTAATTTTGAACCTGGGCCTACCTCGTGGTGCAGGGTATCAGTGCTATCAAGTGCTATCAAGCTATCTCCACTGTTACACAAGTTCAATCCCAGGTCAGGGAACTGACCCCCATGGTGCAGCAGACCTCTCCTGTCTGGCTCACTGCTCCCCTCAGCAGTGTATTTCAGTAGATCTGCCTGTTCTGTTCCCCACTCTGTCTATGGCAAATCTTCCCACTCTCATACATCTGGTCTATGCCCCAGTTCTTGTATGCATAAATAAATCAAAAAAATTAATTTTGAATCTGCCTTATTATCTATTATTTGAAATGAACTGATTACATATATTTTTGTTGTATATTGATACAAATTTCAAGGCAGGGGATTATAAGAAATTATATTACAATCAACCAGCTTTAGTGATAACTCTTAATGATGGAAGCATACGGTATGTGGGCTTCCATTTGTCCTCTTGACTTGAGCCTGCTAAGAGTGGATGTTCCCGTCTGTCAGAAGTTTGGTGTCTTCCTGCTGTCAGATCACTTAGTGATAGGACATAAAAAGCTAAAGGCAGTTATTAATTGCAGGAAGAACAAAAAGATGAATGAAAAACTAGATATAATCATAATATTCTACTTGTTAAACTATGAACAATATAGTAAGCTCTCAATGTTGTTAATAGGTTCTTGGAAACTGAATTTTAACAAAATAATGTGTAAAGAAACCAGGTCCTCTAATAATGTGGCTTGTGCTCAACATTCACAGGAATTGCCTTGGTCTTATTAATGTTATAACAAAACAGCATTGACTTAAAAACAATGGTATTCGAGGTTCTTTTATATCTGTGTATGTGCATCTATCTATATACACGTATTTAACTTAGTGTTTGCAGTGATAGCGACTGGACATTTTTTTAAAATGTGGATATAATTAAAATGCAAGAACATGTGAAAAAGTGATGTGTGTGACTGGGCGTAGTGATGGTGACAGTTTAAGTCCCTATCTTCCATGGTAATACACCAATACAAATACTGTTTTCCAGTAAAATAAAGATCATATACATTATTTGTTAAAATGTAAATGTAAACGCTAGAATAAAGACTAAAAGAATTGAAAGTAGCTGCCTTTTAGCAGAACTTGAAAGTGGGGAAGAGTGGAGAGGATACTGAATTTTTCAAGATAAATCTTTTAGTACTGTTTGCCTTTTTGAACTATATACATGTTTTATGCTGATAAGAATGTTTTTTTTTTTTTTTTTAGTAAAGCCTATGGAATAGCAGTTTGAAAACTTAATGATAAGGGAATATGGAAGAAAGAATATGTAAAAGGAAAATGACACTTTTTTTTTAAATCTAAGTGGAATGAAGAATAGGTAGAACAAGGCAATATATGTTAAAACAAAGACAAATAGAAAATCACAGAATGTATTTTTTTAATATAGGAGGGCATCAAAACTGACATTGTTTACTAACTATAAAGGCAGGATTTATTGGGGGGGTTATATGCACTATCTTATTTAGTTATCATGATAGTTCCATGAATCCTGTATTATTAGTCTCATTTTACAGATGAGAAGACTGAGAAGTATAACTGGGAACAGGGAGGTGCCACCGTGCTTGTGGGTAGAGTGAGATGGTGACATTTACAAGCTACTACAATCTGATCTCTCTGTGCTTCTGTGTTCTATATAAAGTGAAAACACAGATGAGAATGAAGATTATAATTATTATTATTATTTAATTATTTCCTCTCATAGGACTATTGTGAGAAACTTGTGAGTCAATATGTGCAAGGTATTGTAAAAGTGCCTAAAACATTGTAAATGCTTTCATTATAGAAGGTATTCCATCAATCAAAGTAGGATGAAAACAACAGAAGACATTTTTTTCTGAAACTGTTTCCTCAATTTATCTGGCCTCTCTGGGCATTTGGAAAGACTGACCATGTGCTCAAGGTCACATCACTATTAATTAGTGAAGCCAGACTTTGAACGTAAGTAAATCTGTCTTCAGAGCTCAAATTCTTTATAATCTGTTGCCTCCTAATAGTTAATGAGGCAAATACTAGAAAGGCCAGCTACAAAAGCAGAAAATTATCAACACTAGAAAACACAAAAGGGAAATGAGAGTGGTGACCAGGGAAGGAGTTAAACAATATGATGTTGAATTAGATAGAAAGGGAAGTGTGATCCACTAGGATAAAAATAAGATGGCAGCACAGGTAGGAGAAGGCAGAAGATTACGTTACTGAGACAGAGATAATACCCGAACAAGCTCACGTAAGTAGGACATTATGATTGGCAGAAATGAATTTAAGTAGGGATGGTCTCATGAGAAACACTTTACTAAGTCTATGACATAGCTTACTTTAACTCTTAGAATGCCAGCAGAAAGATCCCAGCTGGATTTTCAGAGTTTTCGCCTTAGGAAGCACTCATTCCCCCATACCTCATATACTCTGCTATCTGACCATGCACAACTATAATCAGTTTTTTATTTTTTGATTATGTTTAATATCCATCTTGCTAACTAGACAATAAGATGTATGAAGGCAGAGTCGATGTTTTGTCTTGTTTATTCATACTTAACTCAGTGTTTACTACAGACTGGAGGAAGGAATAAAAGGAAAGAGGAAACATATGCCTTGATATCTAATAAATTATAACTGAATGCTATCTTTGAAGAGCAGGCGATTATAGAAGGGGAAAAGACTTTTTAAAATAAATTAGCCAATATTTTGGTATCGGGAAAAGAATGTATAAGCTGGAAGAATCTCAGAGACCATCTATTCATCCGTTTAGTTAATTTTTATTAAGTGTATTCAGACTGAGGTACTAGCAACTAGAGACATAGAGAAGAATAAGATATTACCCCACCCCAAAGGAATGTGCTCTAGGTTCAAAGGGAAGAAAAGGACAGATCAATACAGTATAGAGGGGTGAGAGAGTGAGTGTCAGGAGCAAACAGAAGGAAAGTGGAGAACAAGAATTCATTCTTGTGACTTCTCATTAAACCTTTGGCTTTGTTCGCTTTGTTCACTGGGGAATACCAGTGCACAGCACTCAGGAAGCAAGTCTTTCTTAAGGAATAATGGCAAGGTAGAGTTTGCAAATCTTTCCTTCTAGCGGGCTTGGGATTGGGCTGGTGCTATTTTCAGGCATCCGTTACTGAAGTACTCATGCCCCCCCCCACTCTCATCTATTGCAACTGTTTTCCGACTGTAGTTCAAGGATACATATGTGTAGCAACAGAGAACTGCCAACTCTGCCTCCAAATGGGCATAAAAATAAACCCCAAATAACCTATCAGCTACTCCCACCATCTTTTTTTGTTTTGTTTTAGGAATATAAAAAAATTAACATATAAGATGTTGGAAGGAAGTACTTTGGTAATTAGAGCATTGCTTTAAATTGAGCATCTCTTGCTTAGTGTTCACAGGACAACGGAAGCCAGGAGCGGAAATAACTTGTTCAAGACCATAAGAAGTTGGTGGCAGAGCAGGGACCAGAATCTGGCAAATCCCAGTCCAGTGCCCCATCTTCCACAATAGCAAAATGCAAACAAGCCTTTTTAGCTCAGGATGCATCCAGTGAGAGCAGGTTTCCAAGAAAAAGTTAATTTGGCTGTTGGACATTACTGGCACTTATGGCACAAGCTGAGAGAAGAGGAAATGCAAATCCTCTCAGTGGAAACCCGCAGAAATCAACCAGTGGATGGAAAAGAGGTAGCTTCTGAAAAACCAGCGCTACTGAACACTAAAATTATTTAAGTGATTTTTTTTGGCCTGTCTGTACTATAAACATGAAAGAAAGAGTTCTTTAGAAACACTAGCCACACAGAACACGTAGTAACAGAGTTAATCATTATATACCAAGCCTTTCATTCATTGTCTTACTCATTTTTCCTAATAACATCCCAATGAAGTTGATGCAGCTGTCATTTCCATTTCAGAAGACAGAGAATTTGGCACCGAGAGGTTATATAACTAGTCACTGAGCCCGTAAGAATGAAACCAGACCGGATTTGAACTAAAGGAGGGCTCTGTAGTTTGCGGTCTTTTCCATTATGCATTGCTCTGTGAAGCACTGTTAGATATATATACCTCACTGCTTACAGATACGACTGATTTGTGTCAATCTAAAACAAAATGTAAGATCTCTCACCTAATGATAGTAACTACAATTTATCTGAAGCACTGAATAGTATACAAAGAATTTTCCATATGCATTCTTTTAAATTCACTCTAACCTATGGGTGGGGGGTACAATTACTGTCATGATGGAATGAAGTTCAGACATGTCAAATAAACTACTTAGGTCACCCAGCTGTAACCCAGTTGATCCAGGGTCCAAACTTCATGTGTAACCTCCAGCTTGAGCTCCTAGGACTGGATTTGCTTTCTTGGCATTTTCTCCCTTGAATTTCAGAAGCAAACTCTGGTAGGAAGGATATTATCCAAGATATGGCATCATATCTTGCTAAAATTTGACAATTTGGTAGGAGTTTGGCAGTACATGACAAACTGCACACACATCGTAAACATTGGTTTATCTAGAAAAGCTCAGATAAATTAGAATTTCTTTATTTCGGTAATATATGATATTCATAATAATTCTGTGTAGAAAAATGGTTTTGATTAATTTTAAGATCTGAACTTGCCAACAAGTCATTTTATTATATTCGAGATTATTTAAGATTATCATTGAAATTAATACTACTTTGCTCAAATATGTACATCCTTTGTAGTTAAGAGAGTTCTGATTTTCACAAGAGAGGGGTCTGTTCATGATTATTCCCTTTTAACAGAAAAGGACAAGAAACTTAACAATGCTAAAGCATACTCACAGTGGTTCACAAGAGACAGAACTGGAGCTTAATTCAAATCATCCAACTCTTAAAGCTCTCTCTTCAACCCTAGCTGTAGTACCCCTACTGTGTACTCTGAAAATAAAAATAGACTCATGATTTCAGGCGCAGTCCCTATGTCACCTCTCTGGTACACTGGACTTCTTGGAAACCAGGTTGTGGCTCCTCTGGCAAGCATCGTTGGGGACTAGATGGTGCTCTCCAGGGCAGGATTTCTATCCTCACAGTGGATATACTACCCTCCATAAGCGTATCCTGACTCATTTCACAGTAATTAACTGTTTTCCTTTATATCCATATCTACAGTACCCTCGGGCTAGGTTATCCCTCATTGCTCCCCAAAACAGAACACTTGGGCTTTACTCATCACATACATTGCAATAAATGTGTACGTTAAGGTTAACCATTGAAATGGGTTCTCATTGAAGCTGAGGTTATTTCCATGCCCAGGCTGTCCAACAAACTACCTAATCCAAACTAAACCCCTGACAGATTTCAGCTGAATGCATAGATAAAGTGAGTAGCACTGACAAACAATCAAAGTTATTTTCAATTAACTAGGCCAACCAATGACCAGGTTGAGCGGCACTATCTATGTAAATGAACATTTACAGATAACTGTTTCTTCTTTGTAGTAAATAATCTATCTTAATTTACCTCTCTTGCTTCTGTTAGCCAGAGGAATTCAGTGAACATCCAGAATCCATCCTTGCTGTTTATAAGCAGAGAAAAGAGTAATTGATTCTAATCAGTGAGCTTACACTGGGTTTCAAAATCAACATTTGCCCTCTTCTACCACTGTTCACACATGGTATGACACGATCTTGAGTGTCCTCACCCTACGTTAGATTTGCAAGCTGTGCCAATACAGGAGTGAGTTTGCATTGCTGGCTGCCGCATTTCTTTTCCTTTATTTTTTTTAAGATTTGTTTATGCATAGAAGAACTGGGGTACAGGCCAGAGGTGTGCAGGTGAGAGGATTCACCAGACAGTGGGGAACAGAACAGGCAGATCCACTGAAATACACTCCTAAGGGAAGAAGCAGGCACAGTAGGAGAGGTCTGCTGTGCCATGTGGGTCACCTCCCTGGCTGGGGATTGAACTTGTGCTGCAGTGGCTACAGATGCTTCATAGTATGGTGCTTAATCCCTTGCACCACCAGGGAGCCCCAAGGCTGCCGCATTTCTAAGTTCTAGCATAGAGTAGAGCCTGGCACAAAGTAGATTTCAGTAGACTTTCATTTAATGAATACATAAATGAATTAATCAATTACGGTTTCCCAGGACAGGTGGTATAGCTGAGCCATCATTCACACCAACAGCGGGAGTCCCTTTCCTACAGTTACTGTGCTTAACCTTAAACTCACATTTAAGATGAGGAGACTGAGATGCAGAGCTCAACTCACAGGACACCCATCACTCAAGCAAAGCTCTGACGGATTCCAAAATCGATGCAGAGATGAAGGGGAAAAGCAGCTCTTGGTTAAGGGAAGAGCATGGACAAAGCACAAATGTGGAAGTGCCTCATGGGTTCAGAAACTGAATGGAGAGTACTACTAGCCAGGGAGGAAGAGGCTAGATAGAGAGGTTGGGTGCAGCTCACTGCAGAGTCCAGGACTAAGGATGCTCCTGGAGCAGCTCTACCTCCAGGCTTTGCCTTGGAAGGAGATTTTCTAAAAATTTCTTAAGTTACAGTTTATTTGCCAAGTTTTCTGCTAAACAGTGAAGTACAGAAAGGAAAATTTCTCACACTTCAGTAGTCCAATTAGTTGGGTTGTGATAATCAAATTTTACTATAAAAGAAAATGTCCTAGTGGATGCTTATTTATAATTAATTTTTCCTAATTTTGAGATAATCTTTTATTTACAGAACAGTTGTAAAAATAGCATAGAGAACTCCCATATACTCTTCACCCAATTTTATAATGATAACATCTTACATAACTACTGTACAATGATTGAAACCAGGAAATTAACACTGGTGCAATACTTTTAACTAACTCCAGACTTTATTTGCATTTTTATAGTATCTTCTTTTTCTGTTTCAAATCCAACCTACAATTGGATTGCAGCATCACATTTAATTGTTATGCCTCCCTAAGTCATCCCTAATCTTCTGCTGTTTCCTCAAACTTTCCTTGTCTTTCATGACCTTGGCACTTTTGAAAAGTACTGATCAGTTGTTTTGAAGACTGTCCCTCAGTTTGGGTTTGTTTGATGTTCTATCATGATTAGAATGAGGTCACACATTTTGGCAAGATGTACTATTAAGCCTTGCCTTCTTGGCAAGTGCATCACAGTGCATCATACCAGGGGGTATATGATGTCAAACTTGACCTTGATCACTTGGTGAAGATGGTATCTACAAGGTTCCACCACTATAAAGCTACTATTTTTCCCTTATAGCAAATAAAAATCTTGGGAGCGATACATGAAGCAAATATCCTTTTCTCCTCATTTTTTCCCACTAATTTTAGCATCCAATGGTGAATTTTGCCTGAAACAATCATTACCCTGGTGTTCTAAAGTTAATTTTATATTTTCCATATTCATTCTATGATTAATTGGAATTCTTCTGTAAGGAAAATTGTCCTTTCTTTCCCGTGTATTTATTTATGCAGTGATCTATATACATTAGCACAGGCTTGTTTATACATATTTTAATTGATAGGCTATCTTGCATTTCCAGGTTGTTCTAATACTGTGACTTTGGCCACTGAGACACATTTACCCTTTCAGTATGTCCATGCTGTTTTTGAGCATTTCTTAATTTGTCACACCATAGATGCTCTACATTCATTTTGCAATCCCTCTACTCCCTTCCTGGAATCATTCACTTCTTCAAAATGCCCAGGTCTTTTTATTAGAGAGTGGTGTTTAGAAACCAAGATGTGGCACTAGGTGTGTCTGTTGCTGCTAAAGTGACATTTTTGTAGGTCCTTTCATAGGACAGAACCCGAGTCTGGCAACCTATGTTCACACACACACATATAATTATTTGTATGTACACTTGTACATATTTTACAAAATCCATTCACACTTCTATCTCTGATTGCCATATCTCTGAATACCACAGGGGTCATGCTAGCCTTTCCCCTTTTCTAAAGGGATGCTTGCTTTGCAGACAATTTTGTATCTCTCACTGTACATGAGCACCACAGCACATCATTAGAATTCAGAAGTTCTGTTATGCTTACTGAGCTGAGAAGAAGTATCATTCAGTGCAGCAAGAGAAAAGGTATCCCCTTAAACTTTCATTGGCCAGACAGTTTTATGTCACCCATAACTAACACAAAGAGACACTAACAGGCACCTGTGGCAACTCTAAAGGCAAGAAAAAGTAAAATATTTAACAACACTTGGAAGGTCCTTTCCTCAGCTTTCTTATATACTACAGTACCTTAGATTCAGGGATGTGTTGTTCAGGGAAAAGAAAGATTAGGAATCCCAGAGAAGGCCTCTTGTCTGATGTTAGATGCTAGAAAAAAACAGGACCTTTGGGGATCCTTAATTTAATGTGACCTGATTTAGTCTCTCCTGATTACAAATGGACTTCCACAGTATAACTGAAGCACATTTCCAAAAGCACTTATGTCTGTGCTTCCAGAAAAGCCAACCTGCTTTGGAAACCATAAGAGGCATGAAGAAGAGGGAATATAAAGGGAAATTAAAGTCTTTTAGTATAATGCATGTGAAAGAGGACACCAATAAAGTAAATGCCTCATTGGCCCAATTTCAGCAGGACAATGCATTAAATAAGAACCTACTATACCCTAGTCTTATTGGGGACATAGAAAACAGAATATTACTTTTATTACAAGACACACAGAAAGAGTGTCATGTAACTCAGAAGGTAAAATTAAGAGTTATGTAGCTGCAAGGCAAGGGATGTCAAAGATTGCCAGCAATGATCTAGAACCCAGGATGAATCAAGGGCAGGGGCTGGGAGCATCGCTGTGTTGACACCTTGGTCTTGGACTTCTGCCCGAAGCATTGTAGAACAAGACCTTTCCTTGTTTCAAACCACTCATTTTGTGGTTCTGTGTCATGGCACCCCTAGTGAACTCATACAGAAGACTATAGATTATAGGGATTTTAATCTGTTGTAATGAGAAAGAAGTAGCAGAGGAAGAACAGCCATGCCTGGATATGACACGATGCAATCCATGCTTCCGAAAGTCACAGTCCAGGAATGTAAGAGAGGAGGAGGCTGTTACATTTTGGGTGAAAAGTGTCAGATATCTGATGTATATGGAAGCAGCAAGAATGAAATGAAAGTAATAAAGAAAACAAAAATGTCAGGGCTCTCTAACAGATTCAATATGAATGGGGAAAAAGAAAATTCAAAAACGCTTAGTTTCTTGTTTGGGCAGTCTCTTAGCTGTGTGACCTTAGGTCAACCATTTAGACTCTCTGCTTCTCTTGTCTAATCCATCAGTGAGTCCCAAGGTGATGGGTTTGGGTCACTAAGAAACTGAGAGTGCCAAGGACATATGCTTGATCCAAAATTCTGATCCAATTTTGACTTATTTCCCCTTACCTGAAGCTTGGTTGAGTGGTATATGATAGGGTAACAGTGATGCTGATAGAAGTTTAAGAACTGGAGCTAAACTGATCACCCATGTCCCGGTTTTCTTAGCATTTTGCTTTGGTAAGATGACATAACCCTCTCATCTTCTGTTGGAAAATGGTCACGTGCTGCATTCAGCACTCTGCCCAAAGAGAGTATCTTCTTTCTACCCCCTCTACCCTCTTGATAGTCTAATTCTGAAAAACCTTTTCTTTGTTCCTAGCACACTTCCTGCCGTGATCCCAATTACACATTCCTCACTGTGTCTGCATTGCCGACAGGAAGGTAGAATGGGGCCCCGTCTCGGCATTAGACACTGAAAAAAAACCTGACCTAAAAACTCTTTAAAAAAATACACATTCAATATTTCCATGTCTTTAGAGATTTGATACATTTTTCTTTTTAAAAGATATTCAAGGAGAAAAAAAAAAAGATGGCTAAGAAAGAGGGATGAGCTCATGAAAACTCAGAACTATGGTCTAGACTCCCTCACAAAAGAGCAAGGGCCCCGGCATTCTGGTCAGCCTTTTGTCAAACAACGCTCAAGATATCCGGGTACTTATACATCTTTATTTTTTTAAAACAAGCCCATATCCTTAAAAGTCCCACAATAGGGAAGACATTTATCAGTGACAGTGCTGTTTTCCAAGCACCTTTATGGAGGCTCAAAAGAGAAAGCAAACTTTAACTTAGGTATCAACGAAAACTGTTTACAAGGCAGAAGATTGCACCCAGCAAGAGCTTTCTGACACATTTATCACTTCATTCCAAAGCTGGGTGGGAAAGGGCGACCTTCTGACAGCTGATGGCTGGTAAAAAGGATGAAGGAAGTGTCAGAAATTTTATGAATCTTCTGCAGGCAGTTGTAATAGTGAAAATGATCATGATTCTTTTCTCCATCCCCATTCATAAATCTCCGTCAGCACTTGAAGATAACAGTGACAATCTATTGTCGTCTTTCAACATAAGGTACCATTGTGGCAGCTTAACTTGGAGCCCAGGAATTATACCTGAAATTGGAAGCTTTCCCAGTACAGTACATACTGATAAGATGCTGAAGAGAGAGAGTAATGGGAAAAGAAGGTGGAAGGGAGCTGGTGTTAGGGTGGGAAAGAGGCAGAGGCTCCCAGCCCTAACTGTGCAATGGTGAGCAAATCATTTAGCACTTCTATGATCTAATTTACTCTGTCAAATAAAAATAAAGACATTTGCTTTTCTAACTCACAGGAGAAATGTGAAGAGAAAAACAAGATACTGAATATAAAACCATGTTGGAAAGTTGAAAGCACTATACTATTATAAGGTATTACTATTTGTATTATTGTGCTTTTGTGGTGTGAAAATGTTCAAAAGAGAAGGATCCAACTAATTAGCAGTGAATGTGTAGCCTGAAAAAGATATTATGTAGGCACCATCAGGTTAGGAAGAGAAGCTCACATGTGTTAACAAAGCTGAAATTCGACATGTGCTCAGTATTCTACATTGCCAAGCTGCTGGTTTATGACTAATAAATATTTATTGATCAAGGGATTACTTTTAGCACATTGTATAATAGTTATTTGTTTCTGTGTCTCCCTGACTATGATAATGAAGATGAATTATATTTATTTGACTTATTGCTATTTTCCATTACCAACTATAGTGTCTGTCACAAGATTGGTATTCAATAAATACTTACTGAATAAATTTTAAAAATAAATGGATGAAATAATGGCAGATGTCTCCATAATTATGGTGAGTCAACTGAATTAACTAGTTGATTAATTAAGACAAAGTGCCAATCAAGACAATAAACTATTAACAAATGGAAAAGCAAATTGATTAACCGAATAAAATATACAGTCTAGAAACAAATATACTTCTGCAGTCAAATAATTTTTGACAAAGTATCAAAGCAATTAAAGGAGGATTAAAGTACTTTCCAAAATGTTGTTACAATCACAGGATATCCATAGGAAAAATGAACCTTACTCCTACTTCACACCATATACAAAAAAAAAAAATTACAGTGGGTTACAAACCTAGAATTGAAACTATAAAGTTTCTAGAAGTAAACACAGAGAAATATCTTCATGGCATGGGAGAGTAGGAAAAAATTTCACTGAGGAGTCACAGAACGTACTTACCTTGAAGAGCAAAAATGACAAACTGGCTCTGTAAAAATGAAAAACCTGCTCATCAAGAGACATAATTATGAAAGTAAACCAATAAGCCTCAAATTGGAAAAAAATATTCACAACACAAATGTCTGATCCTTTTATAGATACTATCCTAGCTTTCAGTTCTAGTCCCCACCAATTAGCTTCTTCAAAGAATGTTTACTAATTGCTTCCTCCTCATAATGTCTCACAATCTTCACCATTGTGGTATATATGCCTCCATATTGATATTACTGATATTATTCTTCCAGGGTCACCTTATTGTGAAGTTCACTGTACAACCTTCTGACCTAATTTTAGAAGTCTTCTCTCTGACATTTTAGAAGAGTGACCGTTCTCTTGGATGTTGTGTTCATGCTACTAATGGCTCCTTCCTTCCTTCTTTGGATTATCCCTATCAGGCTTATTTGGGCTACTTCTTTTTGTATTTTATTTATTTATTTTTTTAAAGATTTATTTATTTATGCATACAAGCACTGGGGTACAGGCCAGAGGTGTGGGGGGGGGCAGAAAATTCACCACAGAGAGCAGGGAGCAGAACAGGCAGATCAACGGAAGTACACTGCTGAGGGGAGCAGCGGGCCAGGCAGGAGAGGTCTGCCATGCCATGTGGGTCGCCTCCCTGGCTGGCGGCAGGGATCGAACTCGTGCTGCAATGGCTGCAGTTTGCTTCATAGTGCATTGCTTAACCCACTGTGCCACCAGGGAGACCCCTTTTTGTATTTTATAGTCAGTGTTCCTTGGGACTGTATTCTTGGATCTCTTCTTCAATCTCCTGAAAACTGCATCCCAATTCATGATTGAAAATGTTCTTATAAAATAAAATTTTCAAATCAATATTTATGAGTGGATCTCTCTCACGAACTCCAAGCCTGTATACTCTATGAGATATTTTTCCATATTTTCATGGGGGTCTCAAATTCAGGGTGTTCATCATCACCAAATATATAGCATAATCCACTCCCTCCTCCAAATCTTTCACCCTCTCTATCTTCAACTTCATTTAAAGATAATGCTGTTGCCAGGTTATCTTAGAATCTAGTGATTCTCAAATCCCATAGATTGTTTGTCACATGAATTTTCTCAGGTTAGTTCTGTCCTGTTTATCTCTATTGTTACTGCTTTAGTCTAGTCTCTCACAATATATTATAAAAGCTTTCTAGTTCTTCTCCTTGCGTAGTGTCTTAAAACACAGATCTGTCATCACTACTGTGTTCAAAATTTTTCAGTGGTTTCATTTCTATTACCTTCAGGACAAAACTCAAACTCTAGCCTGAGATTTTTTTTAATTACTTTTATTACTTTAGCTCCATTGCATAATACACACTAAGTTTTGATTCTCCAGACTGCTGTGTGAGAAGACCAATCATCAATCTATTCATTTGTTCATTCTCTTTCTTATAAAGTTACTACTGAATATTCATAGTGATCAAAGACTTGTGACTTTTTACTTTCCTGTGTCTTAAGAATATTATAGCCCTACCCTTTAAAATATTTTGTTCTTTTTTGTACATGACTAACTTTCAAATATCCCTAGAGACACAGTTCAAAGTCATCTTCCCACTGGAAGACTTCGACCCCTATGTCTTATCTTGATATCCTTCAAAGTCCCTTGTTACAGTACAAAGGGCTTGGTACAACACAGCATTGCAATCACCTATCTCCTTGTTTGTCTATTTGCTCAGCTAAATTAAAAACTTCCTCAGAAGTTTACAGTAACATGGTGGGTTTGCTGACTTGTGGTCAACTCAGTTTGCTTCCCTATTCTCCCACTTAACCAACACAACCATCTTGGGAAAAATAGAGACATATGGAAAATGTCTCTGAATTTCGTTGGTTATAATCCCATCTCACAGGATTATAATTTGAAAGGATTAAATGATATGAGGTATGTAAAGCTCCAAGAACTGTCCTAATTTCTGATGGACTGCTTACAAATGTTAATTTGAACAGTATAACTATCACTTCTAGTGGTGTAAGCCAATTCCTTCTTCCAGAAAAAGAGGTCAGGAAGTGCAATGTATTACAGAAAAAGAAAGTAGTTTGATAACTGGCACCTCCTATATGAGAGAAAGGTCTAGAGACATTTGAAAATCAAGGCTCTAGAAGTTAACTACATGTAACATATTAGATAATGTACAGCTAGAGAGTCATGTTGACTATAATATGAATATTTAACATGAATGGTTGTAAGTCATCCTGTAAGTCATGCCAATATGAGATTTGCTTTCTTTCAGAAACATATATTCTCCCACTAAGAAACATCTGCTATGTTGTAAAGTCCAATGAAAGATGTGGTACATATACACAATGGAATATTATTCAGCAATCAGAAATGAGAAATTAGGGGCATTTATAGAAACATGGATGGAACTAGAAGGAATTAT
>JAGFMF010012266.1:14755419-14797074 GCA_019455555.1 Galemys pyrenaicus
ATTACAAATAGTGCTGCGATAAACATAGGAGTACAGGTGCTCTTTCGGATCAGTGTTTTTGTGTCTTTTGGGTAGATCCCTAGGAGTGGGATTGCCGCAGATCCCAAATCTTTAAATCAGGCTGATGTAAGGCATATCTCAACTGGCAGCCCACTAATTAAAACACACTGGGAGCACTACAATCCCCTTTGTGAAATAGGCATGGAAGCATTCACTTTGTTCTCATTCCTTCTCCTGCCTCCCACTCTGTTCTTGTGGTTCAGCTGTGATGTCTCCATCTGGTCTCATGTCCAGTTCTGGATTCCCATAAGTCCTTAGAAAAGAAATCTGAGCTTTGGTTTCTGGCTTGACACTTGACACTTTCTAGAATTACAGCATACATTCATTACCTAGTTCTCTATTTCAAGGCTGTTTTGCATAAAGATTTAGAGCCCACTGTAAGTTCTGAGCTCCAGCTTCTCACACCAATATTGATTCTTCCTTAGTCCTCATCTGTGCTATTGAGATCCATGGGCTTTGCTGCTTATCCCACCAGAATTCAACCAATGACTAAGGATAGTGCAATGAAAAAATTATCCTGAGTATCAAACCACAGTGAGGGGATTTTTAAAATCTCAACAGCTATTAATGCCCTTTTCATATTTTTGAATTCCCAGAGGACTGGGTTTATGACAGCTTCTCTTCCTCACAGCACTTAGCAAAGAGTCAACAAACATTTGAGAATTAGATGAAAGATTTTTGAAGGACAGTCTGTTGATCAGTGGTCTCTTGGCTATGAGTGGCTAGAAACAATTCCAACAACTAGAAAGTCTAGGGGTAAGATTAGTCTTGAAGACTCCCAAGGATGTATACAGAGCCACCACACAACTTTCATTCTGTTTACCAAGTTTTGGCCTCATTTGCTTTTGCTTCCCACAGGCTTCTCCACTAGCAAAAAGAGAGGAATGAAGCCACTGACAAAGTCAGGTTTCTACCAATCAGCTTAGGAAGCCCAGGAAAAAACAAAGGCTTTCGATGTGACATATTTTTCCATTTCACTTCCCTTATACCCTTATGTGGACAAATTTCTTAGTTCATGTGAACACACTCGTACTAGTATGTGAGGAAAGAGAGAGAATTCATTTAACCTGAAGCCTCAACTCCTGGGCTAAGAAAACCACTGCCCCCAGGCTGGGCTCACTTGGCAGGTGCCACCATAACTACCACACTCAAAGGCCTTGTCTATCTTCACTGATGCAAATGAACATTCAGGACACCAGGGTTCTGTCTACAGTCTGTCACCAGGCTGGCCAAGCCTTAGCCTAGGAGGCAGCAAAGTTTATCTTCAGTGTCACAAGGAGTATAGTGCTTACAATATAGAGTCAGATTTGGTTTCATAGTATAGATCTTTTTTTAATGATAAAAGCATTTGTATAATGAATTCCATAGCTACTATAAGATGGGTTGACATTCCACCTCTATTACTTACTAGCCATAAATTCAAACTTCATTTTCCTCATCCATATGTAGTCTGCCACTTATTTGTTCAGGAAACATTTACTGAGTACCTACTCTATGTGAAATGCAGGTCTAAATGCTAGAGAACCATCAGTGAACCAAAAATGTCTGCTTTCCAGGAGTTCATTCTCTATTGAAAGAAAAAAGTAGGTATATCAACTAATTAATTCCATTTTGAGTTAGAAAGTGATAGCACTATGGACAAAAAAGGGAAGATGATAGTAAGTGTGGCTTAGATGATGGTTACAATTTTAAGTAGGATAGATCACCTTAGGCATCACTGCAAAGACATTAAGTATTTGAAAGCTATAAGGGAATAAGCCATGTAGGCATATGGAAAGAAATTATCTGGGCAGAAACTGAAATCTGGCCACTAGTTATCTGTATTCCCACCGGTATACCAATATTTATCACATATGCATAATATAAAAATATATAAATACACACATTACATGTATTACATATATAATATTTCTCTTTCATCTATTAATTTATCTACCTGCCTTAATGTCAGTGAGTTCATACTCTCTCTCAAACTCAACCCAGAAGCACAAGGTACATTCTTGCCTTCTCCTTCCCCCTGATTGTGAATCTGTACTCCAACAATGAGAAATATTGTTTGAGTTTCTTTATCCTCAACATTCTGCTCATTTGTGAGAGCTCAGAATATATAAAAGGTACTGAAAAGGAAACCAATCATTTTGAATTCAATATTAGTTTACAGATTTGCTCATTTGTGAGAACTAAGCTATACAATTTGATGAGATTTGACTGTACAAGCCACACCTCTGTCAATACAGAGAACATTCCCAGTACCCAGGAAAGTTCTTGTTTGTCTCCTCAGTTACCATAGATGACAGTCACTGCTTCGAATTTTTTTTTTCAAAATAGATTTGTTTTGCCAAGATGAATGGAATAATTTGCCTCTCTTTCTTGGTCTTTCGTTGCTCAACAAGATGTCTGTGAGATTCATCAAGCATGGGCTCTTGTATAAGGCTACCTTCACTCCCATAATGCTCTTGAGAATCACCTCTGCTGTTGCATCAACCATTAACTTACTTCATTTTACTGCAAACTATCTGCCATGGTATGAATATATGAATATACCACAATTGATTGCTATATAGTATTTCACTGATATTTCACAATATCACACTTTGTATATTGTTATTCTGTCAATTAATCCCTGAGCTATTTCTAGTCTGGAGCTATTATTAATGAAAATGTTGTAGTTTCCTTATGCAGTTTTCTGTAAAATATGCTTTTAGTTCTTGGGTAAACAACTAGGAATGGAATTGCTATTTATTTTTGGTCAAATTATAGACTCATTTTAAAAAGTGGTTGTAACATTTATACTCCCAGCACCAAGCTTTTTTAATTGAAATAACATTGGTTTACAAAATTATTTAGGTATCAGATGTACAGACTTACAAATCAACACATGTTAAACAACAAAATTCTATTTTCCATCTATCATCATATGGTTGACTCCTGTTATCTGACTTCCCCAGCCCTTCTTTCTTCCCTTCCTATAACCACTATTTTTTTTATAGTCCAAAAGTTTTTGTTTTGTTCTGTTCAACTGTTTTGTTTATATAACATGTATATGAGGGAATTCAGTGTTTTTCTACAGTTGGCTGATTTGACAAGCATAATACTCTTTACTTCCATCCATGTTATTATTGCCAATGGTAGTCTTTCCAATTTTTATTATTTAGTGATCTGTAGTGCATATCATATAGTGTATTTAACTCGCATTTCTTAATGAATAAAGATATTGATTAGTCTTTAATGTGCTTACTGACCATTCCTGTATTTTCTTAAATGTTTTTATTATTCAGCTCTTTTTGCATATTTTTTATTAGTTTATTTGCCTTTTGATTGTAGTGTCTTTTGCCAGGTATATCATTGTAAATATTTTCTCTAATCTGCTGATCTGGTCTTTTATGATTATCACATGACTTTAGTTCTGATGAGGTCTAATTTATCATTTTCCCCTACTTCATGGTAATTACATTCCCCATCTTTTCAAAGAAATCTTTCACTAACCTTAAATAACAAAGACAGTCTCCTGGAATTTATTCTATGATTTCATAGATTTTATATAGATATTCATAGATTCTTAATAATTGTCTATGGTCTCTCTCACATGCATTTTTGTGTCTGATAAGGGTTTATGGTTGAGGTTCTTTTTTCTTACAGACCTATTTGTCTAAATATTCCTAACATTATGTTTTTTTGATATTATTGTGTTGCTAACAATAGGTGCTTGTTACCTCTATATTAGTTGTTCTGTTGTTTTATAATAACCACTTTATCACTTTTACATATGGCTTGTGAAGCACTACCCTTCCTACTATCATGAATGTTACTCTTGCAGGGTAAAGGATTTTCGGCTGGAGGTTGTTTTTTTTTTTTTAAGAACATTAAATATCTCCTGCCATACCCTACTTGCTTATAAAGTTTCTACTGAAAAGTGTGCAGACAGTCTAATTGGTGTTCCTTGTAGGTTCTCTTCTCTCTCAGTGTTTTTATTTTTTTTTAATTTTTTAAAGATTTATTTATTTATACATACAAAAGCTGGGGTACAGGCCAGAGGTGTGGAGGGTGAGAGGATCACCAGAGACAGAGTGGGGAGCAGAACAGGCAGACTGAATGAAACACACTGCTGAGGGGAGCAGTGGGCGAGGCAGGAGAGGTCTGCTGTGCCATATGGGTCCCCTCCCTGGCCGGCACCAGGGATCGAACTCATGCTGCAGTGGCTGTGGTTTGCTTCATAATGCATTGCTTAATCCATTGCACCACCAGGGAGGCCCTCAGTGTTTCTTTTTTTTTTAAAGATTTATTTATTTATGCATACAAGCACTGGGGTACAGGCCAGAGGTATGTGGGGGGGCGGTGAGAGGATTCACCACAGAGAGTGGGGAGCATAACAGGCAGATCAACAGAAGTACACTGCTGAGGGAAGCAGCGGGCACAGCAGGAGAGGTCTGCCACACCATGTGGGTCCCCTCCCTGGCCGGCAGCAGGGATCGAACTCGTGCTGCAGTGGCTGTGGTTTGCTTCACAGTGCGTTGCTTAACACACTGCGCCACCAAGGAGGCCCCCCTCAGTGTTTTTAATGTCCTGTCCTCGCTATAAGCTTTCAGCAGTTTTATTATCATTTGTGTTAGAGTATGTATCTATTTGGTATTATTTTGTTTGAAATCATTTGGATCCCTTTGATCAGGAAATTGGTTTCAAATTCTAGATTGAGATGGTTCTCAGCGATTACTTATTTAAGTAATGTTTTTATGGCTTTCTCTTTCTTTTCTCGTTCTGGGATCCCCATATTATGGATGTTATTTCTCTTTAGGTTATCCTATAGTGCTCTTAGTCCATTTTCATTTCTTAAATTCTTTTTTCTCTTGTTATTCTGTTTGTGTTCTTCCACACTGTGCTTTTGAACACACTAATTCTCTTCATTACTTAGATTTGTCTGATACTGAAGTCCTTTGCTGTGTTTTTTTTTTATACTATTTTTTAAATCTTTTAGTTCTCATTGTAACAGACTCATATTTGCTTGTTCTTTATCCTGTTCCTGTTTTACATCATCTTAAGTTTGTTTGTTTAATTCAGCAAGTGTTGTTATAATTGTCACCTTGAATTCCTTTTCAGGCATTGTCCCAGTTCTGTTTAAGACTTTTCTCAGATTATTCCTTGTTTTTATCCCCCAAATTTGTGACATATTCTTCTGTCTCTACATTTTAATTCTCTATAGTTACTAATAGGGATAAAATTTCATATTGCTGAATTTCACCTGTTCAGGTTGCCAGAGAAATGGTACCATCAAGGAATAATTGGCAGAACAAAAAGGAGCCAGCGCAGGAGGGCACTAATCATGTAGGATCACGTCAATGAATGCCAAGGATTTAGGCTTCCTACTGTGTTCTGAGTACAGAGTATGGCCAGTCATCAACTCCTCTAGGCCCATTCCATGGCCTATGTGTCTTATATGGCCTCATGTCAGCCTCAACCTTTAGGATGATTTTGAACGCTAGATGCAGGGTAGGTATGGACTGTACCTGAGCCAGGGCCTCAAGCCAAGTGTTCTCTTAGCTTTATGAGGTAGGAGTCTTACCTTCAAGTATTTATTCATACTGTTTGAATGCAGGTACTTAAATTCTGATTAGTGAAAGCATTCTGTTGTTTTGGTTTTGGCCCTGAGGGAGGATGCTAGTGGCAAGTGTTTAGACTATCTCAGTCTCAGGCTATAAATAAAATAGACTCCATGAAGAGACATAGTGATCTGATCAGGTTCTCACCACAGGTTTGGCCTCTAGCTGTTCTATACTAGGAGCCTCAGATTCAAGCTGGTAATCAGCACTTTGAACCCCTGTTTCTGTGTTTTTGTATTTCTCCAACAGCGCACTCTGTTTTGGGCATCAACTCTATGTACCCAAGTATTCAGTGCTGGCTCTCCAAAGTCCATAATGTGGGCGTGTGCCCCTGTAGCAGTGTGGTCCCCAGGAAAAGGGGAAGTTCCAGAATCCTGGTCCTGCCCTAAGTAGGGTAGAGCTTAGAAGTGATAAGAAGATGCTGGAGAGAGGAGATAGAGAACATAAGGAAGGGAGGAAGAAGGAAGCAGGATAGAGAGCAGCAAGGAGACCTAGAGGAAGCATGTGGAGCAGAGGGACATGTGAAGAAACTGTGCTTGCTTTTAGTCTTGGACTGGTTGGAACAGATGTGGGTGAGAGACCTGTGGGTAGGTTAACAATGGCAGCTTGCATCTTGATTTTGATTTTGCTCTTTTCCTCCCAGATTTGTCTGACTCTTTCTGACCCTTTCCTATGGATCTCTACCGTAAGGTCCTTTAGATGTGTAGCAGACTTTTGGGCCTTGCTTTGGGCCAATCTTATTTGGCTAAACTTTTGCCCTCGGGGAGATGGGTAACTTTGGATGCTTAACTTAGTAACTATGTTCTTTGTCCTTTCTGTATTGTTCCCCGATTGTATTAAAGTTCCTTTCCATTACAGGCCTTATATGTTTGTCTTAATGCAGCGGATGGCAGAACACATTTAGAGAGGGCAGGTTTGGGGGTTCTGGAGTGCCCCTCTCCCTGCCCTGTAACACCCTGAGTCAATAATTGCAGAGGGACTCTCCATAGAAGCTACTCTCCTTCTAGTGAATTGCTCTGCGCTGGTATCATTACAAACACCATTGAGTTAATGGTTCTCCTAACCCATTCTACTGGTCCATGCTTCCTGGTGGAGGCTAGAGTCATTTGTTTATCTTTCAGCAGTTACTGACTCTGTTTCACTACAATTTAATTGTAAATATATGGAGTAGATAGGCCTGGCATCTTCACTCTGCCAACTTCCTCGTGGACTCCTCACAATTTAAGACTTCAGTTTTTAAAAGAAGTTCAAAGTTTACAGCAAAATTGAAGAACAGGAACATAGATTTCTTATATATCCTTATGTACTCTTCAATATTCCCCTACACATGCACAACTTCCATTTTCAGAATTGTTTATCAGAGTTGTCATTTGTTATCATTGATAAGCGTACATGGACACAACACAAGCACCTGAGGTCCATAATTTATACTATGGTTCATACCTGGAGTCATATGTTCTAGAGATTTGAATATATGTATGAAGACATGTAGCCATATCTGAGTATTGCACAGAATATTTTCACTGCCCTAAAAATCCTTCACATTACACCTATTCATCCCTTTCCTCACTCTTCCTTACATTTTTAATGTAGTATTTAGACACACTTTTCTATCAATGCCTATAGTTAATTATTATCTCTATTACTCTTCAAAACTGGACAAATAGTTGGAATGTAAGAGTCTATCCGGAGGTTAAAATCTTGATTGTTACTAGTGTTTTGGTTTGTTTTAATCAAGTACATTTTAATCAGACTTAAACAGTTACTGGCTTTCTGGCTCACTCGCTTCTTGTATCTTACATCTTTCTTACAGAATCAGCAGATCATTTGGTATTCTTTTCAGCCCAGCATACAATCTCTCTCCTTGTAATTTAGAAATTTCCCACTTCATAATCTAGACCTTATCTACCATTAGAAATTTTGAGAGTAATAGATTTTCATTTCTAGGCTGCCTTGCATATAGCTACCAGGTTTCCCAGCCAGACACCCTCACCACAAGGACAGCAAATATCTGTCCACATGATGTGATACAGCAATAGTAACAGCTCTGTCTGGTCTCCACAGGCAAGAGGAGCAATAGTTCTAGTGGGAGTATCCCACTCCATGTGTTTCTGAGATATTTTAATGTTTATGTGTTTATAACTTGTGTCCACAGTCCACTGTACTGCTAGAGATAATTTCCATTGCATAACAATAATGATGCTTATTTTTCTAATGTGTGGCTTAAAACCATTTGGTTGATAGTAGGTTTTTGTTTTTTAACTTCAAGAATGCTATTCCCAAAGTCTTCAAACACATTTTCTTGTACACATTTTTCTCCTGAACATTAAATATCTATATCCTATATCAGAAAATTAAATTCAAACATCTAGGGAGGTGGTCATAAAATTTATCAAAATTAATCATCCATTTAAATAAATATTTGATATCATTATTATTACTGCTAAAATTCTAGGCTAATCAACTGAAATCTAGTTCCAACATCATCACTGACCTTACAGTAGGAAAAAAATATGGATGTACCCTGCATTCTATTCAGCAAAGGTACTAAATCCTCTCCTCTTTTAGATGATCTGAGAGACTTCTGGTATGATCCTTTGGGCAAACCTTTTCCAATAACCAGCATTAGAGAGAATGAGAGAATGTTCTCAGTCACACTCAAGAATTAATATACCATTACAAGTAGCATTTTACTTAGGCTAAGAAGCTTTTGCATAGGACACAAATACTGTTTTAGCACAAATAGAGCAGATTCTAATAGTTGAATCTCATGACTCGTCATATAGGTCATACAGATAGTTGAAAAGTTTTTCTGTCTTTCTTCCTTCCTTCTTTTTTTCTCTCCCTCCCTCCATTCCTTTCTTCCTTCCCTCACTCTTTTTGTCTCATAATTGATGCCATCTATGCAGCTGTCTCCTACAGATCAGTCATGCATTCCCTGAGAGCATTCTGAAGAAAAAAATGGATGCTTTGGGTTCATTTGCATTTCTAATGGAAGAGGGGCAAGATGTTCCTTGAGCTGAATCCTAGTACAAGTTGGGCTTGGGAAAGTGCTTCAGGCAACAATAGTTTTTCAATTCTGTATTGGGAAAAACCTAAAATGTACTTAGCCAAACACTCTGAGCCCCCAGGCATTCAAAACAAAATGTAATCCATATGTTTCTGATTCATTTCACTCACCTCAAAGGCTCTTCAGAGTGGGGTTTTACTGCTAAGAAGTCTTCAAACTGCTCAAATTTTTTCTTTCTCCACAATAAGGAGTACTCATCTATTAAACCTATTTCCCAAAAGGCAGTAACATTAAGGCTCAGCATTCAGAACTCCTATTTCTAGAGTCCTGCACATTACTGGATATATCCTGCATCTTTTAAGATTCTTTTCTTAAAAAAGAAATACCATAGCATTTTAATAAAAAAAGACCTTGCAAAAAAAGGAAGGAAGGATTATACCAAGGAATGATTTTGTTTTAAAGAACCAGAGTTAGAAGGGAGCTGATTTCATCTTTTAATTTGGTTCAATTTCCAGCTCATTTTAGATGATGTTGATTCTACTTAGTTTTTTTCACGAACATGCAATTAATTTCCTTACTCATTCCCTTCCTCCTTCTTTCTGTCTTTGCTTTACTTCCTATGATACAAAAATTAGGCAATTATACACCCCTCCCAGAGAATATTTTATATAACGTTGATTCTACTTACTATCTTTTCTCCCAACTCCCTCACTCCTTTCACCGTGTTCCCTCTTCCCTTCCTTTTGTTTCTGTGAAACAAAAATTGAGCAATTACACAACCCAGGCATAAAATATTTGGGTACATTATTAGAATGTGCTATAGATGATTTGATCTCCTATTCCTTCCCCAGCCCCCTCAATTGGAAGATGCTGCCTTTATATGCATAAAGAGTAAAGTAGTAAAGAGTGTCCAGAATAGGGCAGATCCTCGAAATAGGGGAATGATCATAAATATCATAGTGGACAGTGAAGAAGGCCAAGGCAGGATTTCAGTTTAAGTAGAAATCTGGCAAATATATTTAGAGGAACCAGATTCTACACTACTACTGAGTGCTAATCTCAGGGCAGGAACTGGTTGCTTTCCGCCCTATTTTATATAATCTGCTATTCACATTACATGTTATAAAACTCTTTACCTGGTCATTTCATTTAATAAAGACTAGCGAAGAGAGACTGTTCAACTATCTTCTTTTACATGCATGCACAACCAGTCAGAACATTTTGATTAAATTGACTGGTCATTTCACACAGTGAACCAATTTAGTAAATAACTAGGTAATTTCGTCAATCTGGCTGAGTGTTTTTTAGAACTGAATTGAATTTCAACTGAATTTGATTCCGTCAAGTTAAGTGAACTAGTTATAGTTTAAGTAAAATAATTATCTTACTGAGTACTGTCCTTGAGTTTTTTGAATTGACAAAATTTACATTACTGGCCTGGATCTTTGAGTTACTCAGGTCTAATAGTTTTCCATTCTATCTAGAGCTCTTATGACATATGGTAAATGAAATGCAATTTTCCCCAGGAGCTTATAAAAAAGGCTAAAAATAACTTTTATTTCACCTGCAAAACTTTGCTATACATGCTTTTCCTAGTGAAGAGGACACTAGTCAATAAAGAATGGGATAAAACAGCCATGGAGAAGAAAATTTCTAAGAAAAAAATTTCTAAGAAAATTTCTAAGAAAAAAAAAACAGCCATGGAGAAGAAAATTTCTAAGAAAAAAGGTGATTTCTAGATCACCTTTTAAATCAAAGGTCAAATCCTATTCTGGAGTAATACATTTCCAGTGTTCATACTTTATGGGCAAGTAGCCTTGAAAGAAAAATGTGTTCTTACTCAAGTTCCATATTCTAACTCAAAGGTGTGTGGTGTTTATGTAATGTTTCCAACGAAGTGGAACAAAATTGTTTAGAGATGTAGTTTTTCTGCATAACATCCTCTTATCTTATTATCTAAAACATACATATGTAGTCTGGAACTGATTGACAACTCAAGAGAGTAGGATTTATGAAAAATGTTAGCAAAATTCCTTTAAGAATCACCACATTTACAAAAATGTTTGTAGGTGGCTAAATGTGAATTTAATGGACTGGCATTCCCTTGTCACTAAATATAGGATCTGACTAAATTTAACATCATTTTCTGTGTTTAGTGCCCATTCTCCTCTCTATTCTACTCCCATCCAATATATTTAGCATAGAGGTAAATGTTTAGATTCCTCACTGAGAAATTCAAGGCCTCGGTGTACCTGTCTAGCCCTGCCTCTCTACTGTAAGACCAAGCTCCAGTTTCTCTTCTGGGTCTAAGCACACCAATGTCTGCTTTTCTCACTTTCACTGTAATTCATTATTTGGCTTATTGTTTTTCTTCCTTTTATTCACTTAACTCTGACTCATCTTTGCAACATTGGTTGTGCTCCCTTTCACCAAGATGGAAGACTTTTCTTATCTTTTGGGTTGACAAACTTCTCCCTTCCTTAAAATATTTCTGTTCACTCTTCATCTGGTAATGCCATGCTATCTATTATTGTTAGACATGATTTCACGAATGTTCGTTCTCTTCCTTTAACTAGGAAGTTCATTGTGGGAAGAATTCATGTCACATGTTTTGGAGAAATACATGGTAATAAACTGATATTTAGCATTATTATTATCATCAATGAAGTGTTATTAGAAATATATTGATTTGCATAATCATGCACCATTGATAGAATTATTTGGGAAAAAAAGAGTTCTGTTCAATTTTATGATCACTTTTTGAAAGGTATGACAAGATCATTGCCATTTCATAGAGGAGGAACTGAAGTCCCAAGATTTGTGAATTACCCCCCCACACTTCAGATAGTGTCAGAATCAGTACTGAAGAATGACCATTTTGGAGGGGGAGGAGGGATAGTTAAGAAAAATCAAATTCATTTTAATTCAAATATAAATTGGATAAAAAAACCATTTTAAAATTAGTAGATAGTAGAATTTTGCTGTTGAGCACAATGTAGCACATATAGATGTTGATTTTTAAGACTATATATGTGAAATTTGTATAAAAGTTATAAATCATTAAAACTTCAATTTAACAATTATTAAATGAGTATGTACATCTTACTTAAAAACTACTATCATTCACTAAGACTATGCTAACAATAAAATATTTACACATATATAACCACTCAATTCTCATAAGTCCCTAAAAATAGATATTAATATTCCCTCTTTATAATTGAGAAAACTGACAATATTCCTCAACAAATTTTAAAGAATTTTAAATTTTAATAGAGCTTAAAGAATTTGCTTAATTAACACAGTAGAAAAAGGTATCCCAGAGTATTTAACCTTATATAACCTGATTCTAAAATAACTGATCTTTTTAGAGCCCTATTTTTTTCTTTTTCTTTTATATATATTTTACGTCATTCTTCATTGTTGTGCAATGTATACTTTCTCCTCTCAGGTGTAGTCCCCAGGAAATTCCCACCACCAATTCACCCATGTCCCATCACCATAGACCTTTGTGCTCTTTCCAGCCCTGTTTTCTTCCTTCTCACTCCTACTCCTTTGCAAAATATCTGTGATTTACAGTTGTCTGCTGATGTTTATTTTTAATTTATCATAATTAATTTTTCCCTGATTCCTTATGTTTTTCAGCTACAGGAGGAATGTAGAGGAAATAAAAAGAAACCTATTCTTAAAGCACGTGGTGAATAAAACCAACTTAAACAACATAGATACTTATACAGTATAAAGTAGATCCATAAACTATTTCATATCTTACTTATTAATTTTAATTGACATATTACCTATACTCTAAAAATGGTATGTCTTCTTCCAACTACAATAAAATATAGATTGTTATAAGTTAAAACAGCATACCATAAGTCTTAAAGCAACCACTAAAATAAGTCAGAAAAAAAGGGCATAGTTAATTAGCCAATAGTGGCAGCAAAATGAAATTGTTAAACAATACAGTTTGTCCCAAAAAAGTCAGAAAAGGAAAAAAAAAACGCAAAAAATGGGAAAAATGGGGAATAAGTAGTAAAATAGTGGATTTAAATCTAAATATATTAATCATTTCACTAAATATAAATGTTCTAACACTCCAACTGAAAGTCAGAGATTGCCATACTGAATAAAAGAACAATCAAATATAGTTTCAAAAGAAATCCAGTTTGAAAATTTGGCTTAAAAGAGACACCCTACTGATAGGGAGAAAATTTTTGCACATACCACCACTGATAAGGACCTGATCACAAAGATCTATTAAGAGCAATAAGAACAAGGTAAATAATCTAGACAAAAAATAGGCAGAAGAGCCAAAAAGATACTGCTCCAAAGAAGAAATACAAATGTTCAACAGGTATATGAAAAAATATCAACATCACTTATAATCAGGGAAATGGCAAACCAAAACCATGAGATACCACCTTACATCAATGAGAATGACTCACATCAAAAAAACAAGAAACAAATGTTGGCAAGGAGCTGGAGAAACAGAACTCTTCCTGCACTGTTGGTGGGAATGCAAACTGGTCTATCCACTATGAAAAGCTGTGTGGAGGTTCCTTAAACTACTAAAAATGGAGCTTCCATATGACCCAGCAATTCTACTACTAGGAATCTACCCAAGGACACAAAAGCATTAATTCAAATGGATATATGCACCCCCCATGTTTACTGAAGAACAATTTACAATAGATAAGATATGGAAACAACCCAAATACCCCAAAACAGATGAAAGGATCAAGGAGATATGTGGTATATATATGCAATGAACTATTATTCAATTAATATTCAGCAACCAAAAAACATTAACTCATGCCATTCACTCCAGCATCGATGGAGATGGAAGGGATTATGCTCAGTGAAATAAGCCAGAAAGAAAAAGAAAAATATCAGATGGTTTCACTTATATGAAGCAAGTAGGAGAACCAAGTAAGAAGGGATCAGGACAAAAAATTATAATAAATTAAAAACCAAAATTAACAGGCAACTATAAAGAGAGCACAAGGGACTAAGGTGATGGTGCACAGGTAAGTTGATGGTGGAAATTATATGGAGACTATACTTGAGAAGAGAAAGCATACATTGTACAAAAAGGAAGGATGGAAAATATATATAAAATAATAAAATAAAATGAAAGTGTGGTTTTTTCCTGAACTTAATTTCCCATTCTCTGAGCCTGCTATATTTTTCAGTCACAAAGTTTAATGGAGGTAGTATAGGACTACCTCAAAATATTATCTAGGTTTTCTACCTAAGTAGTAGCCTTTCTACCACAAAACTAAGAAAAAAAAAAGACTTGCCAGCTATTTGGTATTGAACTGCATGAATATATACAAAGATTTTTCTTCTAGGTAAACAAGGAAAGAATTATTTATATAGGTGTGTTTTAGTTCTTTAATTTAAATGAATTGTTTGAATAATAAAAATAATACATATTCATAGTGGAAAAAACACAGATATCTTCATATACAAAACAAAGCAATTAAAATTACCTAATTATGCCATCCATAATGAAGCTCTTATAATATTTATTTTTCTATTACCAAGATTGAACTTATATTTTACAAAAATAAGTTACTGTTGTTTTTACTTTAAAAAGATATTATGAATATCTTTTTCTGTCCATGTAACTTCTATAAAAACACAATGACTATTATTCTATCATATGGGATACTTCAATTACTGTGAAGAAATAATATAGCCAAGTATGCGGAACACTGACAACGTACCAGAAACTGAACTGAGAGTTCTGCATAGTTCAACTGGTCACCCTTCATCACTGTAACTATCTGAACATCATTATGAATTGCTATGACCAGGAGGTCAGATTATCCTATTTTGCATTAAATACCAGATCTTTCCTTGGCATGGAATTATGCTACTACTTTGACCTCTAAAATGTTGTATTTATATTCTTTTTTTAAATTAAAAAATCTTTTATTATTAATTATATTTGACATCATTTGTATTCCCCAGGGAGTACCCACCACCATTCCACCTGTGCACCATCAACTCAAGTCCTTGTGCACTTTCTGCCCTCATCCCCGTCTTTGCCCTCCCTTATTTCATATATCTATCCAATACAACAAACTATTGAATGTATTCATGACAATATGCCCCTCAATTACAATAAAAATTATATTTTTATACATTGATCCAAATTTGACAACATTCTTGTGATGGCTTGAAAAGTTCAGTATACACTGCAGATTCTCTTATTTTCTCACATGGTATCACTAGGTGTATCCATATTTTTCCTAATGTGAGCTATGCTGGGACATATCCCAGAACATAAAAGCAAATTATATTCTGATCATACAGTCATTTCTCTACTGTCTAGATATCGTTGCTCACTCCTAAGACCTGAACTGTGCACCATAATACCTACTAGGTATTGAGTGTAAGAGTGAATTTTACATTGTAGTATACTGGAGCAAGCTTATGTCCTTTAGAAGAGTTGATTGTGTGCTAATTTCACCTCAATATTCAGTTATAACATATAGAAATTAGTCATATCTATACCACAGAAAACACTATCAATCAGGGAGCTCTTTTACTTTGTATGGTCTGTGATTAAACATTTATCAGTACACCAGTACATCCCTGGACTTACTGATGAGTTAATGCAGGTATCTTGTATGCATAGTGACTCAGTTGGCATAAGCCCTAATACAGTGTTGTCTACCAGCCAAGCAGTATGGAACATCGCGGTGCTGAATATATAGTATGGCCCAAGGTTATACAGCCTGTAAGTGGTGAAGGCAGGAATTCTTTTTTTTTTTTTTAAGATTTATTTATTTATGCATACAAGAGCTTGGGTACAGGCCAGACTGACGGAGGTGAGAGGATTCACCAGAGACATAGTGGGGAGCAGAGCAGGCAGATCAATGGAAACACGCTGCTGAGGGGGACAGTGGGGGCCAGGCAGGAGAGGTCCACCTCGCCATGTGGGTCCCCTCCCTGGCTGGGGATCGAGCTCAGGCTACTGTGCAGCAGATGCTTCACAGTTCGGTGTTCAACATGCTGCGCCACCAGGGAGGTCCCAAAGTCAGCAATTCTAACACTAGGTGTTGCCTATTTACAAGCCTCATGTTCCTCTACTCAACTTGGTGCTCCGAGAGAAGGCAGGTTCTAGAAACAGACTGCCTGGATTTATCCTTTGCCTAACTATATGACTGTGGGCAAGTTACTTAACTTTTCTATCCCTCATATTCCTTGATCTTTTAAGAAAGAATAGAAGTGTTATTTATTCATTGTGATGATCTGAGATTAAATAATGAATCCAAGGACCTCAGCCCAGTATCTGACACATACGTGCTCAAAAAATCTATATATTTATATCAATCTTTATATATGTATGCATGCATGCTTGTATACGTCTAAAAGTTCTATTACAGAAGAACTACTTACTAGTTCCATTTATTTGATCAAGTTCCCTTAATAGCACTAAATTAATTCATAACAGCCTAAGATATCTGGAAAAATGATTTCATTTGGGCAAATTACCATACTATAACATGAACGACTTTAATTTTGACTAATCATTAGAAATCTGGTTGTTGCTTCCTTGGATATAGTCTCCTCTGATTTCTCTTTAAAAGGTAGTACGTGCTTTGGACACAATTTTCTTATTTGAAGGAGCATATGTTGTTAAAGAGAAAATTAATCTTAAGCAGTGACTATCTCTACCAAATCTAGTTAATATGAGTTAAATATTCTCTCAATTCCCCTGTCAATTGATGGTATGGAAGAAGATTTAAGGTCACGATTATTGATAAGTCAAAGACAGCAACAGATTAAATAGAAAAGTGCTTGGCATACAATATGTCCTCAAAAGATATTCACTGAAAGAATAATTACTCAACATAAAGTGAAAGTTGTACACACACATAAACACAAGGATATAATACATAGACATATACACACAAAACAACCAATAAAACCATACAGATATAATCTAAAATCAAGTTGTAATGTGTATCACCACTAGAACAGTGGTTTCACTGATAGATTTTTATAATTTACCTGGTCTTTTCTTGAACATTATCTGGCAACCCTAATACTGAATTCAGGAAAGGGGCATAAAGACCCACAGTACTTTTCATGGGACAAAGAATTATTTCATGAAAATCAATGGTGCCCCTTCTTTATAGTCAAACCTGATAATAAAGAACTTTTGCTTTTAGCTAGGGAAATTTATTCAGATAATACCCCAGGCTATGATGAGAAAGTCCAAAACAAATCGAACACATGAAAATTTTTCATTATTTGTTCCCTAGAATTTGGATTTCCATGGCATTTCCTCTGCTGAGGATTCCTTCGGTGAAACTTAAAACAGTGTGCAGCTAAGTTCTGACAACTGAAGTAAGTCAGTTTTTCCCCAGTGGAAATGGGCTGGTCCAGGTTAAAAGTGCCAGCCATTAGAAGGTTCTAGCCAAACTGCTAAAAACCTGGAACCAACCATAAGGGAACTTTCTCCAAAGTTCCCTCAGAGACTTTTACAGCCTGATTTTCTACAGGAATCACACAGTGACAAATAAGCATTATGAAACTGTAAGCTGAAATCCTATAAAGTATAACAAGTACCTAGTGTGACTGCACCCAACCTAGCAGAGACCTCCAGGCAATCAAGACACTCAGGTCTGGTTTGCTCTTCTCACACCTCACTGTTCTCTGCTTATCTGTGACGAAACTAGCAAAGAAAGAAAGCTGAAACAGTCTCCAGCTAGTTCAGTCAAGGAATAAGGAAAGATATGTTTTATGTCAAAAAATATAGGTTCTCTCTTTGTCTGTGCACCGCTGGTTAAATGTAGTAACTGCTTACATCTCTTGTCCTGACCTTGGTCGCCTTGGCAAGAAGATGGTGAACCACATGATCTATAGGCTGTGTAAACCTGCTATTTGAACATTTAAAAAGAGCCCTAAAATTTACAGCATGCTTACTGTATGCTGGAGAGCATGTTGATTTCTTAATGTATACTACTTAATTTTGTTTTCACAGTAACCCATGCTGGTAGTACATTCTCTATACTATATCTGCAAAAACTGAGACTCAGAGAGTTTAGTAACTTGGCCAAGTTCATGAATAGAGGGCACAGCTAAAACTCAAACACAGACCAGCCTATTCCAAATTCCACATTTTTAGACACTACCTGAACTGTGCCTGATATACCACTGATGTTTCTATAGCACTTGACAGTTATCTTAAAGTTCAGTCAGATCAGCATCTCAGGAAAGCCACTGGACACTCTCCTAAGTGTCCCTTTTACAATTTAGGTCCTCTCATCCACTGGCATTAAGAACCTGGTTCTATATCATGTTTGATAGCAAATGTCCACGCAACACAATGAAGCCTCAGGATCTTATCTGGTCGTTTCATTTGTGCTAGCACGGCTCTGTGGAGTCCAGATGTCTGTGACTCATCCTTCAGCTCTAGAAACTCTTTCAAAATTTACTGATCTCCTGACAGGAATGGGCAATGGCTTCACAGAAAATGGAAAATGCTGAACCTTTGCCAGAAACGCAAACCCAAATGAAACCCAAGCGCTTATGTTAAGTTTGGGTAATAACTTTGTTCTTCTGTCTTCTGCAAAGTCAAAGATGTCTCTCTGTCCGCTTCTGCAGGTTTAATGAATGACAAATTAAAGTGAGTCAAACATGCACCTTGTAAGGAGGGAATGCTAGAGACTGATTTCTGATCTAATAGCCTTAGGATTTTCTCTGACATGGTTAAGCTTAAGACAGTCCATTTAGAGGAAAAGCAGTTAAAGGAAATCTGATAAAAATCTTCTATTACTGCTAAGGCAAAGGTTTTTAAGAGGCTGACTGGTGAAGCAGGGAAAATGTGTACTTCGCTTTCTATGGGATCCAAGCATGAATTCCAATTCTGTTACTCAGTAACTACATGGTCTTAGGTAAGTTTCTTCATCTGTAATACTGGGACAGTAATTATTGACCACAGAGGTTTAATGTGACTATTAAATACATTAATCACATAATAAGTAACTACTTTTGTCATCCCTAAGTTCTATAAAATTTTAGAATCAAGAGACTTCTGATACTGATGCAAGACACCTTATTTTATTTTTTTATTGAGATAACACTGGTTTATAGCACTGTATATGATTCAGGGGACTAGGTTCACAGCTCCTCAGATGTATAACACCATGCCACATCCACCAACAGAGCACCCATATCCCTTTATCATATACCAATGGGTTCCCGTCCCACTTCCACCCTCCCACTCCTTCCAATTGTCTCAATTCTGCAGTCATATTTCTAAGCTTGGTTTCATTCTTTGAAAAGAATAAACAAAATCAACATCCCTTACCTAGGCTTACAAAGAAAAAATAATCAGAGAAGAAAGAAGTGAAATTACAAATGATGCTGCAGATCTACACAGGATCATAAAAATCTACTACGTACATCCATAGAATCTAGAAGAAATGAACACATTTTTAGATTCAAACAATCTTATAAGATAGAATCAGAATGAAATAGACAATTTAGCAGCCTAATTGCAAGCACAGAAATTGAGAAAATGATAAAAAGTCTCCTCAATAATGAAAGCCCAAGACTATACAGCTTCTCCAGTGAATTCTACCAAATCTTCAAAGAGGATCTATGACCTATACTGCTGAGACTTTTCAAAAAAAATCAAAGGGTTGAAAACTCCCCAACACATTACCCTAATTACAAAATCAAACAAAAACACTCAATAGAATAGGAATAAACTTACCTACACACCATAAAAACCATAAATGACAACCCACAGTCAATATCATACTCAATGGTGAAAAGCTGAAATCATTTCCACTAAAGTCAGGAACAAAAAAAAGATGTCCACCGTCACCACTATTGTTCAGCTGAGTATTGGAAATCCTAGCAAGCGATTAGACAAGAAAAGACATACAATAAGCCCAAACTGGAAAAGAACTGGAACGGTCTCTATCTGTATATGAAAGGATTACAATATCACAGATAATCCAAAAGATTCACCAAAAAAACTCCTAGAAGTAATAAATGACAACACTAAAGTGGCAGGATACAAAATCAATAAACAAAAATCAGTTATGTTTCTATATATAACTGTATATGTTTCAGTATATGTTTCTATATATAAACAGTATACCAGGGGATACTGGTCCTGAAAGGGGAAACAAGAAAGCAATCCCATTTACAATCACACCAAAAAAGAATGAAATACCTAGGAGTAATTTAACAAATAGGTGAAGGATCTAGAAACTGAAAACTGTAAGTCGCTGTTAAAAGAAATAACAAAACACGAAGAAATGGAAAGAGACCCTGTGCTCGGACTGCAAAACCTAAACATCATTAAGTGGTCTATATTACCTAAAGCAATTTACATATTTAACTCAAAATCCCAAAGATAATTTTCAAGTCAATAGGGCAATTATAAAATTTATATGGAACCACGTAAGACTCTAAGTAGCTAAAGCAATCCTGACAGGAAAAAAAGCAAAACAGAAGTATCACACTCTGACTTTACAATATTACACGGTAATAATAATTAAAACAGTATGGTATTAGAACAAACACAGAAACTCACACCAATGGAATAAATTAGAATTCCATGAATAAATCCACACAATAGGACCAGTTAATCTTTGACAGAGGAGCCAGGACCACAATGGAGAAAAATGGATAATAAAATATGAAACTAGATCCAAACTTAACTCCATACACACAAATTTTTTTAATTAATTAATAAATTTAATTATACTTGACATCATTTGTATTCCCCAGGGAGTTCCCACCATCATTCCACCCATGCACCATCACCTCAGTCCCTTGTGCTCTTTCTGCCCTCCTCCCCATCTTTGCCCTCCCCTCCGTCAGCCCCCCACCTCCACCATAGTCCCTTTGGTTTATCTTTGACCTTTTAGCCTTGTTGAGTTTTTTGTTTGCTTTTGATTGCCATACACAAAAATTAATTCAAAATAGATTAAAGACCTGGACATAACAACTGAAACCATAAAATACTTACAGGAAAACACAGGAGACACACAGGACATCAACTGCAAAGACTGGAAATTGCATTAAATATAAAAGGATAAATGTTTCAAATAAAAGATTAAAGTATCAAATGGACTTTAAAAAATTAGTTACCTGTTATTTATAAAATATATAACATATTTAAAAATGATTAATGGTAAATTAATGGAAAATGACATACCAGGCAAATTCTAACCTAAGGATGATATAACTTCATTAACAAATTGACCTAAAGTCAAAAGAAAAAACTGTTAGAGAAATTTGTAGTTATAAAAGGTTCTATTGACCATGAAGAAACAGCAATTTGAAATTATTATGTGCTTATGTACAGCTAAAATTGACAGTACTATGAGGAAGAAAAACATCTGCAATCATTGTAGGAGTAACTGACAGTGAAAGCAACAAAAAGATTAGTAAAGATACGGATGATCTGAACAACATGAGCAACTGACCTAGTCTATTTGATAAATATAGAACACAACAGCCAGCAACTATATATTCTGTAATGTATATTCTCTAAAGGCAGATAGAATAGTAAGAACCCAAGCTATCTGAACCATAAAGCAATTCTCTACAAACCTCAAAGTACTGGAATTATGCAGTTATAGTAGAAGGGAAAAAGTAATAAGAATAAAAATGAAAAAATACTGAGAAAACAAACAATAAAGAATATCAATAATGCTAAAAATTTATTCTTTAAAAAGGTGATAGCTTCAAAAACTGAAACTGGTAAGATTATTGAAAATGTTAATAAAAGAAAGAGAAGGCACACACACAAAACTATTATCTAGAATGAAGTGGAAAACACAATTGCTAAAGACATTATGTAGATAACAAGGATGTATTATGAATAATTTGGATGAAATACACAAAAGTTTAGAAAATATAATAAAACTGACTTAAGAATAAGCAGAAGATCTAAATAGTCTCACAATTTTAAGTGAAAGTAAAGCAGTAGTCTAAATTTTTCCCACAGAGAAAATTTTAGGCCCAATTTCTTCACTGGCATGCTCTAAAAGTATTCAAGGAAAAGATCATTTCAATATTATATTGTGTCTTTCAAAAAGCAGAAAAAAAGGGAATGCTTGCTATCTTTTCTCTTTAATAAGATTACCATACTCTTGCTACCCACTTTGCAAAGAAAATTCAAGAAAATAAAATTAGAGAATCTCATTCATAAACATTAATGCAAAAGTCCTAAACAAAATTAACCAACCAACCAAATCAAGAAATTTATCAAAACTAGAATACATCATGACCAAGTAGGATTTATTCCAGAAATGCAAGGCTGATTTACATAGGGAAAACAAATTAATATAATCACCATATTAACAGATTAAAGGGGGAAAATGCTCAACTCAACAGAGGAATGACATTTGATAATTTAAAATTCATTCATGATTTAAAAAGTTATTAGCAAATTAGATGCACTGGTGAGCCACTTAAATAATAATAACGCAAAGTAACAAAGTGTCAGGTAAGCTGGAAGACATCTGTGGGGTTCCTGTAGGCTTGGTTTTGGGTTTTAGACTATGTTCAAGTCAATTTATATTTGAAATAGCACGCTATCTGGAACATGTTTTTTTCTTGTAGTGAGATAAAAAACAACAAGAGTGAGTGAAAACAGAATGAGCTCATAAAGCCTAGATGTGAAACTGGCACAAAGTTATTTCCATAAACATTGGTTGTAGTGGTTACACAGCCAAGCTCAACACCAGTGAGGTGGAAATACCTACATTAATACCTCAAATGGGAGGAATGGCAGTGTCATATGACGAAAGACATGGAGACAGAGAAAGGTGAAAAACTAGTAAGGGCAATGTACTTCTACATTACAAGTAGAAGGGAACAGCCGTAGATAGATAATGGATCTCTACAAAATTAAGTCTTCAGCAAATCATATATAATCATGGCATTTGAACTATTTTTCTTTGAGATAGGGAGAAAGTACAGATACCTCCATTACCACTTTTATTTGACACATTCACTGGACATCAGAGATCTATTAGCAGATTAAAGAGGAAAAAAATTGTATAATGATTGGTGAAGAAGACTAGCTTTTTGGTTGTAGATTATATATTCTATAATAAGAAAACCCAAAACAATCTTGGGAAATTTTTGAATTAGTAACAAAATATAATAAGTTCATTAGATTAAAAAATCAATATTAAGAAATCATACACTAGTGATCTACACTAGCAACAAATAAAATTTTAAGAGAAAAAGTGCCTCAAAAACTTAAAAATGCATATAATGAAAGATGTTCAAGACCTGTTGGAAAAAAATATAAAACTTCCTTGAGTGACATTAAAGAAGACCTAAATAGAGGAATATAAGGGAACCAAATAAGGGGTCAAGGAAAAGAATAATAACAATTTAAAAAATCAAATCACAACACAACAAAAAGACAAAGACAAATCAGAAAGGTAGGGAAGAGGGCAGAAAGAGCACAAGGGACTGAGGTAATGGCGTACTAGTGAATTGGCAGTGGGAATTCCATGGGGACTACAAATGATGTCAAATATACATAAATAAAGAAAAAAAGGGAAAAAAATAAAAACCTAAATAGAGAAGTATGGTCTTCCAAGATCGTAACACTTAACAAAGATGTTAATTCTCCCCTCAGTTAATCTATATAGTTAATGCATCCCAATCAAAATAGAGACAGGATTTTGGGTTGAACTTGAAAGCTGATACCAAAATGCAAATGGCAAGAAAACTTCTGTTCAAATTATACGAGAAGAGGCAACCTGAGGGAGTTAGAGGAGTAGCTGATTTTCCCAACTCATGTTCAAAAAGGAAAGGGAAATGATGTCTTTGAATAGTCCTACATTCCATGTGGAAAGGAGGCAGTAGGTGCTTTGTCGTTACAGTAAGAAAAAAGACAGGAGGTTGAGAACAAATTTCTGAAGACTTTTGGTATCAAACTGGCCTAAAAGTCATGAGTCATCCTACCTGGAGTGTGAACCAAGATTTAAGTTAAGAAAGAGGCGATTCATTCAAGTCTAGGCTATATTCAGAACTAGGGTTTATGCAAAATCAGAGGCAGTTGATATTATAAAACATTTTCTGTAAAATGTACTTCAGTGAACACTGAACAGGGTAGGATTAACCCTATACATCTTCTTATTTAAACTTGACTACTTGAATTACAAATTGTATTTTTTAAAGAAAGCACGCAGATGATTCTATCATCAAGCCATTTGTTCTCCATTAGAAAATAAAGGAATTTTTTAAATGCTGATGTTCAGGCCATAGCAGTCCAAACAAATCAGAACCCTTGAGAGTGGATCCCAGGTATCAGTACTTTTGGAACTTTTTCAGTGACTTGAACATATGGTCAATTTTGTGAGTTTTCACATGAAGGAAAGCAAGCCTTGAGTATTAGCGGTTTATAAAAGTTACCAATTTTTAGAACCTCCCCAGAGCCATTAAACCAGAATTTCCAGGAGTGGAGCCTAGGCATTGTGATTCCCCACCCACCCCCAAAACTAGCATGGTGAATCTAATGTGCTAGTAGAGATGAGAACATCTGGTTTCAGGTTTTCTGTTGATACCACCATGCTCAGCATTGCCACTACTTACTGCTGATTTTCTCTAAGTGTGGGTTCAGTTTTTAAGCATTTGGATAGTAATGTACTAAGTCCAACTAAGAAACAGTTATTCAACATTTACTAAATATCTACTGGAGACAATAGAGGTAGTACTTGTCTTCAGGGAGAGTAAAAAAAATCCCAAACGAATACATATTTTACTTTATGCAAAATTGTGGGTGGTCCCAGGACCACCAAACTGTGTAATAAAGGACTCTAACCTCATAAAGAGAAATTTATTAAGCCACAATGCATGTATATATCTTTTCTCTAAACCCTCAAATACAGCCCAGTCATATGAACCATATAGCACCTCTCCCATTCTCACAGCTTGGGGAAAGAGGAGAGGATAAGGTGGTGATAATAGAAGGCAACATCACACCAAATATTATAATAGTCTTGCCAGCCCTGTCGTACCTGAGAAGTGCAGTTCACACTCACAAGAGCAGTGTAGCAAGTTATGCTCCTCTGGCACCTCCTCGGCAGGCATGTAACTCCTAAATGACTTAGCAAAATCTGTAGCTTAGAAGGCCAGGGCACTTATTACAGCTGAAAACAGTGATAAGAATCCTGTGAGGACCCTGCAGCCTTCATGGTTCTGAGAGGTCTCCCCACATGCCCCTTCATCAAATGCCATTTCACCGAGCAGGCAAGTCCATCCCCAGCAACACACAGCTGAAGTATCTCAGGTAACAGAGTTATAGACTTTATTTTGTTTCTAATTTATGAAGTACTTTTGGAGAGCATATCTTATGCAAGATAGATAAAGGCATTCCCTGTTTAGTTTTTGTGTCTGAAGTTGCAGATATCCAGGCTATGAGGAAATGGCACAGGTTCATGTCAGTGGGGACAGAGATTTCCCACTGAAATCCACGCTTTACCCTCTCCAGTAATAGTTCTTAACATCAGTATACGGCCTTGTGAGGTACAATGCATATTCCCAGTATGTCTTATTAAATGAGATGACAACAACATGCCTAGCCCATAATTGGCACTCAATGTGTTTCTGCCCTCCTTTTGAAACAGGGGAAGGAGGAGGCTCTGACTGAGACAGGGGCCAGAGGAGAGCCCAAGCCCAGAGAACCCCCCAAAAAGCTCCTAAAGGTCAAAAGGCCACAAACAAGAACCAAGAGCTATAGAAACAGAGGCGATAGCCTAACAGAGGACAGTGCCTGATACAGGTCACTGTCTATGGGTTCTTACCCGCATGCACAATTGCAAGGGACCTCAGGCTACAGAAACAACAACCATGGGGTTTATTTACAAACAGGGGGAAACAAGAACGCTTACATATCCACAGGAGGCTGTCTGCTTCATCCGCACAGCATCAGTGTTGGCAGTCACCGATCACCAGTTCTAAGCAGCACTGTCCAGTAGCAATGACCACTATGGGCCTACAGAGGTGGTATTCAGGAACACACAGTGTTACAGCTCTTGTGAGTTGCTGGTTTATACCACCAACAAACAGTTCTTTGAGACACCAGACCCAGGGCCTTTGGTGCTCCTTCCAGTCAGTGTCACAGCCAGGACTGAGTCCCAGTGCCCACAAAGTCCTTCAGTCTCTCTCCCCTCCTCAGAGGGTAGCTGCTGGAGGCTTCCCTCCTTTCTTTGAAGGCTGGAACTGCCTTCACCTCTTCCTCTAAAGGAGCTCTTCTTCCTCTGCTTCTTCTTCGGACCCCTTCTTCCTCTGGGCTGCTGCTTCTCCGTCTGCTCCTCCAGGTCGCTCCGAATCCCAAACAGCTCCCCATCTCAATGCTTCCTTCGACCCTGCCTTTCAAGGTGCACCCCCCACAGTCTGATTGGTCCATTTTTAAATCCTGCACCTGATTGGTCCATTTTTGCCTGTTCCAGAATTCAGGAAGTGTAACTTACAAGAGGGGCTCTGCTACCACTGACTTGTGGTGAGAGGCAGAGTCCTGGTATCAATCAACCCACAGCTCACACCTGATTGGTCCATTCCATGATCCAGGCAGCACACTGCTACATAAAAGGTTTCTGAGGAGGGACTGCCACACTAACTTACAGGGGAGCCAGAGACCACTCCTCATGCTGGCTGCAGCCCGGTAACACTTTTATTGGTGTATTCTTTACTGATCTACTTCTCATCCAGTTTGAATAAGTCTGTCCTGTCCTGTGCCTTGAGCTCTCTTTCAGTGGACTTTACTGAAGGACCAGTCAGGCAGGAACTTGGGTTTCTCTTGTTCCACCATTTTCAAAATCTGTTCCTGTGACCTTTGGTCAGTTATGCACCCCCTGTTTTAGCTTCTGAATAGTTGTCAGATCAGTTTCCTCACTCCACCCCCATATCAACAACAGCAACTTCCTCTTAATGTCAATTCTAAGATTTCATTGTGATCAGGTTGTTTCCCTATAAACATCCTCTGGAAATTACCTGCAACCTGTGGATAAAATTACTAGTTCCCTAACTTAGATTTTAGACTCTCTATGACCTAGCTCCTTTTAAACATTCAAAATCTCACCTCTTTGTACTTTGAGGTTCATCTTCAGCAACAAGGTTCATCTGGTAGTTTCCAGCACACCCACATACACTGTGTTCTTTCATTCCCACTTCTCTGTTCAGTAGGTCTCTGGCCTAATACCCTGTTCCCATCTCCATTTGGCCACTCACACTTTGCACTTCAAGACTCACCTCAGGTGCTATCTTCTCCATGAACGATCCTGGCCACCCCATGCCCTCTCTGCCACTGCTTCCATGAAACATTCTCCATAATTCTGCCATAGCATACACCAAAAAATGTTGAAATTTTTTCTTTGTCACTAGGCTACAGAGTTCAGTATCCTCAGCCTCTAAACCCCTGAAGTAGGTCCAAGTTACCACATTGCCTGTATCCCCCGGTAAGCTTAGCAATAGGTTTAACAATAAGCAAGGGTGCCAAGCACTTGCTTAAATAGTATGACCTGCAGGCAAAATGGCAAAGAAAGTCTATTTCATGGAGTAGCAACAACTATCAGGACTCGTACCGGGGATTATGAAGTTTGTGCTGACAATGTGAAAAATAGGATGACTGGCGATGTCTGTCATTAGGATAAGTGTCCTACTCCTATTTTGGATCAAAGGGGAAAAATAATATTCATGGATCATCTAGGTCATCTAACACTATACATAAGTCACTGTAGTTACTTTGATTTCTGTTGTTGTTAATACTCACCAGGCTTCTTGCTACTAATCCATGTGTCACTGATAATACACTGGTTCTCAGAGACATTTTGTAAGTAGTGGAAATCATTATTAAGGTAGTGGAATATTAAGTTTACCTAGTGGGTTGGGTCTTCCTTAAGTTAAGGAGTGGTACAACCTTGCTCTGCCTAACTTAAAGGCCCGGGTTCCATTCAGTGTATCAGGAAGTATCTTCTTTAAGTCAGAGCTATTGTTAGCCAAGTTCAAATAGACAATGGCACAAATGATGGAGGCACAGTGCCTGACAATGTTGTGCTGGAAGTTATCCCCATCTAAGGCCCTCAGTCATATCTGAGAGAACCCTGCCTCTCACTGCTCAGGATCAGAACACTTGGGCTCATTCTCTGGACTCTCTGGTCATGCGACCCATGTAGGAAACCCACTGAGTGGTTTCCTACAGCCCTGCTGAGACTATAGCCAGCTGGGCATGGTAGAACCATCCCACCATCACCCCTACTCTCCCCATCCCCCTTCGCCACAACATGGACACTGATCTCTCCCAAGCCCCCACACTTCATGAGAGACAAACAATAATTTGAAGTGATAACTGAGTAAAAGATATAGGAGAAGGATGGGCTGAATCATAGCATGTCACAACCACTGACCCTGAAAAGTCTGCTGCTTACATCCAAAGGCCAGAGGGAGATCACCCTCTAATGCAAGACAGTTCTAGGACTTAGAATCTGCCTCAATCTCTGTGGTAGGGGAAGGGAATGTTTGTTGTTTTCTCCTCAGGTCAGCCTAAGTCCTATCTCTCAAGTCCTCATTTCCTATACTGAGACTATCCTTCCAGAAAGACACAATGAAAACGTCTGGAAGAAACACCACCCTTGACTCCACTCCCAGGGGTGTCCTTACTCTTACACCCTGGCCACTTAATCCCAAGCATGATGTCAATGTGTTTCCCAAAGTTAGCATCAGTCATCTTCTTACTCAAGTATCATACTAGACACCCAAAAAGCTGTATTTTAAGGGGCAATGGGCCTTGAGTCTCCTTACTGAAGCTTAACTTCTAATCCATTTAATAAAAGTTGATATAGCACTTACACATAACTACTATTCCAGGCTTGGTGGTGATAGGAAGACAATTTTTATGAAGAAGGAGTAAAAGTGTCAGAAGAAGAGAAAAATGGAGGGAGGGAGGATGGAAATGAATGATAAAGGTGACTAAGCTAGGAGGGAAGAAGTATCAGGCATGCCTGTGATCAAGGTTGATTGGGAAAGTATTAATGAGGGAACTGGGTGTTTCTGTGGAAACCAGTGAGACAGAGAATATAAGTGTGAGGCCATTAGGCCACAGAGTCAACAATTTCCCCCTACCACCACTATTCAAGGGAGGCTGCCCATTCCTGCTACTCTCTAAGGTTACCTGAGCACCAGCCACAGTCTGCACCCAGTGGCCTGCCTTGAGGGCCCTCTCCATGGCCATCCACACACAGTATCAGGCAAGCTAAGGCAAAACCACCTGGAATGACCCAACTCTTTCTGTTTACTCAGGCCTACTCAGTTGCCTTAAGAAATGATAAGTCAGATGCTAAATGGTGGCAAGAAAATAATAAAAATATTGTGGCAGACTATGTGGTCATGAAGATAGAGGGAGACATTCACTACAGAGCATGTTCTTGCAATAACAGAAACATCTCTCCATTGATGTTCAGGCAAGTTTTAAGACTCATCTTTAGATAACCTAATGCAAAGTGATCAATTGCAACTAATTGCTCATTGTACATTTCTCTCCATGCTTTTGTGTGTCACATTTGTCTATTTGTCTCTCCTGTTCTATTTTCAGACAAAGGGGGCTTAAGCAAAAAACCTTCTGAATATATTCATGAATATTTTAGCATTTATTTTGTGTACACATTTTATATTCTCTCCAGGGCACACAGAGCAAGGAAGCGATAAGAGAGAGCTAGACCATGTTTTGGTGCCAGCTGCCCAACAGCTGATGCTCTCGGGAGGAAGGGAGAGATTCCCAAAGCTGACATAGGCTGAAGAGCTTCAGCAAAGCCAAAAGAGGACATACAGCTTTCCTGGTCAAAGGCAAAAGGGGTAGATGCACAAGAGAGTGGGGCAAGGAAGAAAGAATGGTACAAGGGGGCATCTACTCTATCTCTAAGGAAGTATAATGTTTCTACCCTTATTCACCCACTCACCACTTACTCATTTCAAATAAGTTGAAAATATGTGTTAAGATCCAAACCTGTGCTCATTTTAGGGATACAAAGTTAATAAAGCATAGTTACTGCTGCTTCATAGTTAAGAAGACCAGCACAAAACCCAGAACTGTGCTACAATATTATAGATGCTAGGGCAGGAATGCAAGGAGACTGAGAATTGCAGGGAGTGGTGTCAGAAGAGATGTTCAGAAAGACTTCCTGGAGGAAGCAATATTTGAGATAAGTTTTGAAAGATGAGTTAGTGTTAGTGAAAAGATCTTTATCCAGGAAGCCAAATGCACCAACGTCCTGATGCATGAGTGAATGTAGTGTTCTACATGACTGGAGTGCAAGGGGGGAAGGGGCAAGAAAAACAGCTGCTGAGTAGTTTCATCACAAACTGACTGCAGTACAGTGAGATGGATTTTACTGAGAGGTAACAGATTCAGAGCCAATGAGGGAGTTTAACCTGCTGGGCTTTGCACTTTGCATTTTAGAAAGATTACACTGATAAAGATTAGAAGGATTAGCAGGAAGGGGTGGTGCAGTAAAGAGCAGATAATGGTCTGGATGGAGGAAGTGGATGGGAAGAACACAAAGGGATGGAGTGATGTGGTTGAGAGACTTTTAGGGGTCAAAGGGACAGGACAGATGATCCCTTGAGATATGGTGTATATGAAAGACTAGTCTTTTCCCCCAAAAGCACCTGTGGTTGAGGTACCACTGTGATTAACAGCCCGATTACCTGGGTTCAGAATCCTGTCTCTGACATATACCAACTCTGTGACTTTGGGCAAGTTACTTTTCAGTACCTCTGTTTCTGTTCCCATAAAAGGGAAAGGGGCAATGATAAATTGGCTTAACAGTAATATTATTAAATGCTTATCAATCATTTAGAATAGTCCCTGGCACTTAGAAAGGTTCTACAATAACAAGAATTTGATAAAATAAAGTCTACTCTAACCCCTGTCATGAGGAAGGAAGTAAATGAGATATGGGTGGGTGGGGTGGGGCTGGTTTTCTGGTTGGGGTGAGGAGTGGAGGGACTGCATGCCCAAAGCCCACTGTGTGGGAATGCTGTTACAGGTTTGTGACAAGATAAGGTACAAACTGAGAGTAAGCATTTATTCGCCTTTATGCCAATTTGACTTTGCTGCTAAATCCATGGCATGTGACACTTTTAAATTTTACAACCAGATGGATTGGAAATTTACAAGCAAAAAGGGTGATTCACCAGAGGGTTGAGAGGCACTAGTTGACAGCCATGGTTCTCTAAATTTGTTTCATATTAAAATCACCTTGGGCAGCTTTTGGGAACCTCGATGCCCAGGTTGACCCCCATACAAATTACATGAGAATCTCTGAGAAAGAAATTTCAAACTTTAGTATTTTTAAAAGTTCCCTAAGTGACTCTAATGTGCAGTCACGTTTGAGAACTAGTGGTCTAGATCAGGGCTTTTTAAACTTTAATGTGCAACGAATCACTTGAGATCTTGTTAAAATACAGATTATGATTCAGTAGTTCTGGGTGGGGCCCCAAAGCTTGCTTTCCTTACAAGCTTCTAGGCCTGGCTCCTGCTGTTGGTCCCCAGACCACTCTCTATGTAAGGGTTGTATGACATAAGTTGTGCTTATCTAACCTCACTCTGGACATTCAAACAGCAGTGTCAAATTCCACCTGCAAAACAAAGCTGAAAGGTAGCAAGTAGAGAGGAGGAAAATAAAGCTCAGAGATAGTGGCAAACAGTAAGCAGGTACACAAGGACCTGGGCCAGGACTCCTCATACTCAAATCATCTTTCTACTGCATCATACTGTCTTTGTAAATGCTACTATTTCTGGATTTGATTTTGCGCTTCCATCTGCTGTGTTTCCTCCCTTACTCACACTCCCAACCCCGCCCTAATTATTGGCTTTCTGATAAAGTAAATTTGGGAAAATCATATCATTTTCTTGGCTAAATTAAGAAAAGGAAATTTGCCCATATGTAGTCAAACCCTAAGTAACTTTTATGTACACCTCTACCTTTCAATCAGATTTTATGATACCCTCCTCCTAGGACCAAAGAGCAACCAAATAGGAACAAAAGCGGAAGCAGAGGGTAAAGTAACTCCAAAGGCAGCATTTTATAAGCTCAATGTCTTCTTGCTAGAGTATTTGCTTCTATATGATAATTTTTGAAAAATCAAAGGCTGTTTGGCATTTCTCAGTATAGGCCAGATCACAGAGAAGATGCTATTAAAGCCCTCTTTTAATACCCCTATTTATTTAACCTGATGCTTGTTTAAAGTCTGAGAGTTATATCTGCATCAAAGAAAAATGCTAAGTGTGTGCATCACAGAACTTTGGCTAGAACTGCTACTTGCAAAATCGCTTATTGTCTTCTAAGTCTCTGTGCCATTCTGAACTAGCATAATGGTTAGTACTCCGACTCTGCTTCGATGGCATTTTGTATGTGTTCTTACATTAAAGTGAGTCGTGTGGGACTTCTCATCAAACGATATGTCCTTTCAGCAAAAAGGGCCTCGTCTTACTCAATCCTATGTTTAGTGACTGGAGAACTAGCAAATGCTCCATTACATTTCTCTAGGAACTGAACACATTCCTTTTTCACATGTAACATGATTTAACATGGGAATGACCCACCTACTTGTAGAATAAGGTGTGGCATGCAAGCTAGATTGATATGAAGGCCTTCAAGGGGCATCAGGCTCTGGTCATATCAAGGGCAAAAGCTGGAACATGGAGTAGAGGTCAAAGAAGTCAAATTGGCATAAAAAGTGACTGACAAATTGGCATAGCAGAGGGAAAGGTGATACTCTATAAAGTTCCCAGGTGGGAACTTTTTGTTGTTTTTTTAAAATTTTTTTATTTTGTTTTCAATTTGTACTATTTATTTATTTAAACACCCTTGTTTATTTTTTCACACTATGGGAGTTCTCCCCTCGGGTGTAGTCACCACAAATTTCCCACCACCAAAGTGCCCACCGTCATCTACCACCCTCCATGACTCTCTCCTTCCCACTTATTCTCTGCCTCCTGTTCCTGAGTGTCTCAGAGCTACATTCTATTTTCAAGGGTCAGTCTTACAGTTTGTCTTTGGCTGATCTTTTGTTGGTTTCTCAAGATTTCACATGTAAGTGAAACCATCCGGCATTTAACTTTCTCCTGACTCTGTTTACTCAGCATAATACCTCCCTGTTCCACTAGTGTTGCTGCAAATGGCATAAGCTTAACCCTTTTGATTGCTTAATAGTACTCCATGTGTATATACCCCACACTGACTTGATCCACTCATCTGTTCTGAGGCATTTAAAATGTTCCCATATGTTGGCTTCAATATAAACAGTGCTTCAATAAACATAGGAGCACAGGTTTCCTTCCAAATTAGTGTTTTTGTGCTCTTTGTAAAGATACCTAGGAGTGGAAATGCTGGGTCATATGGAAGATTCATTTTCAGTCTTTTGCGGAATCTCCACATTTCTTTCCATAGGGGCTAGACCAGTCTACATTAAACAGGCAGTGTTGGAGGATAAATTTTTCACTATACTCTTGCCAGCACTTGTTGCTTGTGGTTTTATTGATAAGGGTCATTCTCAGAATTATTCTCAAAGGTGGAAAACTGAAAGCCTGTCCACTAAGATCTGACACAAGAGGTCCACTCTCACCACTGCTATTCAACACGGTATTAGCAGTTGTGGGTCTGCAATTTTCACAGGCTTTGCAGTATGTAGTATTTGCAATGACTGCACAGGAGATGGTGAGTCCCAAAAGATAGGGAAAGGAAGGGAGTGAATCAGTTCTCCTAACTTCCATTCCAAAGTGTATTCCAGAAAATGTAGGTGGAGGAGCTTCAGAGGTGACAGACTTGGATGGGACGACCTCCCACATTTTCAACCACCATAAGCAAGTTGAAGGACATACCTGTGCCTGGGAACTTGGCTCATGGGGTTGGGGATTTGCCAGCTTCCCAATCTAGCTACTGTCTTAATGGTGTTATATAGTGTTTTATGTTAATTAAATGTCTGCTGTAGTTCTGTGCCAAGAGGTCTTGCAAAATCTGGTACATGGGGGGAAAAGGGCGAACGTGCTTACTATGGCAACCATTCTCAAGTCTAAGAAGGACAGTCCTAAAAACCTTCATTTGGACTCCTGATAGAGCTGAATGGAAGCAAAGAAACCCTGTACAATGCAAACAATTGTTGCAAGGGTTAAGTAACATTCCACCTCCTCATGCCGTTCCCTTCACCTCACATCCTTGCTTTCAGTAGAAACTGACCCTACTCGTATATTAAAATAACCCTATACAGTAGAAAAAAGAAAACTGGTGCCATATAACAGGAGTAAAAGTATTGGATATATTAATAATGAAATCATACTGTGGGGTTTACTTTCTTTAAGACTTGAGTTACCGGAGTCATAACCTACTTGTTTGGAGTACTTACTCTGGATCATGGCTTACGCTATTTTACAAGCACTGCCCCGACACATGATGCTGTGAATTACATTCAGATATTCAGAGGAAATAAGACCTAAAGATGTTAGGTAATCTTTGAAGTGATGCACATAGTGAGTTAGTAAGCAGTAGAGTTGGAACTGAAGGCAGCTGCACAGGATGACAGTCCAGCCGTTTAAGCACGTCACTCACTGCCTCCAGACTGTGCCCTTGCCACTCCATCAGGGGCTGCAGCTTGAAAGGAGAGGGTGAGTGAAGGGGTTCATGGAGCAAGCAAGCCACAGTCTCTTGCTCTTCCTCATTCTCTTGCTTCTCCACCTCCTCCCCACCTCCTGTGAGTCCTCAGGCTCAATGTCTGCTCAGGGCAAGAGAGAGGGATGTTATCAGCAGCTTCTTCAAGCATCTTTTCAAAGCTCCGCCTCAGCAGCCCAAAGTTGCGGCCTTGTCCAAACTGTCAGAGCCATCTGCCTGCAGTCCGTGTGGCAGAAAGACCATCTGTCAGCCTCTGACCCGTGCTTTCCCTCTCACAGACCATTTGAGCCATCTCCCGACTTGCTGAGAGCCCCATGAGGTCCCTGCCTCCACAGCCCATCTCCCCAAAACTGACTGACAACTCCCACGCAGTTAGACGAGAGGGTGCAGAGGGTGATCTGAGAAAACTGAGAAACTATGCTTTCTATGGGAGCACACACACACACATACAGACACAAACACCACAGCAAATATTTTGTCATTTGACATTTTCTTTTAAGAAAGTAATTCTTTACTATAAGTTTTGATTTAACACCAATACCCACTAAACGCTACAGGGAATATTTATCAAGACTGGATATCATCCTAATACCATCTCATCAAGTTAAGGCACATCAAGAAAGAAATCAGTGTTGCAGGATCATCCAAAATTATTGCTGTGTTTTTTTACCCTTCACCATGTGGCCCAGTCAATCCTAGCATCACAATAGAATCATGTGTAGTGCTTAAAAATTATACTGATGCCTGGGGCCCATCCCAAGCCAATTAGACTTGAATGTATGGAATAAGGACTGAATAAAATGTTTTAAAATAATTTTCCGGGTGATACAAACATGCAGTCAGAAGAATCACTGAGTAGACACAGTATAGTGGAAAAAAGAATGACTTGGATATAAGACCTGAAACATAAAATACATAGATGGAAGCACAGGCATAATAGTGGTTTCAGTCATGTGTTTGTGAATTTGTCTCCAATGACCAGAGAAACAAAAGAGAAAATAAATATATACAACTATATCAAATTAAAAAAGCTTCTTCACAGTAAAAGAAATGATCATTAAAACAAAAAGACACCCATTGAATGGGGGACTATATTTGCATATCATACATCCCACAAGGGGCTGATATCCAAAATACAATGAACTCATATAATTCAACATCACTATCAGAGAAATGCAAATCCAACCACAATGAGATAACACACAATGAGATAACAATGAGATAACATACTGGTGAGAATGGCCCATGTCAAAAAACAAACAAACAAAAAAAAAACAGAATCAACAACTATTGGCAAGGGTGTGAAGGAAAATTCACCTTCATGTGCTGCTAGTGTGAGTGTAGAACAGCCATTACTTATAGAAAACAGGGTGGAAGTTTTGCAAAACATTAAAAATAGATCTACTATATTATCCAGCAATTTCTCTGCTAGGTAACTATCCAAAGAACCCAAAAATAACAATCCAAAGGAATATATGCACCCCCATACTCACTGCAGCCCTATTCACAATAGCCAAGTTATGAAAACAACCCAAGTACCCCTGACAGCCAACTAGATTAAGAAGATGTGGTATATATACACAGGGAAAACTACTCAGTGATTGGAAAAAAAAAGATGAACCCACCATTTGCAACAACATGACTGGAAAAGGAGGGGATAATGCAAAGTGAAACAAGTCTGGAGGACAAAGACAAGTATCGGATGGTTTAATTTATATGTAGTATATAGAGAAATAAAACAAAGGGTCAGTCAAAACCAAACCAAAAACAAACCCTAGCCATCAGTCTGTGGAATTAATGCTACCAATGGGCATAGAGAAGGGAGAAGGGCAAAGTGTAGAGGGGCCAATGGACTATGGCAAAGGGCTATGGCTGTCCTGGTGGTAGGTATGATCCTGTACCTCTGAATCAGTGTTATAAACTAATGTTATCTCAATAAAACAAAATACAATAAACTTGTAATTAAAATATTTTAATACATTAAACATATGATAAAATCTACTCAGCAGTGTGTTTTGGTCTATCTGCCTGTTCTGCTCCCTACTCTGTCTCAGGTGAATCCTCTCACCTCCTGAGCCTCTGATCTTTACCCCAGCTCTTGTATGCATAAATAAATACATCTTAAAAAAAAACAAACCACAAATGGCAATATCTAAATCACAATGAAAATTCAGTATCTACCCAAATAATCATTACTACCCCCAAAAAGATTATTCTATTACTTTAAATGATGAATGTTTTCTGAGTGCCTTTGTGACTGGCATCTTTATGATAGAAAGATTTAAAACTAAAATAAAAAGACAAAAAGGAATGACTGGATTGGAGGGATGTAGAGGGTCTGGCTAACTTGTTCTAAATGGTCAAGGAAGCTGTCACTGAATATATGATATGGCCCTTGAGCTGAGATATGGATAACAAGATGAAGGGAAACAAAAGAGCATACCATGAGGAAGAAGTAACAAATGAAAATGGTCTAGAGTGAGACTAAGTAAGGTATTTCTGGAGAGCAATAAGAAAGTTAAGAGGTTGAATCTAACAGGAACAAGGAAGAATGACAGGTGCTGAGACTCAAGGAGGCAATGGTTAGATCCCCAAACCTTGTAATCCTGTAGGTAAATGTTTGAATTTTCTTCTAAAACTATCAGAAACATTGGAGAGTTTTAAGTAGTGGAAAAAAATAGAATCTGATTTTATTTTTAAAAATGAAAACATTTTGGCTGCTATGTCAAAAATAGATTTGTGGATGGTGGTGGGGTAAAAGCAGAAAGATGGGTTGGTGCTCCTTACAATCTATCTGGAGGGAGATTACAGTGACTTTGGACAATCGTCTTGCTTTGTGATTACTGGACCTTGGGGAGGCCATTTGTCAGCATGATTAAAAAGTATGAGAACAAAAATCCAATATGCTATGGGGAATGGAGAAAAAGCCCAGATCCCCAGCGACATAGCTGAGCAGCTGAACCAACACCAACAGCTGCTTATCTGAGAAAAACAAACTCCTATTTGTGAAAGCAACTGAGTCATATTTTCTGTTACTACTAGCCAACACATTGTCAACTGACATAACCACGATCTTGTGTCATACACTGATACTAGGGGATACAGAAATGAAAAATATTGCATCACTCATTTCCTCCAAATTTTAGCTGATCTATAGAACTATGAAATTCTCAGTCAAAAGTTAAAAAAGATAAAAATTCCAGTGACTTTACTAAAGTATGGACAAGTTGCTCTCATTTGGGTAGATTCTGGAGTCAAGGCATTGACTTCAATGGAGTATGATTCTACCAAATGCGGCCATCAAGGACCCACCAAAAGAAACAGGTAGAAGTGAACTCTTGGCGCGAGAACTGCCAAGGGATTATGCTAAGTGAAATATGTCAGAAGTCAAAAGAAAAATACTGGATGGTTTCCCCACTAGGAGGAATATAAGGGAACCAAATAAGGATCAAGGAAAAGAATAATGATAATAATAATAAAAACACAAGGAAAACAAAGAGACAAAGACAAATTGGGGACATTTGGTGGGGAGGGGGAGGGAGATGGTTGAGGGCAGATAAGAGCACAAGGGACTGAGGTGATAGTGCACTGGTGATATGGTGATGGGGAATACATGGGGATTACAATTGATGTCAAATATATATAAAGAAAAAACCAAAAACAAACAAAAAAACAAAGAGCTAATTAAACAGAGATGTCAAAAGAATTTGCTTCAAATAAAATGAAGGTACTGTCCAAAAGAACAAACTCTTGGGGTTCAAAGTGGGCACTGAAGACCAAGACTGGACAGTAAGCAAGGGACAGAGGAAAGACTGAAGTTAGGAGGCAATGGTGCCCCTCTCCTGGGATCTACTACCTTTTTCAGTTCAGGAATTTCCTATTAATTGATAAAGAGAAGACAAAAGGGACAGCACCCTAGTTTGGGGTAGGCAGAGAGTGTATTTCATCAGCAAGTAGCCCCAGTTAATTCCAGTCCTGCAACTGTTTTTGCTGATTGAAAATATAGGTACCTGGCATCCCAAGCTGGAACTCTAACCATAGTTTATTTTAGAACCTTTATTTTAACAATGATTAAATGACATAATTCTGCAATCATAGTACATTTAGAGTTAACAGATTATTAGAATAGCCTAGAGTCTTACTCTTTTCGTAATACTATTGGAGTACAATGGTGATTCACATTCCCAAAACTGGCTTATAATTTTGTTTTTTTTTTTTGTTTGTTTGTTTGTTTTTGTGCATTGAGACTTGCCTCTACTACCTTAGATGGATGTCATAATATATTACATTTATATTCAACTACTCAAATTTTTATTTATAAGATGCTGTGACATTTTTATTTTTTTAGACAGTTCATTTTGACTCTTAAATTGACAAAAATTATCTTTAAATTGAAGGAAATGTTCTTTTGGAGGAAAATTTTTCATTTCAGCATAAAAAAAACTTTCTTACAGAAAAGTATAGCATCTTTTAAGTGTAAAAATGACTTTTGTGTAAAATAAAATTTTCAATAGAATACTAAAGAAAGAGGCCAATTTATTTCATTTTTGATTTCCTAGTTTTATCACATAGAAGAAATAAATGGTGTAAGAGTTTTTCCAGTTGGAACATTAAAGAAAAATATTTTGTATATTTCATAACACTTTTTAAAAAATATTGATACCTTTCCTCTAAAGTTTAAGTTTTACACTTTGCAGTGGTATTTAATAGCACTGACATGAATAGCCTGATGAGTGATACTCAACTACAATTTAACTGCCAAATATCTTTTGTTGCAAATATCATTTTCATTAAATTCAATTTTGATAAATTACAATATATCACCATCATGATGGGAAGTGAGTCTATGAATGTTCAGAAGGTTTGAAGTACAAATGTCCTTACAGAGGAGAATCATACCTCTAAGTTTTAGTAAACTAACAGAGGATTCTACCACAAACACACAATGGCACATTTGCAAGATTTACATGTTACAACGCTATGTAGTAAATATCAACAAATTTCAGTGAATTATATTACACAGAAAATATTATTCTACCAAAGTACAATAAAATTATACATCAGTAACAAAATAATAGCTGTTCCTCTTTAAGCACTTTAAAAATAACCCATAGATGACTAAATTATTCATGGACAAAAGAGGAAATCATTAAGAAACTATAAAATATCTAGAATTGAATAGCAATGAAAATCCTCTAAAGAAAAACTTTTAAGATACTATTAGAGAGGTGCCAAAGGAAACCTTGAAGTCTATAATATAAAAGAAGACCTAAAAGATCACCTCAAGGGGTCTCCCTGGTGGCGCAGCAGGTTAAGCAACAAACTATGAAGTAAACCACAGCCACTGCAGCACGAGTTCAATCCCTGCCACCGGCCAGGGAGGGGACCCACATGGCACAGCAGACCTCTCCTGCCTCGCCCGCTGCTCCCCTCAGCAGTGTGTTTCAGTCAGTCTGCCTGTTCTGCTCCCCACTCTGTCTCTGGTGAATCCTCTTACCTCCCACATCTCCGGCCTGTACCCCAGCTCTTGTATGTATAAATAAATCTTTTTTTAAAAAAATCACCTCAAGAAGTTAGATAAAGCAAGAAAAAGTGCCAAAATGTGAGAAAAGAGGATAACACAGAAGAAATTAATGAACATAAAACAAAGAAATAAAGTTTGTTATATTTAAGACAAGTTTGGGTTCATTCATTCAACAAGCCCTTATTGACTATTGAAGCCACTAGGGACTGAGAAGTAAGCCAAATATCTATTAATGGAAATTATATTCAGACTGGGAGGTAAACAAGAAATAAGATTAAAAAATAAATATAATAGGGGCCTGCCTGGTGGCACAGGGGGTTGAGCAGCACACTGTGACACATCTGCAGCATGCAAGTTTGCACCCCAGTCAGGGAGGGGACCCACATGGTGTGGCAGGCCTCTCCTGCCTCACCCGCTGCTTGCCTCAGCAGTGTATTTCAGTTGATCTGCCTGTCGTGCTCCCCACTCGGTCTCTGGTGAATCCTCTCACCTCCCACATCTCTGAACTGTACCCAGCTTGTATGCATAAACAAATAAATCTTTAAAAAAATAAATATAACTGGACAACAAAGCAAGGATAGTATCTTAATAAACACAGAAAATGCATTTTATAAAACTCAGAATACTTACAGGACAAAATAAAATTCTTAGAAATCTAGGAACAGGGAAAATATCATAATTCTTAAAAAAGGATTAAAAACCTAGGGAAAACTTATTTACTGATGAGACAGTAATAGGATACATTAAGGTCAAGAATAAGACACAGAGGCACAGGGATGGTGTCCCATAGACAATGACTGACTGATGGAGTAGGAAAGATGTGCTCTGTTGCTTCCAGGCAGGACAACTGGGTGGTGTCAGAATGCTTCAGAGCTTCCCTGGGGTCAGGATGTGGTTAGGTGTCAGCATAGCCCCCATCTTTGCCTGGCTGATTCCACTGCCCTTTCCTGACCCCTCATTCCCTGGCAAGTTCAAGTTCCAAATGAAAATAATTCTCCATAAATCAGTTTGCCAAAACTACATTTCTGACTTTGCTTCTAGAGAGCCCAACTCAAAACAGTGAACAAACCACATCAAGTTCCCTGTCGAAATCATTCCTAACAGAAAACATCCCCTATCCTCACTATGTAACAGCACAAACAGCCATAATTTTGTTATATTGTTATAACTTTGTTATATTGTCACAAAAGCATTGTAGGCCAGATGAACATATGGACCAAAATGAGAGTCCACCTAAGAAACTGATACTCTCTTCCAATACTCCCAAATCATTCTCACTTTCTCTCCCCTTTGTCTATTCAAAAAGGTAGTATGTCACTTCATGTCATAGAATCAACCTCTAAATTCTCTTCTAGCACTTAAACATGATTCAAGAACATTAGATCATATGCTATCTTTGAACTTCAGAACTTGAAAAGGACTAAAGAACATTTCATCAGTGCTCCTTGTTTTCAGATGAACGGGAAGAAAACAAGAAAAGGGAAATGAGTAGCCTAATCCATAATTTCCTATATTCTCCCAATTCTAGCAAAGGAAGGAGTGATAGGGACTCATTCTCTCTTTTGCATGCCCTGCCACTGCATCTAACAAATGAAAGGGCAGGGCCAGGCTCAGAAGCTATGCCTGTGTTCCCAGGCAGACTTCATTCCTCAGGGCAGCGGACACAGTCATAAGACATATGCCACACAACCAATTATCTCATTTTTTTTTAAAGATTTATTTATTTATGCATACAAGCACTGGGGTACAGGCCAGAGGTGTGGGGGGTGAGAGGATTCACCACAGACAGAGCGGGGA
>JAGFMF010012266.1:14797124-14831932 GCA_019455555.1 Galemys pyrenaicus
CCTCTCTGGCCGGCAGCAGGGATCGAACTCGTGCTGCAGTGGTTGCGGTTTGCTTCATAATGCGTTGCTTAACCCACTGCGCCACCAGGGAGGCCCCAATTATCTCATTTTGAGTGGTTAAAATTTATGACAAAAGACAAAGTTCTTTCTCCATTTGTGAAATAGTGAATTGAGTCAAATATTTAAACAAATCAACGAAAATTGTGACAGTAACAAGTATAATATGCTAAATAATTACCATATCCTATGTCCATGATCTCTTACAATCCTATAACATGGATTTTATTATCATCACAATTATGGTGAGTCTATCAAACTCCAAAGTCTCTTTACCATTTAAGACAGCCCTTCACAACTGAGCTGCTGGTTTCCTCAAATGTGTATTTGTACAAAATTCTCTTGGATTTCTAGTTAAAATGCAAAATCCTGAGTTCCACCATTAGAGATCTGGATCTCTAAGGTACATCCAGACCTAAGATGGATCCAGAAATCCTTCTTGAAAAATTTAATGATTTTTTAAAATTAATTTTGTCAGTCATTTACATGTCTACATAATGTTGAGGTTACATTTTTACTACTCCATATGTGTACATGCTTCACACATCTTCCATCAAACCTCCAATGCAAGGATCCTTCCTCCTCTTTCCCCCTGAGACACCGCTGTTCCCTCCAGTAATCAGTAAAATTTTCACTAAGTCTAAGATTTGTTTTTGCTGTATTTTGCCACTATTTTTTAAAATTATTGCTATTCCTCAGATAAGTGAAACCATCTTATATCTGTCTTTTACTCTGATTCATTTCACTTAATATATTCACCTCATAGTCATCTATTTTGTCACAAAAGGCATTTCATCTTTTTAATGGCTGAGTAGTATTCCACTGAGTATCTAGCCCACTTGTCTTTATCTAGTTGTCTGTCAATAGGCACTTAGATTGGTTCCATGACTTGGCTTTTGTGGACAGTACTGCTATAAACAGAGTAGTACAACAAGTCTTTTTTGAAAACATGAGGTGATATCTCATTTAGTTTGATTTGCATTTTCCCTTGTAATAAGTGATATTAAACAAATTTTCATGTCCCATAGGTCATCTGAATGTCTTCTTAGAAAATTTCCTATTCTTGTCTTTGTTTTTTTGACTAGGTTGTCTGTTGCTGTCATTCTTGGATTATCTAAGTACTTTGTATATTTGGAGATTGGCCCCTCATCAGAGGTGTGATGGGTAAATGTCTTCTCCTGGCCTGCAGATTGGCTCTTTGTTTTTGTGATTGTTTCTCTTAAGGCATACAAGCTTTATAGTTTGATATAGTTCCACTTGTTTAGTTTTGCTTTTGTTTCCTTTGCCATAGGAGTTGTAGCCCTAAAAAAAAATATTTATGGTAGAGGTCTTATAGTTTATCCATACATTGTCTTCTAAATATTTGATGGTTTCAGCACCAAAAAGAATGAAAGACCTGATGGTAAACTTAACAAAGAAGACAAAGGATCTACATATTAAAAAATAATACTCTATTAAAGGAAAATTTTAAAAAGACACAAAGAAATGGAAAGATATCCTGTGCTCATGGATCGAAAGAATAAACATAACTAAATTGGCCATATTACCTAAAGCAATTTACAGATTCAATGCAATACCTATCAAAATCCCAATGACTTTTTTTAAGGAAATGGAACAGTTATAAAAATTGCATGGATCTTTTTTTGTAGTTCCAAATAGCTAAAGCAACCCTGAGAGAATAGAAGAAATAATTAAGATATCACACTTTCTGGCTTAAAACTATAGTACATAGCAACAGTAATCAAAACAGTATTGTTTTGGAACAAACACAGAAACACAGATCTATAGAACAGAACAGAAAGTCCAGAGATAAACTCATACAATATGGACAGTTAATATTTGGAAAAGGAGCCACACACATAAAGTGGTAAAAAGCAAGCCTCTTTAACAAATGGTGCTGGGAAACATGAATAGTCACAAACAAAAAATAAAACCAGATCCACACTTAACACTATACACAAATTCAAAATGGATTAAAGGTTTAGACAAAAGAACTTAAAATTAGATTACATGAAAGCAAATTTTCCAACGGCCACATTTTGAGGAACTCTGAATCTTGCTTTTCTATCTTAACTATCTAAATACCTGGATAGCTTCTCGATCTTAGAAATAGGAAAAGAAGCAATAATACATCTTTGCATAGTACTGTAATTTATTAAATCCTACACCCATAATACAGAATTATTTTTGAATCATTTTGCTCCCCAATGTTGAATTTCTCAATCAGATTTACTTTTAGGTGACTTTAGCTACAAATTTAGTTCAAACAGGTATTTGGGTGCACTAATCAATGTTAAAAGTTGTAGTTATATATGCAAGTAAATATAATTGTTTTATAAAAATGGCTGGGGTATTAAGTATCTAATTTAACTTCTTTATTCAAAGATAAGAAATTACTTATGTGACCATAACACATAATTTTTTGTACTGATCAAAATAAAGAAATTGCTTCTTTTAACTCTTAAATGTGATTTGTTTCCATTCATTTTTTATAAAATATTTTTAGTATATAGTTTCCTAAAAGTCTTCCTAACCCATAATATTTTCAGGAAAAATTAAGCCATTTTTAAAAGTACATAATGTACTTTTTTTGCCCTCATTTTGAAAGCAAAGTTTTCCTGTGAAAAAAAAAAAAAAAAAACTGTTATACCCAGTTACAACTCTGTGAATCTCAGGGTCACCAGACAGCACCTTTATGAGGCAGAGAAGTTTTGGGTTCTCAAGTAAGATGATTCCCACAATGGAACTGAACACATAGGAAGACTGAGGTTCTAGAGTCAGCAAACAGTCAACAAGGATGTAGGACATGTGCTCAAATGAGTTTCACTGATAAGCAAAGTTTATCAGTGACCAAACAAACTCAGGCATCTCTATTCTTTTAAAGGCTGCTTCACAAAACTTCTGGGCAGATTTATAAAACTAAATCAAAACACTAATGGTAGGAAAAAATGTTCTACTTAGAATAGACTTGTCTACTATAGCAAAACTGGAAGTGGGAGAACAGAGGCGAGATAAGGAGTAAATCAAAGTATTTAAACACATGGTGACAAGGCCAGGTGCCCAGAGATAAAAAGATTACTAAGAAATTTATGATATGTTAATTTCAATTCTGAGTCAAGGCAGTGATTTATTTTTAACTTCCAATGCACTCTGAACATCTCATAGTCAAGATACAACCATTTGGAACATTTAACATCCATGAAAAGAATGTAAAACAAGAATGTAAATGAAAAAATTCATGGACTTTTTTCATCCTTTGTGGGTTTTTTTTTCTTTATAGATAGCTTTAGATTTCAAGAGATTTAAGGATTTCAAGGTCTCTAAGAAAATATCAGTATTTAATATCATGAATTCAGCAAGGGAACTGATTAACTGGTCTTCTTTGCAGCCAGATCTGAGGTCAGTTCCAAGAATTCTGTAACTTAGGGTCTGATAATTGCAATAAGACCTGAGACCTAATGCTAGACAATTATTTCCCTTATACAGCTCTTTGGGTTTATCTTTTGGTGTAATTTTGAAAATAAACAAAAGAATAATTGGGCTATAGGATAGAAATGTCCCATCCTCTCTATACTGATTATCAAGATACAGTGAGAACTCCAAAAAGTTTTCACTTTTAAAAGAGTAAAAGTGAACGTCAGTCTCTCCCCCCCTCAGATTGCCTTCAGTCCCATGTACATCTTACTTTGGATCTACTCTAACATCTGGTCCTTCTTCTCTTTCCCTTATCTTCTTCCCCCATCACCCAGACCACTGTCCTCATGTCCATTTCCACTTTCATTTTGCCTGCATGGTAACACAACAATTAATCTTCTAATAACCAAGTATAATCATGGCATGCTGAAAGTTGCTCATAGGACAGGGCTCAAATCTATCATCTAGCATTAAAACCTAACATATAACATTCTCAAATCTATCACATTAACATTCTAGGCCACTGGGTTGGCAAACAATGGCTCATGAGCCAAACGTGGTCTATCAATTGTGTTTGCAAATAAGGTTTTATTGGAAAACAATCATGGCCATTCACTTTCATATTATCTAGGACAACTTTTATACTAAAAGATATTGTTGAGTAAGTCTCTCCAAAGTCATAAATATTTGTTATCTTCACAGAAAAATTTTACCAACCCTTTTCTGTCTGTTTCCAATATAAGTTTACCATATACTAAAGACAGGCTGATTTTCTCATTATTTTCCAATACCATCATCTTTTAACATGACTTATTTCTATTGTTCATACTACTAAAACTGGTAAACTACCTTTCTTTCTTTAAGATTCAACCAAAAATTACCATCTCTGTGAGTCCTTCCCTAAGGCCACTTATAAGTAGATTGGTCCTTCCTTCTATATTGCCTTACTATTTAATATGTGCTTCTTACATATATTAAATGTGTTTCTTATAGCACTTATTACATACTGCAATTATCTCACTCACAGGAACTTTTACTAACCTGTGAATTCTTTGAGGGTAACTGTATTTTTTCATTCCCATCTCCTTTTAGAGTGACTGACTTATCTAAGTATACACTAAGTGTTTGATAAATGAATGAATAAATGAAATATAGATCATGCATACCAATTTGAAACCCAACTGGCCATGGTGTATTAAATTACATTTTACTAATTTAATTAGCTTAGTCATCTCACATAAAACTGTGCTTTGCTCACAAGGGAGGGGTAAGAGACAATGTCCAAAATGATTTGGAATTCATCCCTATCATAGGAAAATAAAAACAGGAACAGTGGTACAAGTACTTATCTTTAGAAGAATATATTCTTAGGAATGAACTATCAAGAAAAAAAATATAGGTATCTATCAAATGGAATCTTTTTACTTGATTGCTTCTCTTTTTTCTAAGAGGAGAAAGAGCAATTGCCAGAGCTGAGTTTTAATTAAGGTTATACACTGGCAACATTTTCCTTCTCCTTAATAAAAGTCCACTATAGCAAGCATGGATTTATTGACTAGAATCTTGAATTCCACTTTTTAAGCAACATATAAATCCCTCCTCAGTTCTTTCGTAAATCTATGCTGACAAATTGACATGTTTACTACTGGGTCAATTTAAGCCCAAAAGGTACTTACGGGACACCCACATTTCAGAACTAGTTACCAAAAAGATGTTAGGGGAGGTAAAAGTAAATGTGTAACATGATCTAGCCAAATTTTCTTGTCTTAGGTTTCACAACAATTCCCAACACTAAACCAGGCAGATTTCTCAAAGATCAAAGTAATTACTTTCTACTTAATAGGTGAAAACAAACACTGGAATAAAATGTTCAAATCATACCATTGAGATTGACTGATTTCTCTTGTGCCTATTGTATGGGGAAATAATTCTGTTTTTATCTTTAGTGAACACTAATCCTACAGTTTCTTGAAAAGTAAAGCTATATTAAAAAATAATTGGAAGAAAAATATTAGAAGGTTCCACAAATTCCTCCTAGAAGTCTCTTACTACTGAAATTTGAAAACACAGAATGGTGACTCCCACTTGCATTCATGGCAGATCATAGCTCCATTGTAGCCCTCTGTGTGGGAGCATTGCTCCACTCGCTGTTGTTGCAATGGCTGTTGTAGACAGTGAGATAATCCACTACTGTCTTCAGCCCATATTAGGTCATATTCTTGATTCCTATGATGGCAAGAAATGTTTGAAACTACCATGCTTGAAAATCAAGCTAATAGCCTAGGGGTGTTAGAAATGAACAATTTACAATCAGAAGACCTGACTTGGGTAGAGTATTAAAAATCATTCCTGAGCTTTCATATTGTCATCTGAAAATGGAAACAATAATACTACATCTATTGCAAACAATGAATTAATGAATTAAAGACGAAAAAAATCAATTTATGTTAGAAGACTCTAGATCAAAACAGTATCTTCTGGTTAGAAAGGATTTTCTAAAATCATGAAAACAAATCAAAAAAAAAAAAAAGAGGAAAGGATCAGAAGGATCAGTGAATTGTTCTCTTGGGATTTAGAAAGAACATTTTTCATCAGACCTAGGTAAGACCTGTGGTATTATGGACTTAAAAATGGCTATCTTTTTTCCTTTCTGTGTTTGAGAAATTTGGTCTTTCTTCAACATGGAACAGCCTTAAAAAGCTTAGTGTCCTTATTGATTTTCCTGTTGTTCCACTTACTTTTGAATATCATTACTATACTTCATTTCCCCCCACATGTAGGACTCTGGTTGTCTTATAAAAGTGTATTTTTCGGCCACCCTGGTGGCACAGCGGGTTGAGCCCCGCACTGTGGGGCATCCGCAGCACAGCAGTGTGAGTTCGGTCCCTGACTGGGGAGGGGACCCACATGGCACAGCAGACCTCTCCTCCCTTGCCCGCTGCTCCCCTCAGCAGTGTATTTCGGTCTATCTGCCTGTTCTGCTCCCCACTCTGCCTCTGGTGAATCCTCTCACCTCTCACAAGTCTGGCCTGTACCCCGGCTCTTATATGCATAAATAAATAAATCTTTAAGAAAAATAAATAAAAGTGCATTCTTTTTCTCATTTGTTTTTCTTAATATAAGAAGGCCAGAAACTCACAAAAGACATACAAAATTTAAAAATATTAAATAGACCCAGAGAATCTAAAATAATTAAAATCGATGACTATTAATGTGAATGGCTAGACAGACTTTTAAACAATATTCAAAAGCAATGAGAAACTGAGAAAGACATTTGCAACACTTATGACAAATACTTAATGTTCTTAATTAACATTTAGTCAAAAATTTCAGTACAGTAAGAAAATTATTGATGTAGTCATAGAAATATTAAGATACAAACAGATAATGCACAAAAGAAGAAATGAAAATTAGCAACAAACACTCAAAATTTACTGCTGATCAAGAAGGCAAATTCAAGCAAAGATATTATCCACTTACTACAATGATTCTATACTCGGCTACATATAACAATTCTTTGTGAAACACACAAACGTCTAGACTCCATATTTCAATGATAGTGATTTAGGAGATAACAAGTGGGAACAAAAACGTATTTCACAATTTCAAGAACATGGACTCCTGGTGAGAGCACTTTTCCTCCTTATATTTAAGTGGTTTTAATGCCAGCACTATTACATCTTATTCTATAACTTCCCAATATTTAATGCCTAATTTTGATAAAAGTATTGTAATTTATTTGTTGAGGTTCCTTTAGAATTTTCTTTTGTCTTTTTACATATGAATATTAGAATTTATTCTAATATTCTAATTTACTCTAAGAATATTAGAATGCATATGTCACAAACTATCCTTTTAAAAACTCTGTAGGCATTTCTTCATTTTCAGCTAATTTCCTTTATTTTGTTTGAAGGTAGAGACTGAGGTAAATCTAAATTTACAGGTAACTTACTTCCTTGATGTGTATAATTTTCTCTGTTTTCAAAATTCAGAAACATTATGAGAATGTTATGCCATTGCTAAGCCAAAAGTGTGAATTTATTCTTTGTTTGATTTCAGGTCTTTCAATTCATTGCTTAGTCTAGGAAAATTCCCTTCTATTGTATCTCTGATTACTATTTCTGTTTCTATTGTTTTGGTTTAATCCTCAGAATTACTTTAATTCTTTTATTGTAAAGCCAATTTCTGTTGAACAGCTTCTCACTCACCGATTTTTATGTTGGACTTCCTATGGGTAATCTGGATGATTTATTTATTTTCATTTGTCTCTAAATCACTGATTTGATTTATTATGCAATATCAGTGCTGTACTTTGTGGCTGTCAATGACAATTTTTAAAGATATCTTGAAATTTGGATTGCTTTGTAGTCACTTCTTGGTTTGACCAGATCATTTTGACATATTTGTCCTCTTCCAAGCCATTTTCTATTAGACAATTTATTTTTGCTTCATAAACTTGTCTTTTTGCATTTTCTTTTGAGGAAAGCAGAGAAATATGCTATACAATTTTAATTTATAATTCCAGAAAATAATTTCAAGAGATGTCTTCCCCCAAGTCTTCAGAAAATGTCCTTTTATTCCATGTTTTACTATCAGTTCTTAAGAACAAATGCATGTGTGTATTTATCTGTGTCTATGTTGATCTCTAACTATAACTTTTATTTAAGTCCCTCCCTTCATTCTTCCCTGCCTTACTCTTCACTCCCTCCTGTTCTTCCATTTATTCCTTATTTCTCCTTGAAGATGGAAAATACTCTCCAGGGCTATTTCCTCTTCAACAAGAAAAACAGCATCCGTAAGTCTCTTTAGACCTCCCTGTTTCCCAGGTAGCTACTGGCAATTCCTACTTCTCCACTCAGTTTGATGTATATTGTCTTTGCTTGGCTCGCTTCTTCTAGTATGAATATGTTTGGTTGAACCTTGACCCCAATATTTACATTTTGGCATGGCATGAAACATCAGACACAGTCTGAAACAATACCCACCCTTTACAAACCTCTTTCCATCTTTACTCCTGCCTGCAATAATTTTCCTGAGACAGTAAAGATCTATTACTTCATTGCTTGGAAGTCGGTGCTTAATTGGGATGTACCTTCCAATTTACTTGGTCGGGACAATGCAAGTTAAGTCTGGACATTAGGTATGAGTGTGAGATTAGCAAGATCCTGCTCTGCTCTGGTTCATAGGCTGGGAGGTGTTGTTTATGATGTGTCCTCTCACAATGGGCTTCTCAATCCATTTCCATCAGAGACTCTGTTAATGTAAATCTCTGATGATGGCGAGTTTAGTTGGCACTTTTGTCATTAGTTCTTATCCTTTAATATATTTCTGAAGAATTTTAATAGGAGATTGGGAGAAGGCTTACTGGGCACATCCAATTTACCACTAGGACAATTCAGAAGTTAAGCATCAGAAGGACAGCTTCAAAATCTCCCACTCATGATATACATGTACCAGAGCTTAAAAATATGTAATGAATAAAGACAGAAAATGGGCTAATTGAAGGTGGTACAAGGGAATTAAAAACCCTAATTTTACAAAAATGTCAGCATTTTATTTTATTGTACCCCCTGAAGGTAAGTAAGCACCATGTAATTGGGGAATAACTTCTGTTAACAAATGATGATAGCTGTGACACTTTAAATTGGGTTAGAATTTTAGAAATATACTACAAAATGGAATATATAAATATAATATACTCAATGTACTTCTAGAATAATAGGACCTAAGCTTATACCATTTGTATCTATATTACTTGCATATGTACGTATATAGTTTGTGTACAAATTATCCTAGACTGGAGCTGTGAGATGAAAGGACTAAGGCCCAGAAGGAGGGCTGTATCCTGGATATGAAAAGCAAGAGAATTAATGTTTGACAGGGAAAATCAAGTATCACACTGTGTTCACTATCCAGAGGGGTTCTGCTCATTGGGCCTCAATACAATGTAACCACCCCAAAGAAGGACATCTGAAGTGAATGACAAAATGGACAACCAGGCTTCCTGATCACAGAATTGGGGAAGACCTGGTGAAAAGTGAAAGACCACAGAACACAATGATTTCATGAGGCTCAATAGATTTGTCCCACGTAGTTTTTAAAACCACATACTAGGTTCAGTTAGTGGGCTTAGGAGGAGATCAAGGAGAAGGGGAAGCAAACTTGTTTTAAGCAGAGCCAAACTTTTCAAGGTGACTTAGGGAGACAAATCTTGGGTGCCAAGGATAGAATCTTGAGCCAACTGAATGGCTGAATCCATTCTGTTGCAGCATTTCTGGTGCTTTTATGACTGCACAGTGCATGATAAGTGTTCTCTTCACCTTTTGCTTCTCTTGTACTTTCAAATATTTATATGAAATTGCTGTGGAATTCCTACACTCCCTTGCTGTAATGTTCTTGTAAGGTGCTGATTCTCAGCACTGACTTCAATAGAAGAGAAGGAAGAAATTAGATAAGGAAATACAACAGAAAATAGGACACAAATAGAAATAAGGAATGCATCCCTTTTCTGAGTTACCTCGAATGAACCTTTAAGGGATCATGGGGTAAAATTTCAATAGCAGATGATTCTGTTCTAAAATATAAAGACCAAAATCACAACTGAGCATTTTGTAAGAGCCAAATGCACCCTTAAAATCATAGTATGTGTTATCAGTGTGGGTGCCATCTTACAGATTTTTTTTTTAATCTTTCCTTTAGCTTTACCAGAGAAAAATATATTACTACCATCTATGGAAGAACATACACAGTAACAAACACTTATATTATTTAATTTAATCTTCAAAGCAACAATGTTGGGAGTAACCTTATTTTACAGAGAAGTGAGGCTTAAAGAGGTTAGAAAATTGCTGAAGGTCACATAACTATCACTTGATGGGGTCAGGATTTGAATCCAGATCTAACTTGATTCTGAAATCCAAGTTCTTCCAGTTTAATTACAAAGTATTATGTGTGTCAACTCAGGTGACAGATGAAGTACTCTACAGTCATATGGAGGACCACTATGTGGGAGAAAGAGACAACTATATACGATGGTTCTAAGAGAGAAGCCAACAGGTAGATGGTGGTGGTAGCAATGTCAGGTTCAGTTTGGGGTCTGCTATACTGCCAGAACCTCTCTGGTGGGGCAGGCTGTACAGAAGAAGCACAATGGTCATCCCACATTACTGTCCTGACAACTGGCAGACCTTCTCTGTGTGTGGACCTCCTACTTTCCCCATTTACCTTCACTGTGGTCTTAAGCTCATCTGTCTCTTGGGCTCAGATTTTCATGTTCTCCCCTTCTGCTTAACACATGGTCCCCTTCTGCTTAACACATGGTTCACTCCCAACTCTGCTTATGCTATGAAGGAATCTGCAGTGATCTCTTCTGCATTTGCTGATGTCTGACTTTAGCCAAAACTTGGGTTCAGTTTGTTCCTCTCTCATTTGTGCTGATGAGAGGAAGAAAATTCGTTACGTTGTGCTGGATAAAGTTTGCCCCAGGGAGCAGACCCTGCAGTATTATGAAGATCTGTCTAGAAGTTGCGGTTACCCAAAACCGGGATGTTCATCCTGAGGTGGGCGGTAATCCTTTTTTTTGTCACTGGAGGGACTCAAATATAATTGCACAATAATTTGGCGGTGATAGTATCATATCTAAGTTTTGATGCAGTAACAAAGATCCTGAAACCTAAAAGTCATGCAACAGCTCAGACTATTTGTTATTTAAGTTATATGTCCATCGTGGTTATCATGAATCTCCTCTTCATCATCCTCCCTCAGGCCTATGCTAACAGAGCAGCCCTTACCATATGAATGGTTCCTATCAGAGGAAGAGTCAGAAATTTTAAGTTTTTTTTGAAGCCTTAGCTCAGAAATGACATTTATGTACATATTTTGCTGACCAAAGCAAATCACATGGCCACTCTTAACTTCGACTTGGCCTGAGCTTGGGTTCAGTTTGCAATATTCTCAACTCTTTATATTCAAATGGGTTAGGATATATAGTCCTTTCTCTGGGCAGGAAACAAGTCCTCTAACCAAGTTTGGTATCAGTGGGGTGGTGAAGGACTAAGGGCAGTGAATCTTTAGAGAAATTACATAAACTACCACAATGTCCACACTGTAGGAGAGGCTATATAAGTACCCTTGGGTGGTTTAGGCTAGATGACTTCTAAGTTTCCTTTTAGCCTCACAATTCTATGCTATTCCATTATATCTCAATTCTGTGACATGCCAACCTTTTCATGGGAAGCAGCTACTTTTGAAATATGGAGGCAGGGATGTGACAACTTGGAATAATCATGATCGTAAAGTTGCTGGAACAGGTGTGGAGCAGTTTCTCACTATGCCCTCCCAGGCAGATGCTGTTTGATCTAGTACAGTGCTTCCCAATAGAAAACTAGAGCAAACTACATAGGTGATTTTAAGCTGGCCAGGAGTCACATTATGTTATATAAGATGTTATTAAAAGCCATGTATTTTAAATATATGAATAATATATTTAATAATATTTAAAATCTATGTATTGGGGAATATATTTAAAGTGTGATCATTTTAATATAAAATCAATAAAAGATTATTAATGAAGTATTTTTACTTTCTTTGTTGCACACTGAGTCTTAGAATCTGTGGCTATTTCACACTTAGAGCACATCTCAATTTAAATAACAGTACTAAGTGTTTAACAGCCATATATGGCTAGGGGCTACTCTACTGGACAGTGTAAATTTAATGGAAAGTGAATGAGGCCTAGCATTTGAAAGCTATAGATTTGGGGTCTCACATTAAGAAGGGCTCCTAAACTGTAGCTATTGAGCAGATACACAAAACAAGAAAAAGGTTTTCTCTGTATCACTAGAGAGGCATGAGGACAGCATATGGTTAGAATGGCAGGCTGGGTTCAGACAATCTGGATTTGAAACTGACTTGCTTAGAAATTAACTATGACACCTATTTTTCTGTGGTCCGGGGTAAGTTACTTAAGATCTCCTCGTCTCAGTTTTATTACTGTAAAGGAGGAAGGTTTAACCTCACTTGAATGGTCTATGGAAGTGCTACAGGGTAGGGAGAGGAGTACTCTAGAATCCCCAAACCTGCCCTCTCTAAATGGGTTCTGCCATCTGCTGCATTAAGATAAACATATAAGGTCTTTAATGGAAAGGAACTTTAATACAATTAGGGTACAATACAGAAAGGACAAAGAACATAGTTACTAAGTTAAGCATCCAAAGTTACTTATCTCCTTGAGCGTAAAAGTCTAGCCAAATAGGATTGGCCCAAAGCAAGGCCCAAAAGCCTGCCATATGTCTAAAGGACCTTTCAGTAGAAACCATAGGAAAGGGTAGAAAGAGTCAGACAAATCTGGGAGGAAAAGAGCAAAATCAAAACCAAGATGAAAGCTGCCATTGTTAACCTCCCCACAGGTCTTTTACCCACATCTGTCCCAACCAGTCCAAGACCAAAAAGCAAGCGCAGTTTCTTCACATGTCCCTCTGCTCCATGTGCCTCCTCCAGGTCTCCTTGCTGCTGTCCACCCTGCTTCCTTCTTCCTTCCTTCCTTCTGTTTTTAATCTCTGCAGAATCTTTTTTCCCTCCTTAGCTCCTCCCACTTAGGGCGGAACCAGGATTCTGAAACTTCCCCTTTTTCTGGAAACAACCCTGTTACAGAGGGATTATTGATAGCACACAAATTGGTCAGGAGCACAATAGCTAATGAATAGTTACTAATGATAACATTTAGTTATTTTTTGTGAAAGAAAAAAGGGGTAGAGGATCAAACATCATTACCACAAGGAGGGAAAATGTTAATGGCAGTCACAGGACAGGCTAGAGTTCACAATCATAGTAGTTCTAGTTGTTGAGGCAGAGAATGCTGTTCTACACTGCTTTCCTTTCCTTTTCAGCCCTTAGGTCTTGCTAAATAATGGACTCTAGACAATAATCATCTACTTCTGTTCCTCAGTACTTTTCTTCCTCCAATTCAACTTCTGCCCTCTACCATACTCTCTGCTTTAGTAATTCTCAGTGAAAGGGCTTAGAATTTTATATTCACAAGGATCTGGAGAAATTAAAATTATGGACAAAACATGACTTGAGACACTGTCAAAGATCCAGCTACTATTACTAACAGTCTAACTGCTGCTTATAATGGAGTCTCATCTTGAGACAACGAGGCATTTTGTTTCTGAATGACATTGGCATGCTATGCAAGCATGGAAATGGAGGAATTCTTTCCTAATAGTAATTTTCAGGAGCAGTATCAAGGGTCCAGCACAGAGCCCAAGAGAACACAAAGAGACAGAGAACTTACCCCCAAATTAATGTACTTTATCATTACGGTTGGGAAAGAAAGAAGATTGGGGGTTAAAACATGACTAAAAGCTATAGCTGATCCCTCTCCTTTGGCTCTATCTTAAGAAATTCTTCCCCTAAGTCTTCCCACAAGTTCTTTATAATATGAGCCAGACCTCAAGTTCTCTATAATATGAGTATCTTGTGAGCCAGAACACGCTGACTTCAAAACTGTTATCAGCACCTCCTTGGAGTCAGAAAACCAGCAATACATTGCAGTTTTGGATGCCAAGTTTGAGAAGGTTCACAATACACTAATTTTCCAGGACAATGGGTGTCTCAGAGTTGATGCCTGATCCTGTTAGTTACACAGAGAAAAGAGGTATGTCCTCTGGCTAGCGAAGAAGTTCTGCTTTCTTAGCAACTGGCACCATTAGCTTCAGAAAGGGATAAGCAACCTTTGGAATTTCAAATGGTGAATATCCCAGAAATGCATTCTTCTTTTAGGAGAACGGCACAGATTGGTTGGCTTAACTAAAGGTAACTGGGATGACAACCTGACACCCAATATACAGTAAAAATATGGTCTGGATGTTCAATAATAAAGAACATCTATAACTTCAATTTTCTATGTACTTATAAGATACATCATTAAAAAGTATTTTTCTAGCAGGAAATAACATCTCTGCAAATTTCCTAGAATTAAATAAGCATGCACACAATTGAGATAGATCACAAAAATAGAGTTTCCCACTCTATTTGATCTTGCTATTTTACATGAGTAAGAAAACAAATGAATCTTTTATGAACTTCACTTTCATCATGAATAATGATATATGTGAAATTTAAACACATTCTTAATTATTTACTATACGTTTTTCTGTTAATTTCTGGACACTTAAAAATAAATTGAGATTTTTCTGGTGTGGGGGGGGTCATTTTGCATGAAAAAACTGTTCAACTTTTTTATGCAATCTATTCATTTCAAGGACATTCTCGTCTGGGATCCAAATTCTCCATTTCCGCTGCACTGCAGTTTAATGAAACCCCAGCATTTTTCTTGCTCCAAAAATGCCAAATGTAGTTAAGAATGCCTTGATAATATGCTATTGCTAAAAACTATTTATATTCATAGATTCATGACAGTTTACTGCTTTTTGACATGATATCTCTCATTGTAGAGCTTTAGCCAATATATGTATACATATTACACTTATATTACATAATTAACATATGTAATATTTTATCATACTCTCACTCTAACTACTAGCAAGATTTCTACACTCTGAGAAAGAAAAACAAGTAAAGCTCTTATTATCAAGACGCAGTTCTAAATACGTACCTATAAATCATCTTTAAGTGGTTATGAATATTTTAGAAGTAAGGACTAATGTATAGGAAAACGGGATGCCCTAAATTTTAACAAATGTCACTTTCACATTTTACTGCTTCTGCTTGAAATAACTCATTACCATCAAGTATGAAATTAAACGACAAGAACGAGTTGCTTCTATGAAGTCAATGTGTCTATATGTATGGGTGTGTGTCTTTTTCTGCTTTAAGTGTAGGAAAGGCATCTATGAGGGCTGAAAACATTTCAAGAAAGCAGATTATCACATCCACATTATGGAATAATTGCAGTACATTTCACAAGCAAGTGAACAGGAGTCTCTTCTCTTTATTATAATTTGGGCTGGGCAGGGTGATGATAGTTGCTGCAGCAGGTAAGGCGATGACTGGCCGCCTGACAAGAGGTATGGGAACGACGGACGATAAACCCACAGATGCCCATCACTGTCTCTGTGGCTGATGGTGTAACTTGTCAGTAGGTGGTATATTTGTGGGATCTTTCCCCTCTGGTCAGATAATGAGTAGCTACTCTGTTGGATTAGCAGAGCTAAATACTACTGGTGTCTCATCTGAGGAGAGGCAGTAGACTTGCACATGTTCTCTCACAGCCTCACAGTGCTTCCCCACCCTGTGCTTGAGCCGAGAGCAAGGTTACTCATGGGGATGACCAGAGTTCAACATCATTGGCCTTATTTGAAAAAGTTAACACACCATAATGCTGTGCTCATTCTTGCAACAGCAAGTATGTGAACAGCCTAAAAAGAGAGAATGAATTAAAATGCTGTTAATTACGCTTGAGGCTATGACATTCCTTCCCAAGTAATTACGAGAGGGAGCAATGTCCCCAGCGTTGCGGGTTCCTGATAGCTTGTACAGAAAGTGGGAAGAGTGTACTGCACTCATCTATCAAGTCTTGGTCTTCCTGGCTCTCCAGCAAAGCTCATAGTCTTTGTCCAGTATTTGGAAATTTGTCTGCATGTCTTTAAGGACACAAATATGTTGTCACGAGGGAGTGAGTCTAGAAGATTCCTGTGGTGATGGCAATAACCCTTTATACCTTATAGGCTTACTTACTTGTATAGAATGAACAGAAGTTAGAGTGTGCTAAGAATGATCTATTTCACAGAGATGGCTGCAGAGGCACAAGGTCACACAGCTGGTTCATGCAAGAACTTTCATTTGTGCTTTCCATCATACACAAGGTCTTCACTCATCCATTCAGTAAAAATAAAGAAGAGAAAGGAAAGTATATAAGGAGTGGTTAATGCTGAGCTATGGCAGCTAAAGTGAGTACATTTTTTTCTTTAACAAATCTGTCACCTTGAGCATCTCCCTTGACCTCTTGTCCCAGTTACCAGAGGGAAAAAAAATGCCCGGCCCATCTGAAATCGGAATGTGACATGTCTGTTGCACTGTCTTTGACAAATGGATTACAGGAAACACTGATGCCTTTTGATGTTGTTTCAGCCGTGCTTGGGGACAATCTGAAGTTGTGGGGTGGACACTGGCAGATTACACGTGTATAAGAGTTCAGAGGTTTATTTGTTCTTGCAGAGATTCCAAATACTCTTGAATGCAGTACAGAAAATGAATTAAGAGGGAACAGGGCAGTTACAGGTACTTACAGACGTGAGGAGACTTAATAAAGTTTCTGTTGAGATGAAAGGACCTTAAACTCTATTAGCAGTATCCTTGGGGGAAAAAAAAAACAAACATGCTAGCAGGACATCCTGAAATGACTGTCACTGGAGCAATCCACTCCAAGGACTTTCACCTAATTGAAACTAATGTCTCCACTGCCAACAAGCCAACTCTGAGTCCCTGGACCTCCTTCTACCCAAATGCAAATGCGACAGGCAAGACTCAGCCCTGAGGCAGAGTATTGGGTTTCCACCTGGCCTCTAGTTTTTTTGTCTGTGCTTGACCATGTTAGGGCATCTTCTCTGCAGAAATCAAATGTACATCTAAGATTCTATGCATGAGACCAGAGAGCGCCAGTCCACTGGACACTGGGAAATTCTCAGAAGTTGTGTTTGGCAAGTCTTGGAGTTTCTAGTCTAGGGACTATTCTTTCTGAACCAAGAGATTTATTTTGTTCATGCTTTTGCAACTGTCAGGTGCAAGAAATAATCTGGCAGATGTAGTTTTCCTTTTGTAAAGCAAAAAGTATTTATTTAATTATGGAAACTTAGAGCTGAAATGCCTTCATTGGAGCTAAAATCTGTGTTTTGGTTTGTTTTGAAATTTTCTACAAGCCTTTCTTCTAGCCCTCTGGTTCTCACACCAGCACACTGGAATTAACTGGTAAACTTTAAATATACTGGACCCTGATAAGTCTCTTTTAATTGGACTGGGGTACAGCCTGTTTCTAATATATAACAGTCTGTGAGTCTCTATTCTAATAGATACACACATACATACACACATTCACTCACTCACACAAAACACAGAGAGGAGATTTTAAAACAACCCCCATATAATCATACCCAGATCACTCTGGAATATCACTTTGATGCCAAAATATTAAATATCTTAGATGGTTTTACAGAGAATTAAATACTTGAAGTTGGATCTGACCTGGTGATTTTCTCTCATGCCACATAGCTGGGTACCTCAATGAACATTTATCCCCAACTCAACCAGAATGGAACTATGGGCATTGAAGCATTAGGTGTATCTCTTCACCTAGAGAAATTCACATTTTAAGATCATCAAATGAGGGTTAGAACTTGAGGACATCAAGGGACTTCCACTAGGACACCAGTACCAGGGTATAGAGACAATGACAGGTTAGGGGTTGGCCTCTGGAATACAACAGGAAAGTCCATCTAGCCTTTCCAGTCAATCTTGCCCTCCAGGCCAGCCAATAGACTGCCATAAATAAACAGACTCCATAACTTCTGTGTCATTTCTACTTCAAATATGTAGATTTTTTTCCCTCTTCCTAAGGTGACTCTGAACATACTAGTAAAAGATAGCTGTGAAGAGTTGATCTAACATCTTATTTGAAAGTCAGAGAAAAATTAGACTAAAAGACCATGGTTTCTTGATTTTAGAGGAGGGTGCAGAGGATAGGTCACATATATGACTATATAAGTGATCAAATATGTCTTCTCCCAAGTCCCCACCTAACAACCCCTTCCAGACCTTAAATATGGCCCTGTTGTGATATGTTACATTTTGACAGCATCTGGATAAAGACATTGACGAGATCTGCCAAAAAAACAACCTGGGATGTGGCACTTGCTTTGACTGTCCATGTCAGGAGGGGCTAGAATACCCCATAGGAGGGTGGGATACTTTTTTAGACCACACCCCCTCTTCTTGCACTGAGCTGAAGTCATTGATGTTGTGAAGGATACTGTTACAAGTGGGGAATTATTATGTATTCATGTGCATGGTGCAGAGATATTTTTTTATAAAAAGAAAATTGAGAACAATTGATTTAAACCAAGAGTGATTAACATTTTGGCACAAATTAGTTGATCAGATGTTAGCAAAAGCCCTCAGGACAAGGACAGAGGAGAGGAGAAATGTGATGAGGAAGGAAGCAGGACAGTAAGATCAGAGACTTGGTGGAGGTGAGCCCAGGTTGGGTATTGCCTTGAGGTGCATTGGCCAAGGAGGAAACCCAAAAGGGAAGCCAGGAAGTATGGGGTAAAGAAGGGTCTAAAATAGAAATGCAAAAGGTCTAGGGACAAATGAAGTCAGTCTTTCTAGTTTTTGTTATATCCTGATCAAATAAAATTGTAAGTGAAAACTAAAACTATCTTTTGTTGTTGTCGTTTGTTCCTTTTGTTAGATTAGTAATAATAGCTATCAGGTAAATGTCAGTAATTACTCTAAGTACTTTACGTCATGTACATGAGGCAAGTGCTATTATTGTCCCCATTTGAAAAACAGAGACCAGAGAGGTTAAATAATTTGCTATAGGCTACACAGCTGTAAGTAGCTAAGCTAGTACTATGAACAAAGTAAATGAGTTCTATTCTTCGAGACAATATTCTGATCATTCTTCAAGAGGGATAGGAGTGCAAGTAGATGTGAATTTCACAGAAGATAAAATGTACCCGTATTTTCTTACCAGGGAAGGGCAATCTGCACTTTGTATTTGAGGCCTTTACTTAGTCTTGGAAAAATAAAAATAGGTTTTATTTTTTTAGATGTTATCAATCCTTTCAGAGAGTGATGATTTTGTCTACGGCCATACCACCCTGAATGCGCCCGATCTCGTCAGAGAGTGATGATTTCACATAGGCCACTGAGGACTAATGAAAAAGATGAGAGTTAAGAACTGTGTGGGAAAGAGCAAAATGGTACCTAAGGGAAGTGGGATGAGGGGATATTACTTAGGGGAGGAAGGCGGGGGAAGAGATATCAAAGACAGGAAGGGGCTCAGGGTGCAGTGTTGGGACACTGGTCCCTCTTTTCTGAGAGTGATCTCACAGTCCACATGGGGACAAATGAAAGAAAAAGGCTTTTCCCAAAGGCATCAGTTCAGGACTGATGCCACTCTACAGCAAATACCCTAGTATTCTTTGCATGAAATGATATTCGTATTTGTGGGGTTTCTTCCTAAAAAAGTAAAAAGACCTCCAGTCTGAGCTGGAGGTAAACAAAATGCACTTGGTTACAGACTTCCTTTCCATGTCATTTACTCATTTCTAGGAAGGAGTCCCACATTTGCCTTTATTTTAAAAGCACAATAATATTTTTTTAAAGTCTAAGTGCATCTGCTTATGTAGCAAACCCCCATCTTTTTTTATTTGATTTTCCTTTCTAAGAGCTTCCAGAATGACTCTGATTTTTGTCTCTCTACCAAATGGTTGGCTTAATTTTCCAAAAGGAAAGCCTATTTAAATGCCTTATGCAACTAGCTGGGTGAAATCACCATTCCATGGAGACTGAAGCCAGGTCAGTGGTTCCAGGAGGGCAGGATGCTGCCTGTCTTCTTTGCTGCTGTGGACCTGGTGCCCACTCCAGTATCCAACACCCTTTACAAGGAGACCATGGTTCAGAAAGATAACTATGTTCCCCAAATCATTCAACAAGTATATTTGTTACCTATTGGTACATAACAAATGACCACAAACTTATTATGAATTACCACACATTAGTCGCCTCACATTTTCTGTGAGCCAGAAGTACAGCTCAGAGTTTCTCAGAGGCTACATAGGCTGAGTTTCAGTCAGGGTTGCATTTCATTTGAAGGCTCAACTGGGGTGGGACCCTCTTCTAATCTCTCATACTTGTTAACAGGATTTAGTTCTCTGCTCACTATTTTGTAGAGTTTCTTGCTACTCAGGTCTCCAAAACATGGTCTCTTGCTTCATTGAAGAGGTCTGCTGTGAGGATGCAAGTCATTCTCTTATACAACCTAATCATGGAAGAAACATCCCCTCACATTTACCATAGTCTACTGAATAGAAAAGAGTCACAGGTCTCACCTACACTGAAGTGGGAAGATTTACACATGGGTGTGAATTCTGGAGATTTCAGTAGAATCTGAAACCAGGAAAGTAAAACCAGAACTACTACCCATTTATCCCAACTGCATAGCTATGATACCATTTCTGCTCCAGTCTCTGTCCTTCTTGCCAATCATACATTTGCACTTTGAACATATAAGTAATGTGTCTTATTATGAGCAAGAAAATGTGGGAATATTATATGATTATAGTGACTGAGCTCACAATCTGTTCAGGGATATGAATAAAATATATAGAAAAATATAAAAGACAATGTCGACACAAAAAGTTGTATGGATCACTAGGGAATTCAGGTTTAGAAATATAAAAGGCCCACTGAAATAAATCTTATTCTGGGTTGTTATTGTCTAGGACATTTAGGAAAGATATGATTTAAAGTGGATCTTGAGAATAGATACCCAACATTTAATGACTTTTACATACTTTATTATGTTAAGGGTTTTATATGAACTATTTCACTTAATTTTCATAGTTAGTGCCTTAGGTAAGTTTTTTGGTTTTGTTTGTTTGTTTACTTATATTTTACACCATTGTTCATTTGTGTACAATGTTTGCTTTCTCCTCTCAGGTGTAGTCTCTATAAAATTCCCTCCACCAATTCACCCATGACCATCACCAAAGTCCCTTGTGCTCTTCCCTCCCTTGCTTTTATCCCTCTCCCTGCCCCTCTCCTGCAGAATATCTTTGATTTACAGACATCTCTATCTTAAAAAATGAGGAAACTGAGGCTCAAAGAGATGAAGCAATTGTATCCACCCATTCTTCACACATACAAGATGAATCTTGTTGGTAGTAACAAGAGAACCTAACCTACATCTAGCCCAGAGCTAGCTAGCATTATCAGCACTGCTTCATAGAGAACTGAACAGAGTTAGCAAGTGGGTAACAGCATTTCCAGTAGTGGAATGGTGATAAAGAAGTGAAGGCAGGAAAACACTAGGTAGCCACTCATTTGAAAACACTGCAGTTCTCTTGGTCTAGAAAGTTTTTTCCTTAGTTCTTCATAGAGCTGGCTCATCAAGGCCTTCAGTCTCAGTTTAAACGTCATTTGTCAGATAAAGTAGTTAGGAACTCCCTTCCCCATCCCTCCATCACCACCATCAACTTAGCTGCTGACTCTCAAAAGATGTCCATCTAACCACAGAATACAAATTTAGCATTTGAGCAGCGTTTTATGTCAGGTTATACAATAAATTGCCCTGTTTGTTTAACTAAATGCATGTTTTCCCCTTCCCTTTCTTTCAACCTTCCCTTTGATCTCTGCCCTTCCCACATACACACACAAGCACTCTTCCAACTTCCAGAAGTTTAGATCACTTTCCCTCTAAGACTTCAGAAAGGAAAATTTCTTGGCAGTTTCTGAAACTTTCCTTGAGTTCTGTTAGATTGAAATATTGTTTTTCGAACACGGAAAATAGTGGTGAAACTCGGTGGTGGTCTTCTAGGAGTGTGTCAGGATAATCAATCTTTTTAAAGACCAGCAGGCATGAAGTGTGACAGTGTTCAAGTGCTTGGATCCGATGTGTCTGACTTGCTGGAATGTCTGCTGAGGAGGATAATTTATCATATCTTAACTGTGGAACCAGTAGGATTAATTGTTTCCCATGCTTGTATGTATTTGATCATGCGTAAGTGTGTCCCTGGGTATGATAGAGTCATTTTGCAAACTCTCCTTTTGTTCCCTAAACTAATATGAGTCTCTTCCTTTTATTCCAAAACTGCCCAACTTATTTCCCCCAAAATCTACAAGGTAAAATATTTCACTCTTCAATTCAAAAAACAAAAAGCATATTTAAGTATCTTCCTATAACACTATTTCAGGATAAGAAGATTTATTAGACAGGAATCAATCAAATTCTGCTCATAACTGTAAGTCATTTAGCAAAGACTAAAGGGCCTATCCTACCGATCCTAACAAGGAAATCACTGCCATGCACTGAATAGGTACTGTGCAGGGATTCCTCATTCAGTAAATCGGGGAAATAGAGGTGGCCCTGAGCTAAGACTGTACCCACAGAGGCTGTTTTCTCCTTTGTTTTGTGAGACAGTATTTATGTATCTAAGTCACAGTTAACTAACATGCAAAAACAGATAAAGTAATGCTCAAATGTAATAAGGCAAATAAAACTCTTCATTTGAAATACCAAGCTCAGGGACTAGTCCATCCTAATTGTTTGGTGCTACAAATATAATGGAGGAAAGACACATTCAGAAGCACTGGTCTTTAAAGGGGACACGAAGGTCATCCTCTGGGAGAATGAGAAGGCGTTTGGTTTCTTCTGATATTTGTCTTGTCTGAAAGAAATTAGCACTATTAACACTCAATACATGGGCTGGCCTGTGGCCTCCCTCAGTCTGTGTGTCAGTATTCACATCACCCAGAATGCAGAGAAGCTCTCTGAGAAAAGAGCAGGCCAACAAGGGTGAGTGAGCAGCTGGACCCTTGCATCGGTCTTCATGTCACAGTACTGAGATGAGCTAGTGTGCACATTGGAGAGTTTGCCAATATTATCTAGTTGAACCAAACTCTCATGAAGCAAACAAATAACTAAAAAAGACTCCTAGTCTACTTCTAAGAAAAAATGTATTTAAAAACACAGCGAGTCTGAGGTTTTACCCTACTTGCAAACTAACAAGCTAACCTGCCACATCTCATGGATGCTGACTGAGGCTCAAGAGTCCTGAGTGAGAAACTAAGCTCTTACTACTCATAGCACACCAGGCAGCAGGAGCCCCATGTCTGTGCTGGCTATCCTTGCCTTGCATATCCTACAAGGCCAACACGGGCAGCCCAGTGGATGCTGTACAGATAGTGGATTTGTGCTTCAGTTGGAAAAGCCTGAGTGTAGCTAAACCAAATCTTTTACAGCGGGACTGCTGGAAAACCTGCCCAACCTTGCTCCAGAGAAAAACATATCTTTATAATACTGGACAGCAAACAAGCCTGCTCTCTGCTCCAGAGGGAGCCACTATTTTTATGTTTCAAGGCTGTTTGCTATACAAACAGCCTTGAAAAGATAGGCTAGAATGAAAGCTGTCAGAGTCTCTGCTCACAAGACATGCATGAAAAAAATGAGCGACCTATGAGGAACTCTCACAGAAAATATTCTGTATAAATGAAGCACAAAGGAAAATAAGAAAATATCTAAGTTTATAATTCCTTTACTCCCAGAATGAGCAGTCCCTTTTATAAAATATAAACAATACCGATACTGATCCAATTAGACAGAACAAGAGGGTAGCCAAAAAAAAAAAAAAAAAAAGGAAACGATAAAAAACTATTTGAAATAGATTTACATCTATATATCTATTCTCATTAAGTAGGAATGTTGGTGCAGTTATATACCTCACACCTTTAAATGTTAGCAAATGACATTAGCATGTTTATATAATTTATAAATATATCAGTAAAAAAAATAAAATTGGGGATCATTGGTATAATTTTGTTCTAAGTTATTCTCTAGTAACCACAAAAGTAGAACCTTCTAAGAGCTTCTATGTCATGACTTTTTGTTAAAGAACTACCCTTCACTCTAAAAAGTAGGCAGAAGTCATTCCTAAGTGCTTTAACTATCACTTAAATAAACCCATTGGCCTAGGAGACTTAAACTTTCCACTGAGTTGAATGAGCCCTCTACCTGCTGAGGGAGACAGAGTCAAGCCCCAGGGGAAAAGCACCCAGGACAACCAAGTTTATGTCCTCTTCCCAAACTCGATAAATAACATAGCAATCCCACTCCTAGGGATCTACCCAAAGGACACAAAAACACTGATCCAAAAGAGTACCTGTACCCCCATGTTTACTGCAGCACTATTTATGATTGGTAAGACCTAGAAACAACCCAAATGCCCAAAAGTAGAGGTCTGGATCAAGAAGATGTGGTACATATACACAATGGAATACTATTCAGCAATCAGAAATGAGAAACTAGGGCCATTTATAGAAACATGGATGGAGCTAGAAGGAATTATACTCAGTGAAACAAGTCAGAAGGCAAGAGAAAAATATTGGATGGCTTCACTTTTAGGAGGAATGTGAAAGAACAACAACCACAACAAAAAATAAAAAAGAAGAAAACAACAACAACAAAAAAGAGAAAGCTCAAGGAAATGGGCAATCACAACCAAAAAACAAACAAACAACAAGATCAAAAGGTCAAAGAAACCAAAGGGATCATGGAGGGGGGCAGAGGGAGAGGAGGGCAAAGATGGGGATGAGGGCATAAAGAGCACAAGGGACAGAGGTGATGGTGCACAGGTGAAATGGTGGTGGGAACTCCCTGGGGACCACAAATGATGTCAAATACAATTAAATAAATCTAATAAAAAAATTAGCAACTGGCCAAACACAAGGGGAAAGTGACTCACACAAGGGCAGGACTGATGGGTAAGGGGGTTGCTGGAAGATGTTTGGTGTTAGCAAGGGTGTAGCTCTCCTTTGTCTTCTAGAAAAGATTTTAATATTTGTTTCCTTGTCTTGGACTTTCTATATAGACAGAGCAGCTCCCCAACTTCCTTCTTGCTCTCCCAAGCTTTGCCAGAGTGTTATTAATTCCTGAACAGTAAGTCTGGGACATTTACTTGTTTAAAGTCTCTGGGAGTTTATTTCACAACTGTCCAATGCAGACATTTAGGAAAATACAAAGGATTTACCTTAACTTGTCAACACATCCAGGAAATGGTCCTAGCACTGGCCTAGCTGTAAAGACAACTAAATGCTTCTCCCCATCTCACCGTCAAATGACTACTATAGAAATCTTTATACTATTCCTAACAAGTAAACACTGCACAGATTTTGAGGTTCTACAATATGTTTTGAATACCGACACATCTCTTGCTAGCTGTGTGACCTAGGATTAATCACATGCTGTCTCTATGTCTGGTATTCCTCGTCTGTTCACATGGGTTGATATTCATATTCCTCTTATAAAAATCATGAGGCAAATGCATGACATGTGCCTCATGTAAACACTATTTGTGCTTCCCTTTCTCCTATCTGATGAAGTAATTAGAAAGCTTAACAATGGATAGGAATTTCTTAATTATTAAAGCTATTATAATTATTATTTTGTTAAAATTATTTGGTGGTTGCTATTTCTTACCTAAAGTTTTCTCTAAGGCTTTCTAAGAATAAAACCCTTTTCCCAATGGAAAGGAACATTTCTAACTCCTCTAAGATATGGATGGTGTTCATAGAGTTAATTAGTAAATAGTCAAATATTGGCAGCTAACACAGAAGACTAACTCATTAATCTGCATTTTGGAAAAGTAGAAGCCAAGAAGGGATTAAATGTGTAAGTTTTTTTTTGCTTTTGTTTTTTTTTTTTTTTTTTGTAAGGTTTTTATTAGAGAGAAAATGGAGCAAAACTGGAAGATCTGGGAGAGTTGTCACACTGCCATACAAGTCTGAGCCCTCTGTTAAAAAAGAGAAAGAAGGAAAGAGAGAAGGAGGCAGGCAGGGAAGAAAGGAGGAAGGAGAGAAGGAGCAGAGAGAGACAAAGAGAAAGGGAGAGTCTATTTAAATGCCTTATGCAACTAGCAGGGAGACTGAAAGCACCATTTCATGGAGACTGAAGCCAGATCAGAGCATCAGGCACTACCAAGCAGTCTAACAGAGGTTCTGTGAGGCTGGTGGGGAGTCCTTGAAACAAAGTTGTAATTGTCTCTCTCCAAAACTAACCTGCTTTACTATCCCTGACACAACAAGTCTGTGATTGTGAGATACCCATGGAAGGCATGGTCTTAAAGCAAATATGACAATGGATTTCAATGCACAGCAGCTTAACTGGGTGAATTCTCTTGGCTGCCACAAATCTGTTCCCTGTACACCTTCCTGCCCTGTCTGGAATACCTTCAGAGTTAGATATAGGCGGCAGTCTCTTTTCCTGTGTGACCTGAAGTTGGATTAGAAATTCATGTTGTGCTCAAAAATATCTCTCCCCCCAATGTCCTCCCAGAGTGATTGAAATTATACCATTAGAAATTTAACCCCAAAGATCTTCAACTCTCCTAAGAAATCATTGACTTAATAGCTGCCAAGATAAAGAGCTTCTACTACTGAGCACCAGATAAAGAGAGGGTACAAGTAGTGCTGATATGGGGGTGGTACTGGAAGATGGGGATAAAGTAGTATTGAGAAAGTTATCTGCAAATTTCAATGATTTTCCCAAAATGACATCAAAACGTGACATAGCTTTGTCAGGGGCTGAGAAGATACAGTTTAAGTATCCTCTTAAGACCTAATCTAGTGCCAAGCTATCTTTCCAGTAGACTTCCGGGGCAGTTTTAAGTTGGCAAAGCTCAATAAGGCATCTCAAGACTGTACAAAGTTCCAAGAGTTTGTGTGTATCTTCTGCCAGCACACAAATCCGGACCCACAGCGTCAAACTCCCCAGCCTCCTTGGTGGCCAATGGATTGTGTTTCTCTGTGACTACAAAGAGTACAGGGTCGAGCTGGGTATCAGAAGTCCTAGGTCTCGAACAAGTATCAGTTGCTGGCTAGGCTTGAGTATCTGTTAGAGGGCAGACCTAAAAACACCCTGGAAACTTTCCCAGAGATACATTTTTCTCTTGGAGCCAAGAGGAAAACACAAGTGATCCATTTTGAACTTATTAATAACTGTCAAATTTATGTTGGGGCAATGGAAGTGTGGGTTTGTGGGCTTGGTACCTTGAGTTCTCCGTAATAAGTAAGATGCCAGGATGGCCTAGAGTTATGATTCTCCAACATGGCTGCATCTTCAAGCAAATACAAATCCCCAGGTCTTACTGCTGGAAAGTCCTATTATAGAAGAGGGTCTAAAAATCCCTTTTTAAAAAGATGTCCTCACTTCCCTTAATCATTTGGATGATCTTCCATATGTGTATCAGTCAAAAGTCCAGTCCTCAAAGTGGTACCATTCACTACTGAATTTTGCTTACTCAAAGTTTGTCCTGACCTGAATTTCATTTTTTTTTTTTTTTTGGAAAAAGCTGGATTTAACCAATGAGTTATTTCATAAACATAAGCACATAACATAAAGTAAAACTAATTTACACACATCAAAGTTGAGTGGTCCCTGGGAAGCAGATTCTGAGCATGCAGGACTTTAATCAGGGAAAGCACTTTTGGGCAGGAAGGGAAAGAATCCTGATGAGACAGAGAGAAATGCTGGACTGATGAAGAATACCCTCCCCTGCAGCCCCCCCCCCCCAACACACACACACATACAGTAACTTTGAAGTTATTTTGAGTTGGGGTGGGGTAGGCCTCAGTATGCCTATGTTGATCAGTCATTTAATTGAATGTAGGCAAACCACAGAAAGAGGTGTTACTTTTGATGAGACAGTTTCCTTAACCAAGGCCAAGGACTGCCAGCTGAGGGTGCCATCTAAGCACTCCCAGAACTGGGGGTGAAGAACCTTTATTCCTATGCAGAGGGGCAAAGTATTTCCCATCATTAGGTTAAACTTCACATAAGATTCGATTGTATCTAGACTAGGATGAAATTCAACTTCCTCTTCCATCCATAAACTCACTATCTAGTATATGCCTCTGGATTCCCAGGAAGTGTCAGGAAATAGTACCTTTCCTAGTCTGACAGATACTGAATGAGCAACTCATGCAAGGAAATAAAGTGAGAAGCTGCATAGGAAATCTCACTCAGAGGAAGGCAGTTATATGAGGCGAGAATACTCAGTTGGTATGCTATGCTAATGAGTTCAAAGGTGTGTGTACCATGTGCGGTGGGCCAATGAGATTCGTTCTTTTGCTCATTATTAGCCTGAGATGAGCATGGACTAGCAGACTATCTGAGGCAAAAGATTATATCCATTCCCTGAATTATGTCATAACAAAATAGTGCCCTCTTACAACCACCTGTTCCCCAATAAAACACATTCTACTCTTAACTGCATACTATTTCCACAGACAACTGGGCTCCCCAAAGCATAAAATCTCTGCTTAAACATGAAGAGGGCTATTACGGCAGAATACAATACCATGAATGCTCAATCACATATATTTGACTGCTTATTTTGATACACTTCTGCCAAATCTCACAGTGTACATTCCCTAATGCCTCAATAATTGCTAGAGTTATCTGAGGGGAGGGGAAACCCCACCACATTCTTTTTATGAGAATGATGTTCGGTACTCCTACATATTTATTCATTTGTAATGAACAGGAAACACTTAGCCTGTTCTAGTCCTCTTCTGGATTCCTTTACACATAAATTATTTGAGGGTAAGATTTATGTTCAAAGAATAATGAGGTAAACAGGGGCAATGAATATAATTTAAAAAGCAATTTATAATAAGGAAGTGATCACATATACACCAAAAGCATGGAGAACTCCATCCTGTTACTTTGCATTTCAAGGCAGGTTAAGGGGGGGGTTAAATCCCAGGTAGCATCTTTCCAATGAAACCCCAACTCCTCTCTCTTGTTTTAACCATGTCACAACTTGAGACCTGACTACTGTGAAAGAGAAACAATCTGTACCTTCACTAAGTTTTGATTTACTTTTATTTTCTGAATTCTTTTCTTAAAAGTTTCTTCTCAGAAAAAGAGTGCCCATCATTAACCGAGCCTGTGCCTGGTTCACCAAATATCTTAAGACAATTTACAAAAACATAAAGAGAGCCAGGCTTGCAATGCAATTCATATGCAAAGACTTTTGATCAAGCCAAAAGGCATTACCTAAACTATGAATGAATAACTGACTAGAATTGTGACTAGAATTGTAAACAGAAACATAATTTGCTAATGGTTTGCCCCTGAAGTCAGACCTCACTCCTTTACCCAGTTATTAATCTGGAACATCAGGGAAGTAAGGTAGAAATAATATATCTAACTTCACTTAGAAATTTGACAAGATTTCTTATGCTATCCAAATAGATTTAATATAGTAGTATACACCAGGTAAACTATGACAACTTGGAACAATGTTTTTAGAACCATGATGCAGTCATGTAACTTTAACTATAACTAAAACAGGTTGGTAAAACCTGTGACTAATATGATAAAATAGAAGGAATAAATAGTTCTATACCTTTAGCTACCACCTGTGAACTCCAAATTTAAATTTAAGTCTCTAGCCTGCTTTCTGAGCTCTAGTGGATAGGTGACTGTCCAGTGCACCTGACATCTCTACCTGGTGCACCAAAAGCCCAACATGGCAGAAGTGGAATTTATCACCTCTACTCTAGTCTCCAACTCATCACCTCCTATACTTCTTAATAAATAGAAGCTTCATATAGTTTTTCAAGCTAGACCCTCAGAAACATCCTTGACCCTTCTTTTAAACACATCTAAATATGTAATTGGTCACCAAATCCTATTGACTCCATCTCCTTAATGTCTATCTTCTAACAGAGGTTACAATTAGGATTTTTAAAGTTGAAGAGAAGGAAAAATTAACAGAGTAGTGTGGTACCCTTGAGTCGAAAACAAATTAAGAAATCCAACTTTCAAAAATAAAGAGGTATTTTACCAGTTTTATTCAATGGTGAGTTCATGAATTTATAGTTTAATTGGCCTCAAAAAGCACGTAAGTTAAATTTATAGTATTTAGGAAGCAAGAGGGGATAATTTTGCTACTCTCAGATCACAGTAGCATTCAGTCTTCATGGCACATTTTAATGTAAGAATATTACAACTATATTTAGTAGAGGGGACAGGATATTGGAGGGACTCAAAACAATGTCATACTAGGGTTGTCTCTTAGAAGCTGTCTCTCAGATATGGGAACTTTTGAGGGGATGTGGTGACTGCTACAGTTTACTAAAGGATGCTATAAAGAGCAAAGTTTCAAACTCTTATCCATAGACCTGAGCTGAACTGGTCTTGTAAAGATGCCATGGGATAATTCCACAGATTCTGCAGTCTTGAAGTTCACTTGGTGTTTTCGAACACAACCAGGGAGGAGAACCCAAGTAAATGAGAAACTAGATTTTCTCAGCATGTAGTCAAGAGCCAGTAGATAGGAGAAAGGTTTTTGCAGTCCATGAGGAGATGAGTTTCAAAACAGAGTAGTTTGAGTGAGGAAGAATGAATGGAATGGGTTGAGTTGCTGGGGTTCCACTGAGGTTACACAATTTGTAGGAATGAAATCTAAGAGGCTGGAGCAAGACAGGGAGATGGACTCCATAATTTTTAAGATCCAATGGTCTTTGTCATAAGAAACAAATGCCTACATCAAATTTTAAAACATTTCATTTTATTACATTATGTCAACACTATAAAATGTTAGCTTCATTGGCAGCCGGCAGCACTGCCCCCATCTCCCCTTGACCCTTTCAGTACAAGCTGGGGCGTGACTTCCATCTGCTTCTCTTTGCCTGCTGATTTGCTCTGGCCTCCAGCGTCCACTCTGTTCACATAGATAGCAGGCCTGATACGCAGGGAATTAGCTACACACTGTCCGACAGCAATTCCTGACTAGTGACTGACAGGAACTGGCATATACGTGCCCAGCTCTTCCAACCCTCAGGTGGAATGACTCTGGGCGGCCATGTTTTATCCTTCTAAAGTGTTATACCTCTGTGTCTTTGACTTTTCTATTTTCCATCATCCCAGAAATTTCTATTTCTCCTTTAAAACATATGGAAACTGTACCTTATTCCAGGAATCCTCTTGTCTATTTCCCCTATACCAGTAGTCATTTACAACCCTGCTTATTTCCATATCAATGTAGAATAATATAATTTTAATCAACTGAGTATTTAATTTTAAAATAGACATGCGTTAATTTGGAGTGCAAAGGAAACTGCACCCTGATTCTCTTCTGTACTCACAGCCAGGGACTATATCAGAGCCAGATAATTTTCAGCAAGAATTCATTTGTATATTACCTTTCCTTTGCTCCTTTGTTCTACAGCTAGTTGAGTTAGAATATAGTCATTAAACAAGTGTACAGAACTTGAATCCAGATAGAGTGCCCTAAAAGTGGGGGAACATTATTCAATAATTTTAAACAAGCTTTTATAATAAAAGTAAAGAGGCTTATGTTATCACTTTAATTGAGAAGAGCTGGATACCAAATTTTGTATGCAGTCCGCACTCAAAAATGGTGAGTTTGAAAAAAGTGGAAGGAAATCCATCAGTAGTAACTGAATCTGGGATGTTGGACTCCAGTGATTATTTTTTTGCTTCTCTCAACTTCTGAGTTTTCTAAATTTTCAGTAATGAGCAGGTTTCAGAAAATAACAATGACACCTTTTTCATCTGTAAGGAATGATTTTCCACAGATCAATCACCATAGAAGAAATTTTATAAGTTATTAAAGAATTATCTACAAATCATGCCAGAGGCCTAAAGGCTTTATTGGCAAATTCCTTCAAATCACATCATTCTGCTGTCACTTAATTTGTTCCAGAGCTTAGGAAAAGCTGAAAAGGTACACAGTTTTGTTTTTTAATGAAGGAAGCATGACCCTGAAACTCAAACTTGATAAATACATGCACACACATGCACACACACAATCTATAGATCAAAGACACTAATCCATGTAGACAGAAAAATACCAGATAAAATACAGGACAGGTTCAATAAGCATCTAAAAGAATTATCCGCCACAGTTAGAAAAACTAACCTAGTAATGAGTGACTTAACATTAGGAAACCTACCACTATCATGAAAAACATAAATAGAGCTCACATGCCTCAACAAAAACAAAGCGAACAGTCCAGTCAAAAAAATGGTCAGAACAACTAAAAAGACACTTCTCCAAAGAAGAAATGCAGAAGGCTAATAGGTAGATGAAAAAAATGCTCAACATCTCTTATAATTAGGGCAAAACAAATCAAACCACAATGAGATACTACCTCACACCATTGAGAAAGATCCATATTAACAAAACAAAACAAAAATGGCAAAAACAAATGCTGGGGAGGATGTGGACAAAAAGGAGCCCTCTAGCACTTTTGGTGGAAATGCAAAATGGTCCAATCACATAGAAAGCTGTGTGGAAGTTCCTCAGACTACAAAAATGGAGTGATCATATGATCCAGCAATTCTACTCCTAGGAATCTACCCAAAGGTCACAAAAACATTAATTTGAAAGGAAAGCTGCACGTCTATGTTTACTGCAGCACTACTTACAAAAGCTAAGATATGAAAACAACCTAAATGCCCAAAAACAGATGATTGGCTCAAGAAGATGTGGTACATATACACAATGGAATACTATTCAACTGTCAGAAAGATAAACTAATGCCATTTGCAGCAACATGTATGGAGTTGAAAGGGATTACACTCAGTGAAATAAGTGAGCAGAAAAGAGAAAAATATCAGATGGTCTCACTTATAGGCGAAATATAGGGGAGCAAAACAAGGGATCAGGAAAAGAAAAGACAAAACTAGCAGGCAAACTATAAAGCGGAGATATTCAACAGTGGAGTGGGGGAGAAAGGGATCAAAACAGAGGACAGAGCAGCACAAGAGACTATGGTGGTAGTTCATGGGTCTCTTGGTATAATTGCATGGGGACTATACATGAGAGGAGAAATCAAACTTGTACAAAAATGAACAACAGTGTAAAAATATTTTTTTAAAAAAAGAAAAACAAAAATAGGGTAAAAGAAAAACTACCTCAATGAATATTGAACAAGGAATAGTTTAAAATTTTAAAGCACATAACATAAAACTTGGAATAGTGGTCCTTAATATAACTATTGATTATCGCACTTTGCCATGTGTTTGTTATGAGTAATGTGTGTTATAAGTAATGTGTTAATGAAGACTCAAATTCCAGCCATATTATTTCTGTCTGTGAGGCTTTCAGTAAGTTATTTTTCCATTTTGCCTTGACTCTGTCTGTAAAATGGGCTTAATAATTTTTTACCTCTTATAGTCTGTGCAAGCATATTTAGAATGATGCATGTTACTAAGCATGCATAGTATGTGGAACTTAGTAATACTAAGCAAGTCTTGCAATAATACTTATATATCAAAGGTTATGCATTTACTATGAGAAGCTCAGAATCTTTGCAGTACAAAAACGGTACACCCTAAAACTAGTTAAAGATTATGGGTAAATATTTGCATGTGTAAATTTCAACCAACAGATTAGAAGTTCCAGATATTAACTAAGTATAAATATTTAGAAGAAATTCCATCAAAGGTAGAGCTTATGAGATAGTCATCCAAGAAACAGAGTAAACAAATGAACCTAGGTAAAATGAATTAGACAAGGGTTAAACTGCTGACAAATGCAGTATCCAGTGGTAGAGAAATGGTGAACCAAGTTATAAATTTTACACATTAGAGCTTAGAAATAAATATGGAGTTACGGAGGGAGACTAATGTATTCAAAACATTTTGATGTAAAAACTGCATTGAATTGTGGCAAAGGACAGCACAAAAAAAGATATGCTGCCTGATTTTTAAAAGACATGAAAGTAAAAAAATGTTAAAATATAGTGTTTTGAATTAAATTGCATGAATTTGAGGAACATGGAAAGTGAATTTTTCTCTACTGAGTGATGATGTCCATTGACCATATGGCTAACAATGAGATTTTAGGATACAGTCTTATACTTTCAAAGGTGATAATAATAACAGTAGCGAGAGTAGTCAAACTAGTGTACTTCAGAATTGTGGAGATTCTTCTCTGCACCCTAAATCCACATGCGCCTGAGGTTTCTAATATATGCAGAAGGTGAGAATCACTAACTTAGAGACATTCATGTTAAATTAGATATAAAAATATAAACATCACCAAATTGCTAACTATTGTTCTGAAAGATTTAGAGGCAATGCACTAGCCACAAAATAGAAGTGAGAAGTGATAACAATGGATGAGGAAGATAAATGTGTTATTTTCAGAGGTTCTTTCATTGAACAGAGAAAAGCACACCCACAAGACCAACCCTCTTAAAATCCAAAAGAGCTCATGTTGTCAGAACCAGATTTAAAAAAAAAAAGAAAAAATAACACCTTTTAAAATAATATCCATTTAAACCATATAATGTGTGTGTGGGAGATCCATCTACAATAGCACTTAATATACACAATATCTAGAAACAACTTTATGAGAAATATGATATATTGGGTTGTCGAAAAAGTCATGATATATTTGAAAACATAAAAAAATGTGTCGTGGAAAGACCGGCAAGATGGCGGCAGAGTGAAGCCGCTAGATTCATAGTGTCCAGATACACATAACAGGGAAAGCCAAAAAAGCAAAGAGAAAAGCCAGAAAACGGACTATCAGCTTACATATAGGAAACATCAGCCCGAC
>JAGFMF010012267.1:0-44399 GCA_019455555.1 Galemys pyrenaicus
CGGCGGAAGGGGCAGAGGAGGACGGAAGGTCACACGGTGGTGGTCTCCGCCTGAGAGGCGGGAGGAGCGGGCCGAGGCTCAGGCTGAGGGAGCCGCTCCAGGTGCCGCGGTCCCAGACGGATCCCAGCGCCTGGAGTCTCCCCGGGGGCGACTCGCACCCGCCACCCCGGGGGCGGCCCAGTGTCCCCCGTGCGCCCTCTGTGTCCTCCCGTCTTCGTCACGCGGTGACCCGAATCCCCCAGGACGGGGCCGAGACGACTCCCGCGTGCACGTCGTGCTCGAACAGAGGCCGCAGCGGCGACGCCACGTGAGCTGCGCGTCAGTCGTGGCCGGACACAAGGCGGGTGCGCTGGGCGGTCACTCGGGGCGTTTCTGGGAGTAAAGACGACGGCTCAGCACGTCTGGTCAAGTTTTAGCAAGTAACTCACAGCAGGTTATCGCTTATACTGAGAAATATCAGGAAAATAAAAAGGCGTAGATAATATCAATAAATCAGTAACTGTAGATAATTTGAAATTTTACTTGTGAAGACTTGATTTAGGAATTTATAATTGTAATATATCAACATTCTGCAAAAATATGCACAAAATGTGTCTTATTAATTAAAGGTTTGAGTTATATTGATTATATTGTTTTATATAATTACTATAATTATATATAAGTAAATTATAAAGACAATTTAGCATGAGTTAGCGTAATAATGTTCCAGCGAACTTAATGTTTGGTGTTACAGCACTGTGTCTACAAGCATTTTTTTCCACTTAGGTAGCATTGCTCTATAACATTATATTATGTCGCTATATAATGTTACATAATGTTATAGTATACAAAACATATCAATGTGGAAAATGAGCAGAAGGATTTAAAAGACACTTCTCCAAAGAGGAAATGCAACTGGCCAGTAGGCAGATGAAAAAAAAATGCTCAACATCCCTCATAATCAGTGAAATGCAAATTAAAACCACAATGAGATATCACCTTACACTGGTAAGAATGGCACATATCAAAAAAAAAAGAAAAAAAACAACAACAAATGTTGGCGAGGATGTGAGAAAAAGGAACTCTATTACACTGCTGGTGGAATGCAAGTTAATTCAACCTCTACGGAAGGCGTAGGGAAGTTCCTCAGTCTACTAAAAATAGAGCTACCACATGACCCAGCAATCCCACTCCTAGGGATCTACCCAGAGGACACAGACACCATCCAAAAGAATGCCTATATCTCCATGTTCATTACAGAACTATTTATAATCCGTAAGACCTGGAAACAACCCAAATCCCCAAAAGTTCATGACTGAATAAAACAGATGTGATGCATATACACAATGCAATACTATTCATCAATCAAAAAAGATAAACTAGAGCCATTTATAGAAAGATGGATGGAGCTAGAAGGAATTATACTCAGTGAAATAAGTCAGAAGGCAAGAGAAAAATATTGGATGGCTTCACTCTTAGGAGGAATGTAAAGGAGCAATAACTACAATAATAATGAGAGAGCTCAAGGAAATGAACAATTGCAGCCAAAAACAAACAAACAAAAGCACAAGAGCAAAAGGACAAAGACAGACCAAAGGGATCACTGGAGGGTGGGACAGAGATGGGGATGAGGCAGAAAGAGCACAAGGGACCGAGGTGACGGTGCACGGGTGGATGGTGGTGGGAACTCCCTGGGGAACACAACTGGTGTCAAATATAATTCAATAAATCATAAAAACCCATTTATTGTAATTTTGCATCTAATCAATGTTATAAAACTATATAATGTTATAACGTTATTATATATGATCTCCCAATATTTAATATATTCTTTTTATGACTTGTCCCAATGAAATCCATATTTTAAAGGTGTCCAAAACAAAATAGAGGTAAAGTTATGATTAATTTATCATTCCCTGATTAATTAGCTAATTAATCACAACCACTGATGTACAAGACACATATAGTTTATTGTACCTGATATGTCAGAAAAACCAGACACTTGATTGTTCAGAGCATACAATGTAGGCCTGAGTTCACATGACATCATACACACTAAGCAATTAGCAGACTAACAAAATACTCCTCCTTGGCTGCAACACTTGGTCTTAATTAGAGGTGATTTTACTGGACAGCAAATAGGTGAGGACTCCATGTCTGCAAATGGAATTGTTGTAGATCATCGAGACTAAAACAGTGTTTGTCAAAAACAGAACCTCACAAAATACATGTTCGGTGAGTGCAGGTGAGCCTTTCTAACAAAATTATTTGACTTACTCTCTAGAATAGGACAGGTGCTTCATCCTTTTATAGCACTTGGAAATTTCCAAAATATCTTACATCTATCTCACTTGATAATATTTAAACCATCTTTTATATATACGACAGCATAAATATTTCATTTTAGCAGTGAGTTAGCTTCCAGGGAAATCTGATTGATCAATGTTTGTGGGTATCTACATTAAGAGGCTGATAAATGTTCTTTTCTGCACCTGGTTGTCCAGATGTGATGAAAACTGCATGTGCTTTTTGTACCAGATGAACTCAAGGGAATTAGACACATGTATTACCTTCTCAGGTATCCATCAAGGTCCACCCCGGCATAAACTTGCTCTGAAAGTTGGCTGTGCTGGGCTCGTGCTTCTATGCTTGGCTGTGATTGGGCTGAGTGTTTTAGGTAAGTGACTCAAGATCATTTGCTTCAGAACTATACTCATGTGCTATCATAATATTAGAGTATCTTGGCATGATTTGACCACCCAGACAGAGTGAATACCAGTGAGATGAAAACAATAACAAAACAATGCTTTGAATAATGCTCAGCCCACATCCACTTTGCAATTTCAGCTTTTCATATTTTTTTCTGTATCATCTCCTAAGTCGCCAGAGGATTTCACATGTGTGAACATAAAAGTTTACAAGAAATTAAAAGAAGAATGCAATCATGAAAAAAACTATGACAACAACAAAGAAAATCTAAGTTTCTACTCATTTACAGTCCCTAGTATTTAAAAAGTTCCACGATGCAATAACAGTGTCTCTCGTGGGGTAGATATTATATACTCAAGCTGAAGAGGAAAAGTCTCAGAGAGAAGTATAAGCATGTTAAGAGTTTAACACCTTTCTGTTTATTTCCCTAGTAGAACACAGCAACTTGCTGTCCCTGTGAGCTCACTGGTGTGTGAGCTGGCTACTTGCTCACGCGTGTGTCTTCTAACTGCACACTCTGTGCCTGCACCTCTGGGCTTGCAGCCTCTGCTCATACTCAGATTGTGGAGACCTTAGTTCCCTCAAGGGATGACTGTTGTCCTCTCACCACCCATTTCGTTACTTTAACCTTCTTCACGCTTGTTCACTAGTGATCAACTTGCAACTGAAGACACCACCAAAGGGAGAAAATGCGGATGGTCAAGATGTTCAAGAGAACAGAAGTAGAACTACAGGTGATCTCATGGATTAAAGAGCAGCCGCTGGTATTTGATAGACACCAACATTACCTCAGCTAAGGCTCAAAACACCCATCCATTAACACGCTGCAATCACTTTGAGTTTATGCTGGACAAACCGAGGCATGAAGAGATGAGCAGGTCACACGGGGTCACAGAGCGGTCGGTGGAGGCAGTGGCCCTTCAGGGGTCTGTCCTCAGAGCTGTGTCCTGGTCAGCAGAACATATGCCTCATGAGACGGATGCTCAGACGGTCAGTGACCAGGAGCCGGTGTGTGAGGGGGAAGGAGAATACGTGTGAGAGTGGAGAGTTTATTTAAGTGAGCACATTACACTGATGCGACTCTCCAACATAAAGGGATGTTATTGTCTTAATCATAAAGATATTATTGTTGTAGTCAGTAAGGTCTTGTATTAATCATTAAGTTATTATGTTCCAATAAGTTGTGTATTTGCTAGTCTATATTTAATGTACCTGCATGTGGTTTTTATTGTACTTATTATACAGAGCAGTAATTTTAGGACATAGGAAAAACAGTCTGGAAATGCTTATCCCATAGTTCACATTAATTAGAAAAATATGTAACTTGGCAACTAAAGGAGCCATCTGAATTTGAATATTTCTACAGACTTTTTGTTAATAAAATATGCTTGCAAAACAAGAAAGAAAGAAAGAAAAATATGTAACTTGGCTATTAGAGTGCTTCGTGACACTTGTTTTTCCATGATCTTGTGCATGATTTAGAAAAGGAATTGTTACTTGCTTTTCTTCATGCACACTGTGTAAACATTGGGGTAATCCGCACTTGCCGTCCATGTGTGCACCGGGGACATTTGAGCAAACTCTGAAATGCCGATGCCACCATCACGGTCCGTGGCTGGAGCAGGTGGCTCTGTGGCAGCGACTAGATGTGAGACGCGGCTGCTGCGGACTCTGAGAGCCGTTCCCTGTCTGGTGCTCCCTGACTCGCTCGTGCCCCGGGAACTGCTGCTAGTTCCCTGTCGTGGCACCAGACAGACAGCGGGTCTCAGACACCTCGAGGCTGTAGAAAGTGATGAGACTTACTTACAGGAGAAGCAAAGACCAGCATGTTCGTGATAACTTGTGCACGTGATGAGCTGTGGTGGAGGGAGACAGGTCAGAAATAACACATATTGTTTCTTCTTTTTCTGACTGTAGAAAGGCCGGGTCTGCTGAGGTGCCCCCAAGACTGGACTCTGGTCGGAGAGAAGTGCTTGGTTTTCATTTCCAGTTCCTCCAAAAGCTGGAGTCACAGTGTAGCCGACTGTTGCGCAAGAGAGTCCCATCTGTTGCTTCTCCAAGACCGGGAAGAACTGGTAAGTACTTAGCTGATGCTGAGTAGACCCAGCACTTTCTGCCGCCACAGAAGATCGTTGAGCTTTAGCTGGGAGACCCAGGGGAGTGGGGCACTGACCTGACCTGTAGAGCACAGGGACTGTGTGATGTCATGGAGAACTGGGGTTGGGAAGGACACAGGGACCACACCTGAAAGGAGAGAATATGCTTTGTACAAAAATGGACAATGATGTAAAATTATATAAATTTTAAAAATAAATATAAAATAAGAAGCTCACCATTTGAGAGACTAAACAATCAAAAATAGCCTATAATTGGATGAACACAATATAAATGTGGTAGCCAGAGAGAGATCACAAAGGAGGAATAATGAGCCCCAGGGGAGGAGGAGGTTTCACAGAGGACGTGGTGCCTGAGCTGGGCTGTAGGGGATGAGTTGACATGGGTGAGAACATGAAAAGAAAACCAGATTTGATATTCAGTCATTTCCTCTGTTCCATTTAAAGAAACTCATACAAAACCGCACAAGTGATAGAGGAGGTAATTTTTGGATTGGATTGAATTCTACATCCTCAGAGAAGAAATGGAAGTGGATAAATGGCTCATATTTAAATTCTGATATGTAAGTATGAGACGTTCTGTTGAATATTCTAGTCACATCAGGTATACACTGTAGGCAGGAACACTGTTTTAATGACTGAGTTTTACGACTTTCTGTTAAATTAAAATTTTCAATATTTAGAATGTAAAAACATTTCATATATGAAAAGGATCATGTGCAGTGGAGATTTAAAAGAACAGGAATTGACTAACTCCTTCAGAGGGCACATGAAATTTTTAAAAATCACTGACAGGGTCCTCCCAGGTGGGCTAGGGGTTAAATGTTTGCTCTGTCACCACCATGGCCTGAGTTCAATTCCCAACCAGGGAGTGACCCACAGGGCACAGCAGACCTCTCCTGTCTCCCTGCTACTCCCCTCAGCAGTGGGTTGCAGTCAGTCTGCCTGTTTTGCTCCCCGCTCTGTCTCTGGTGAATTCTCTCAACACCTGCACCTCTACCCTATACCCCAGCTCTTCTACACACACACAAAAAAAAATAAAAATTAAGATATCTAACTGGAGGCTACTGGCACACAGAACTTTTAAGTATAATTTCAAAAGGTGGATCATACACCTCAGCGGTTACAACCCACTTGGAAAATGATGACGAAAGAGAAAAACACCCAGTGTTGAGGGTGAGGCCCAGCACTGACCAGAAACTGCCCACATGAGAGACTCGTGTGTAGGTCACCCGTGTGCAGACGGCATCACGCAGTGACACACATGGGTCGGCAGCTCCGTGCTGGTGACCGAGCACGTCCCATCCAGTGTCCAGCAAACCGGCCAGAAACCTGTGGACGGCACTGCCCCTGGCCAGGAGGACAGTGCTGGCCCTGCCGCGTCAGGGACGGGCCTGCCAGGCGGCGGCGCCCACCGCACCACGACCCCGCCGGCTCCTCATGGGCGCTGCTCGCGGCCTCGGCTCCACCAGAACCGGGTTCATCCTGCGGATGAAGAACACGCGGGCCTGGGGGAGGATCGTCCCTGACAGTGAGGACAGCCGTGGACGGGCGCAGGCCCACAGCTCTCTGCTGGACGCGCTGGACGCTTCCCCAGAACGAGCTCTCAGCAGATGCGGCTGTGAGGTCAGAGCCAACTCGACCTCACGGGAGTGTCCGCGCCGTCGTGTCTGTGCCCTGCGGGGCGTTCAGCCACACGCTCCCTGAGAGGCGCAGACACGCCGGCCGGTGAGGAGATCGTGTGAGAAAACCCCACACTGAGACTCTGTTTGCTCCACAGGTTACAGGTGACGGGTGACCTGAAAGGAGACGACTGTGCTTACATCTCACGGGGAAAACTCGAGTCTGAGAGCTGTGCTGCGGCAAATAGGTGGATTTGCCAAAGACTTAACCCTCAGCAGTAAAGCACGTTCCCTGTGACTCCGGAGGACGCGTCCCCACGTCCTGCTTCCCTCACACACTCACTCACCCTAAATGTAATTTACTGTTAAAGTGGCCGAGGTGCTTCAGGGGCACAAGGTGACAAACCCTAGAATCCTAACGGCTGTGACTCCAGGACTTTAAGTAAGGCCTCTGCATTCTGTGCGTGAGAACAGACGGCAGAGGAGATGCAGGTCGTGGCAGGGGCCCTGCTGACGTCGGGACAGCCTCACCGGTAAGGGGTTTCTGACACGGGCTCTGCTTGTCTGTGCTTTGCTCACGTCCAGAAAGTGTAGCTGCATCTCGTGTCTAAAGACGGTGCATTTCTGAGCTGCCTCACCCCTCACACCGTGGGCTGAGGTAGAACATCCACCCCGTCCGTGAGACGTGAGACCACGAGCCTCTCGCGCCGGCAGGCACCGTCTGGGGTTCCTCCCGGACAGACCCACCTCCCTCACAGTCGTTCCTGTCGCTCCCCACTCGGCGATTCCCCCCAGTGAAGGGAGAACAAAGGGGAAAACCAAACCCCTCTAGGCGGAGAGGGGATGCGCTTGCTCCTTTGCAACCTGGTTCGTTTCTTGCATAATAAAGCTGGAGATTTATCCGCTGGCTCGTTATGGTGCTGTCGTCACCATCTAGTGCAGGAGGCTCCGCTGCTTCTGCTCCCACGTCAGGTCCTCTCAGGACTCAGGCCCCTGAGAACAAGGACGCTCCTCATGTCCCACCCGTTGAGTCTCTGGCACATCTTGATGCTCAACGACTGTGTCCTGAGCCAGCGTGGGAGTGGTTTGTCCTAGAGTCAGTGTCTGCTGCTGGGACCAGACGGTCACAGGTCTGTGCGTGGAGAGAGGTGGTGCCGCCTCCTCACCACCTGGTGGCCCCGAGCCAGACCCTCAAGGGCACTGAGGGACAAGAACCGTGATCAGGAAGGACCTTTGTTTCTCCAATAACAGTGAAAACAACATAAACTGACTTTTCAACATGAGGTCACGTGACCATGGAGTTGGATGGAATCTGTTCTCCGGTGACATGATGCCGAATCTACTATCCACTCAGCACAGCCCATGAGCACCTCACAGCTCACATCAAACACGTGAGGGTCAGAGACTCAGCCTCGGTGGTCTGTGTCCACTCAGGAAACAGCAGGCGGAGAACGCCCCAGGGGAGGACAGTCCATAAGTCACCGAAGTGCTGAGCAATCTGCCCTCCAGGGAGCTTGTTTCCTTCTCTGAGTCTCTGTCCAGTCATTCAGGGGACATGAAAGCAATGTCCAGGGATGACACATTTTTTGGGGTGTCCCTTGGCACTCAGTGACCACAGGATGGTCCCAGCCGATGCTGACAAATAGGGGAGCGGCTCTGCAAGCCCAGGCCGGATCTGGAGTCAAAGCACCTTCCTCAGAGCATCCTCCCTGTCTCCTCAGGGGTGTTTCCCAAGACCCTGGAAAGTGCCTGGCCCAGGGCTCTCCCTGTGGGGTGAGTGGGGTGATGCCGAGGGACCTTCAGTCCCTGCAGAGCGGTCAGGCTCTGCCCAGCGGCAGCGGTAACAGCAGCACGTCAGAGCCTCCTCTGGGGAGCGTCCTTGCTGCTGCTCTTCTGGCCAACGCCGGTTCCCTCCATCTGGAACCTTGAATGTTCGCAGGTTCAGGTGAGGTCTGTCTTCTCGGAGACGTCCATCATGGCGGTCAGGGCAGCTGTTGCTGTCCTGGACACTGGTCACACACCTGCCATAAATGTGTCATCTGTGGACCCACGTCTCACCGCCACATAAGCTGCAGGGGCAGACGTCCTCCCCTGTGTGTTCAGCGTCTCGTGCATGTCAGCGAGTGCTCCTGTTGTTCTCTCCTGCTCGCTGGCCTCGCTGTCCAGTTCGTGCCTGCTCCCCGCCACCCACCGCATCCATGCCAGATGGATCTCCTCCCGTCATTGAATCAGGTCACGGGTCCAGACTCCCTGCGCGGCAGCAGCTCACCGAGGCCTCTTCAGGCGCCCGTTGGCCCTGTCCTGTCTAGAGCCAAGTCTTCTCCGTGGACCGTCCACAGCCGAGGCCGTGAGGGACCAGACGGTGGCTCCAGGGTCACGTCTCAGCCCCGGACTTGGGACATCAGGTCAGCTCTGTGTTCAGGACGAGTCAGGACAAGTCAGGCCAGAGTCGTTCAATTCGCATAAAGTCCAATCCTAAGTCCAGCTGCGCATTGCGGGGACACCCGCCCCGTCGGGGTTGGAGCTGACCCTGAGAGCCAGGAATGGGCCTGGTCCCTCCGACGGCCGCTCCTGTGCATCCCGGGTCAGCCTGTCCGTGTGACTGCGCGTGTGTTGGGTTTTCTCGTGATTCTGCCTCTGAGGTTTTATTTTCTCCACGTGTTTCTCCCAGGGCAGCTCAGAGAGAGACTGTCCTGAGTCAGACCCGCGTGCTCTGCTGCCCCCTGCGGCCGCGACGGGCAGTGCCGCGGACGGGCCAGGAGGAGGAGCGTTTCCAGAGGCCAAGGGCGCCAGCAGGGTTTCTGCACCTGCACCGCCCCCCCAGCCCGCGCAGCTGCACCTTTGTGTAGTGCCGTGGTTTTTCTGATGACTTGAAGGTTTCACATATCAGTAAAGCTACGGAAATCAACATAACTCCGAATTTCTTCTAAGAAAATTTTGTATCCAATTATTCCTATAATGTCTTCCTAACCCAGGATGTGACCAAAGTTTTTGGTCACTGTCCCTGGGTATAAAGAATATTCCACTGGGTTTCCCTGGTGGCACAGGGGTTAAGCACCGCACTGTGAAAGATCCACAGCCACTGCAGCATGAGTTAGATCCCCCACAGGGGGTGACCCACATGGTGCAGCAGAATCTCCTGCTTCCCTGCTGCTCCCCTCAGCAGTGGATTTCAGTCAATCCAGCTGTTCTTCTTCCCACCCTGTCTCTCTGTGGTGAGTCTTCTCACGCCATGAAACTGGCCTGTACCCCACTTCTTGTAGGCATAAATAAATAAATCTTTTTTAAAAATAAGGAATAGACCATTTTCTTTTCTTCCATGACATTCATGTATTGCTGTGTCTACACCAATGTTGTTATAAAATTCCCTACATTGTGATTCTGATGTTTTCCTCACAATTTCAGCATCTGAGTCCGCTCACGCGGGACTCGCAGGCGCGCGAAGGAGCCGCTGGGACACAGGCCGTCGGAGGGGACTCTACCCTGGCCGGGCTGTTCCGCGGACGAACCCGAGGCCAGAGCCGCGCCTGGCAGAGCCGAGCAGGTGCGGCCGCGGCGGCTGTGCTGGCCGGAGCTCGGGTCAGCGCTGAGGGCGGGGGTCCCGGCGGGCTGATGTCCCCGACGCCGTCAGACGACTCTGGAGCTGGGTCTGGACGGTCCATCCCTCAGCACGAAGCCCCAGCAGGCGGAGCTATGTGGTCTAGTGGGGCCCCTGCATGCCCAGGGGCTTCACCCCTCCGCAGAGAGAGCGGCATCAGTGAGAGGAGCCCTTGCGGGCATGTGATAGGCGGTGCGGGGCATCTGGAGGAACCCTAATTTCACAGATGAAGTGACACGGACCAGGACCTGGGGGAAGGGGCGCAGTGTGTGATCACACAGAGGCCAGCACAGAGCACAGCATGGTCACCCCACTCTGAGTCCTCCCGGGGTGGGAAAGCAAAGGGGAGTGGGGCTGCCCCTGACGTCCCTCAGGCCGTGTGTCCGGAGACCCACACACCGTGGCCAGCAGCTCCGCGTGAGACCCCCGGAAACACAGCCCGACCACCTGCACCTCTGTCTGCTCCCCCGCGCCTCCTGTTCCCTTCCCCTTAAGGGCACGAGCAGCTGGACGGAATATTCCCCTCAGCAGGGTCCAGAGGCCCTGGACGTGCCTGACGGGACAGACGCTCAGCCCCTGGTGACTCTGCGGTTCGCGGTCCAGGACTGACTCGGGGTCCCACAGAGAGTCTTTCTGTCTCGTCTCGGCCGGAAGTGTCCCCAGGAGGAGTCGGGGTCCTGGGTGCGTCTTGGTGGATGGAGAGGCTGAGTGACCGCCCTGACTTCTGGCCGGCTGAAGGAGGGAGTCAGCCGGGCAGGGCCAGACTGTCCCATTGTGACCACGTGGGCAGAGCATGGGGACCGGGGTGGAGGACAAGAACAGAGAGACTGGGAGACACCCTTAGACAGAAACCCGCTCACAGGAGACCCCGAGCTACAGGTGGGCAGGAGGATGAACAGCCACCAACCAGCTGCAGCAACAAAGACCCCCAGGCGCAGCACCCAGGTCACAGAGCACAGGCCCCAGCGGGTGTCAGACTCTGGATCTCAGAGGAAAGTAAGGATGTGGAGACTCAGCTCCGTCTCCAGAGCCCACTGTGGAATCTCCGGACCCTTTCAAGTTCTACATGGTTGGTTCAAAGTCAACAACAAGCCCCTCCAGGCAGGACTGAGCCCCCCAAAGAGAAGACTCCATCAGGCAGTCTCTACCTGGCCCGGGCAGCATCCTCCTGCCCACCTGTGCCCGGGCAGGTGCTTCTCCTCACCAGCTCTCTCCTCTGCAGGGCAGCGGCCTCCTGCCTGCCGTGACCTGCACCTGCCAGGGCTTCTCCTCTCAGACCCTCAGCAGAGGCATCTCCCTCCAGGCCACCCGCCGGGACCACGCAGGCCTCTCTCACGAGACCTGTCCCTGTCGGGGCAGCTCTTCCTGCTGCCAGTGTCCATGCAAGTGTCCTTTCCTCTCCTGCCCCTTCCCTAATAAACCTGCTCTTTAAAATAACCAACGTCTCTGCCTCATGTAGAAACTCACCTGGGAACTCACCACCTCCTGCTGAACAGGGAGCTCTGGGGAAACCTTCCCAGAGTGAGCCCAAGAACCAGCTCTCCAAACCCATGGGCTCCTAAAATGACATCCGTGCAACAGAGATCCCTGTGTGTGGTGGAAAACGCAGTCACATTAGGACCCAGAGCGTGAGGAGAGGCTCATAGGTGGGGGGAGAGGAAAGGAGTTACAAGGGAGCAGACAGAGGTTCACTTCATAGCAGAGACCTTGTGAGTGTTTCTGGAACAGTCCGCGGGCTCCTCATCCTGCCTGAGAGCACCCAGGGGTACAGGTGGCCGTCGTGTCTCCTCAAGGACGAACCCAGGACATGCTCCGGGCAGGGCTTTTCTCTGTCAAGCTCGACTCCACTCAGTCAACCCCGTGGACGCGCGGAAACCTCTGCCCCGACACCCTGAGACAGTATCTCAGAGACCACAGGCCCCTGTGCATGGTGCGTCCACCACGGGCCTGAGACACGGGTCTGGGGTTGGTGTGGAGCCCTGAGGCAGACGGGCCCCCCGCCGTCCCTGGGCGCTGCCCGGGAGCGCCTCGTCCTCCTCTGCGTCGGGTTGGCATCTCCCAGCCGTGCGCTGCCCGCGGCGCCCGTCCTGCTGGTCACTCGCTGAGCTGGAGGAGCCCGAGCGGTGTGGCTCAGGCCCCCCCACTCCCCCGCGCTGTGGCTGCAGGACAAGCCCCTGGAGACCGCGACCCCTCAGCGTCCCTGGGGCGTCCTCGAACCTGCGTGTGACTCGCGGTGAGCAGCGAAGACGGACGTCCGGCTTGGAGAGGACGCAGACGCGCACGCGCACGTCGGTCCAGCATTTCGCTCCCTCCCGGAGGACCTGCTGGGTGAGCGTCCAGGCTGAGGGGAGCAGCAGCAGCCGCAGACGTCACTGCTCGGCCACCAGGACATGTCCCGTACTCGTCCCCTGCGGTCATCGCCCCATCGCCGTTTCCGGGCAGCCGCTTTGTGGACATGCCTGCGCCCAGTGAGAGCAGTTCTGGGGTCCCGCTGACCCGCGAGAGGCCTGGCACTGTGCACGCGCATGAGCACACAGGCCCCGAGAGCGCACCTTTGGAGAGCGGTGGTCGGGCTGCTGTGCCGTCACTCGCTGTCTGAGCGGCCGTCCCTGCGGCCACGGGCGCTGACCTGCCAGCTACAAACCCTCCAGATTCGCCCGACACGAAGCTGGGGCCCGCGGGGGGCCGGTCCATCACTGGGCAGTCTCAGCTCGAGAGGCGGAGTCGGCGCCCAGGGCCATGGCCCAGCGGCCTGAAGCGCCCAGGGCTGGCCTGAGCCCCACATCCCAGGCAGAGCCAGGGCCTGCTCCCTGCACAGCCCTCAGCTGGAGGAACCCCGGCTCCCCGGGAGGAGCCCAGAGAGGGGGAGGTGCCCCCAGTCCTATCTCCTGGGATGGAGCTGCTGATGGAGCCCCAGGGAACCCCTCGGCCTGGCTTGATGCCCCCTGGGAGACTTGACCCCAGAAAACACAGCTCTGAGGTCACCTGGACCCTGAGCCCTGAGAACAAATGTCTGTCCGCGGTGACCCCGCACAGACAAGGGGTGTTCTCACCCACAGACCCTCGTCTAGACTCTTAGTCAAGACAGCGCCCCCCACTGAGGCCCTGTGCAGCCCAGCTCAGGCGTCTGAGATGGATATTGGCCTCGGCCTCTCGCACCACAGGCCCCACCCGCTGAGGACACATCTGTCAGAAGCTCTCAGCCGATGCCCAGGCAGAGTGTGGGCGGAGAGCGAGGTCTGGGCCAGGGGACCCCAGCGCTGACCGATCGGCCCCCGTGGAGCGTGGACAGCAGGCCTTGGGGGGGCGGAGACAGCAGAACACAGAGGATGGGGCTGTGGAGACGCCAAACATGCTTGTTAGAAAGCAGAGGAGGCCGAGAGTGTTAGAGGGGTTAGTGGCAGTCCCTGAGGTGACCGCATCTGCAGACCATGAGGCTGTGCTTTCACTGCAGCCAGAAACTAAGCTGGACGCAAACTGGGACTTGTGTTTCAGGATATGGTGCAAGGGCTCCGTGGTGGGCATGCGTCTTTATCTAGAAAGCCCAACCTCATCTGCGGGCATGGAAGGGGTCAGTGTTTACTTCAGCAATGACGACATTTGTGCTGTTCTGTGTCACCTTATTCAGGCGTGAAACCCACGGCCCTGGAGCCCTGGGGTCTCTCACCCCTGAGAGCTGACTGCAGGGGCAGGACACGCCTGGTTGTGCTGGTTCTTCTCACACCATGTCTGTGCAGGCTTCTGTCTTTGCATCTCTTGGGTCCAAACTACAAACGTGAACTTTCACACTGGCCCACCGAGTCCCCGCATCTGCTGTCCTGTCCCACTGGGCCCCGCCCTTCCCCTCCCCTCCTTAAAATACTGGAGGCATCAGTGTCAAACTCGATCAGCCTTAGATACTGAAATCATGTGCCTGGAACAGTTTCCACGGTGACCCTTAGATTCGCCTCTTAGTAGAAACAGCTCTACAGGTGGATAATCACCACGTATCAGATGTGAGTGATGCCTGACTCGTGTCAGCATGATGCACCCTGATGCTGCAGCCTGAGGGACACAACAGGGGAGACCCTCAAGAAATTAAAGATAGGGGCCTCTGTGGTGGCACAAGGGTTACGTTGTAGCACTATGAAGCATCCCCAGCAAAGCAGCACAAGTTCGATCCCCAGCCAAGAAGTGACCCACAGGGAACAGCAGACCTCTCCTGTCTCCCCCTATCCCCTCAACAGTTTGTTTCAGTGGATCTGCCTGTTCTGCTCTCCACTCTGTCTCTGGGGAAACCTTTAATCCCTCCAACCTTCAGGCCTACACTCTAGTTCTTCCAAGCACAAATACATAAAATCAAAAAAAAAAAAAAAGTGGCATTTTCACAGGTAACAGAACTACTGCTGGACATTTACTTTTTAGCAGAGAGCAATAATGCAAAACTTAGTTTATAAAACATTTACTATGAATCAGATCTACTAGGAAGAGATTTTCATCTGTGACCACATTTGAATATCAGGACTAGTCAGTGAAACTGATATGATGATACTCACTTTTCATATGAAGAAACTCTGCTTGAGAGGCTACATAATATATTGTGCTCAAGAAACTGTGATTTAATTTGGGATAGGAACTTTATATATAATAAAGGATGAAATGAAGAATGTTGTTTACAGGTATCATAGTTAACTAGCACATTGTTTAAAACATAATCAGAATTGGTGTGATGGTGTTTTAAAAAACAGTAAAAAATAAATATTTTAGTACTTTTAATTTCAGTATGTATTTGTGAAAGAGAATACTGAATGTATTCAAAAGTCACACAAAAATTATAACTTTTCTCATTGAATAGGAACATGCTGTGGGTAGTTTCAGCTGGCATGGTCATTTTTATGGTTCTCCATGGGCAAAGATCAGACTGTTTACATAGGGAAGCTTGTAATTCTGGCCAGAGAGGAAGAATTCATAGATATTAACTACATTCTGGTTTCAGAATAGCAGTATCAGTTCACACCAAACACCAACTTAAGCTAGAATCATGTTCTACCAAACCCTGAGTCGCAGCATCATATGGGGTTTGCACACTGAGCTAACACACGGTGACATGAACACGGTAGTGTTTCTGGAGAACAAGCTGTGGCTCAGCACCTGGACAGCAAACTAGGACGAATAGCACGAAGGCCCACTGGGGATGGGGTCGACAGACACGTGATGGGACGCAACTGGACGTCACAAAGACAAAGCAGCTTCTCATCAGTGGTTGGGAAATTCTCTACAAAGAGGTTAAATAGACTTGGCACTTGTCAGCGTAATTACTCAGTTTACTGCAAATCCATCTCTTCTCTGAGTAGCCCCTGCCACTGCTGACCCCATCGTTCAGGTAGGCGTAGTCCTCATCTCCGGTGACGATGAACCTAAAACCAAACAGCAGCGTTAAGTCCACATGCTGACACCCTCACTCATCCCTGCACCACAGCCCAGCTCCGGTCCCTGAAAGCGCCACTCTGCACTGGTCACTCTGCGTCCCAAGGCCAGGACTGACCACGCGTCCGTCAGCACCTGCACAACCCGGGTGTCAGGACGAGGTGCGGGGGAGGCGCGTCCACAGCAGACGACGGTGACGTCAGAGCTCGTGAGTGTTGTCTCCAGGCCGCTCCCGAGTGGTCATGAAGGTGTGATGTAAACATACGAACCTGCTCGTCAGTGTTGCTGGTGTTTGTTTCTCTACACTGTGTTGGTTTTCGTCAGTGTTGGATTCTCTTCTCGGGGGCAGTCCCCATGTCCTCCCGCCACACAGCACCATGACCATCACACAGTCCCTCGTGCTCGTCACACAGTCCCTCGTGCTCGTCACACAGTCCCTCGTGCTCGTCACACAGTCCCTCGTGCTCTTCCCTCCCTGTTCTGAGCCTTCCCCTGCAGGCCTCAGGTGAGGTCAGGGCTGGTTTGACCAGGAAGCTCTTACACGCATCGCTTCCATGAATAAGGGGTGACGTGTCACCTCTGTTTATCTGTCCACTGAAATGTCCACAATCCAAGGATGTGCTCCTAGTTCCTTTCACTGATAAAACCTCAGGAAATATTCCCATAGTTTCCCCAAGACTCTCCTTTGTGACAGATGCAGCAGTGAGGTGAGAGTGGGCTCAGGAGGTTTGTGGAGACTCTTCTCTGTGGTTCTAGATGCTGAGAGCCCTGATGTGCTCAGCGACTATGTCCACATCTGAGACTCCAGCAGAGAAACGTTCAAACACTGGCTCAGAGTGTATTAGCCATATCCAGAGTCATCATATTATGAAGGGTTTCAACAAAAAATCACAGTAAGTAAAGTTGTCAAAGCCACAGCTAATAAATGGAAGGGCAAAACCATGACGTGCATCTCTTCCCTCCTACACAGTGAGTCTCTGTGACATAAGTTTGCTCCTCATGAACACAACTCACACACAAACCAACATGAACACAGAGGAAGGGCAGGCCCCAAACATACCAGACGTTGTGTCCAGTGTTGTCTGTCCACTTCCAGGGGTCATTTGACGAATTTCTGCTGAGGCCTATCCAGTGGGGAAAGCCGTCTCTGTATCTTTTCAGGAAATTCTATTATAAAATAACAGAAAGTGGAGAGCTGTTTCTCTCCTGTTACTCTCAGGTTTCCCCACCCTACAGTCTTCTCCCCTTAGACGGCAACATGTTTGATGGAGAGATCAAGAACTCGGAGTTAGACTCATCCCAGGTTTTCAGCCCCAAACTCATCCCTGTCTCTGACATAAATCACTTCACAGTCACCACCCCCACTGGCTGGGAAGACCCAGGTGTCTAATGTGATTCACCAGAGTGTGAATACTGTCACCCTCAGCCCCACAACACCTGTCTGGATGGTGAATTCTGAGGCCCACACGTCTCTGTGCATCGGCTACAATGCAGCTGACCTGTGGGGCAGTGATGGGGATGCCATGAAAGAATGATCTAGAACCTCTCGCAGGGCTCAGCAGGGAGCACACTAACACCTCCAAGTCCACCTGCTTCGGATCCCCTGTGTCCTTCAGCTTCACCCCTCGCAGCCGCCCCCTGGAGCTGGGACCCAGCAGAGAACACGCCCAAGACAGCCCTTACCATCTCCTTCTGGGAGTCAATGTGAACGAGGTTGGCTTTCTCTGAGACACAGAAAAGCTGGCTGGATGTCCAGTTTTTTGCATTGTCCGAAAAATAAAAACACTTGCTCTCAAACCCAATCCACCCTTCGGGGCAGGCTGCACACGGAAGAGGCTCAGCGGATGGCGGTTCCTCTCCTGACGAACCTTTGATTGTCACAATAAATTAGCAGTTAATGATGTTCTCGTCCGCACGTCTGTGCTTCCACCTGCCCCTTGACTCGCTCTGCATCATGGACTGTCCATAGTCCCTTCCCAGCTGCTCAGCAAGGGCCTTCCCCTGACACACAGGGAGAGTCCAGCAGTGTCCATGGGCCTGGCCCTCCCTCCTGAGGTCACGGGCACTGCCGTGTCAAGCTCACACGTTCCACAGCAATGCTCTTGGGGAGTGACTCTCACTTCACATCTCCAAAGGTAAATGCTCACGCCCTTCCCTGCATCCAGCAGGCTCTGCTTTCCCACATCTTCCTCAGTGTTTGCCCACATCTTCCTCAGTGTTTGCCCTTCACCCTCTGGACCTCCTGACCCGTTTTAGACTCTACTGTGCTTGTGTCTTAGGGCACAACACGTCCCTGGAGCCAAGTGTAACAGGATTAACCCACATGGCACTGCAGACCTCTCCTGTCTTGCCCATGCTCCGCTCAGCAGTGTGTTTCAGTCCATCTGCATGTTCTGCTCCCCACTCTGTCTCTGGTGAATCCTCTCACTTCCCTGGACTCTGACCTGTACCCGGCTCTTGTATGCATAAATAAATAAATATTTTTTTAAAAAGATGTCAGATGATAACATAACATTTGGTCAGGTGATATTTAGTTTTCAAAAATGTTTAGGTCATATTTTGGCACTGAAGGAACAAAAGCTTTGGAAGTTTGACTGAAATCAGAACACACAAAATAGTGATTTCGTGATACTGAGAAGTTTTTACTCCCAACAAGTTTTTCCAGAAATACTCAGGACTGTTGCTCTGTGCATGCTGGACTTTCGCTAAGCCTGTATTGCCCCGTACTCTGCACATCTCATTCTGCACGAGCAGATACCAGAGACAGAGAGATTGAGCTGATGGAGATAATGAAATGCAAACCTGATTGGGACATCAGAAAATAGTTACAAGGATGGAACGCCTACACCCTCAGATCCAAATAATCTGTATATTGTTGACTCAACTTTCGAAATATCCAGAACCATCTACCCTGGCCCATCTCTACTGCCAACAGCAGGTCCAAGCTTCATCCTCTGACCTAGATTTCTACAGTTTCCCTGAAAGGTCTCAGGTTCGACCCTGTCTGCAGACAGCCCACTCCCGACGGAGCAGTCGGAGGCGTATCCTACGATGAACGTCTGAGCAGACCCCGTACTCGTCTGCCCGTCGGACGCAGCGGAGCTCACGTCTGCTCGTGTCTGCAAAGCTCTTCATCCAGGAGACCCTGTGCTCCTCCTGTTCTCACATCGCATCGGCAGCCGAGGCCTCTGTGCTGGTCTCAAACCAGAGATGGTCCTTCCTCCTTGGGATTAGTCTCCACTGCTCTCCCTGCTGGATGCTTTCCCAGGTGCCCCAGGTGATGTCATCTCCACAAGGGTCTCTGGAAGGTCACCTCAAGGAGTTTCCTCCCCACCCCTACTGCAGGACAACCTGCCCCACCCCCACCTGTGAGTGTCACGGTGAAGGCAGCTTCCTGCTGGACTCACCCAGCAGAGCCTGCACACGCGGTGCCTACAGTGTTTGTTCACAAGAGACACGTGAGGGGAACACCATGGATATGGGGAACAGGTAACTCACCTGCAAAATGAGTAGAAAGTGCCGTCAGCACTGTCACCACAAGCACAATAAGAAGGACCAGGCCGTAATGGATCCTGCCATTGCTTATTAGCTCAGATCTGGTTAGAGGCATTTCCTGGAGACAGTTCATACCTACAGAACACAAATGTCATCATTTCAGTCTCATGAAGGCCTTACAAAAACATAAACTTATCGAGAAGCATCCTCTAAGGTCAGCTGACCTCCATTTCCCTGTTGCCAACACCTTTCACAGACAGTCCCGGTTCATAAATGCTGGTGACAGTCTCAAGAGGACAGAGATAAGAGCAACTGTGTTATTCTCTGTGAAATTATCCCAGTGGTTGGAGGAGGATTTAAAAGAGAGCAAGAAACACAATGAGTAGGAATCAGATGAAAACAATGCACACAAACAATCCAGATTCACCTTGAGAAAGAAGACATCTGATTAGAAGTGCTAATAAATCTTTACAACATAAATCAATGTCATTCATCATATTAACAGCATGAGAGAAAGCACATGACCATCTCAAGAATTATAGATAGAGCCTGTGAAATTCGACATTCATCCCATAACAATTTCCAAAAAATTAGGACAGAAATACTCTAAGCCACACACAGGAAAGTGGCAGCTGGGGCCAAGAGCAGAAGCTTCTCCACAGACTAGAAACCAGGACACCAGTGGGGTTGTGGGTTCTCCCTAATCCAATTAATCATGTGTTTCTACAAGAGATGCCAGTTCACCCCTCAAAAATACAAAACATCAGTTGAGCTGCACCTGCAGGTGGAAACCCCTTCACGAGAGTCACTGACCCACCTCCCTCCAACCTCACCTGTCACCTGCCTCAGAGCCGCAGCCACAAAGCAGCCTCTCTGAGCTCCCAGACACTGCCCTGCCCCCGCACCTGCTCCCCCAGCACCCTGGGGCTCCGGACACCCAGGCTCCTGGCCTCCAATACCTTTCTCCCATGTGGGCAGCAGCAGGGAGGGACACACCCCAGGGAGAGGCGAGGAAGTGACACCTGCCTCACCCCAACCCAGCACAGCCTGCCCAGCTCCAGGCTGATTTTTGAAGGCTTTGGGGTCTGGGGGTCCCCTGTGATTCCTGCACATCAGATCCCTCCTCACCCCAAGGCCTGCCAAAAACATCAAAAAGAAAGAAAATAGTCCCAGTTAAATATCATGAAAATATAGAATCCCTTGGAATAAATTAAATGAAGATGGTAAATATCTGTATGATGAGAACTATAGAAAATGAGGGAAAATTCAGGAAGACAGGAATAGATGGAAGGATGCCATGTGTTCCCTGTAGTGAAGATTAATGTTGTTCAAATGTCCTGTTCTCAAAAACCAACCACAGGTCAATGCACCTTTTCAAAATTCCAATGACACTTTTCACAGAATGAAAAAATTATCCCAAAGTTCATAGAGAACCACAAAGGACCCCAAATAGCCAAAGCAATCCTAAAAGGACCAAAACTGAAACCTTCACATCCCTGATTTAAAACTTTGTTACAAAGTTACAGTAACCAAAACAGTGTGGCATCAGTATAGACACAGTCACACAGACCAGTGGGACAGAACCGGGAATCCAGACAATAAGGTCATTTCATATTGCATAAGGTGCCAGAAGTTGCTGTGGGGAGACAATTTCTTTCATAAGTGATATGAAAACTGGACAATCACATGAGAAGGAAATAAAATAGCTTCATCTTTCACCACTCACAAAAATTGACTCAAAATGGACTAAAGATTTACATGTAAGACCTGAGACTAAGCTAGAAGGAACCAGGGGAAAGCTCCCTAACATGGACCTTGGCAAAGATTGTTTGGAGAGGACACAGAAGAATAAGCAGTAAGAGCAAGTAGAGGACTGAAAAATGTCTACAAAGTAAAAGAAACAATTATCAGAATTAAAAGGGGACAGACAGAATGAGGAAAATATTTGCAAACCTTCTATGGAGAAAAGCGCTGCAGCCTTGGGAGTTTCAAACGAAGTAACCGCTAAGCGAGGAGCAGAAACGCCGGAGGAATCCCCCGCACTCGGGACACGCAAACGCTGCAGTCACCTGGGGGCACCTCAGCCACAGGCAGGTGAGCTCACAGGCCCAGGGCCCTGCAGCCCCGGCCCCACCTGATGTGTGCAAGGAGAGGACAACCCCCTCATGCAGAAGTGGATGTGGGTTTACAGCCACGTGTCCAGCACTGGACAGTCTGAGCCTCCACGTATGACCACCGTCCACTGCAGAGAGAAACCCTGACGCATGTTCGCTCACGTATGCTCCAGCTGCGCCAGAGTGGGGCTGGGCCGCCCCTTCCCAGACGCCCGAACTCTCCTGTCCGCAGCTCTGGAGCAGCAGGACCGCAGCAGGGCCACGTCCTGGCCAAGACCCGCAGACAGAGACGCCCATCAGGAGCAGCCTGAGATTCCTGGACATTGAAATGAACATTAGGTTCCGCTTTTAATGAAGTGTTTGGCGGTGATTTGATGGCGGTGACGTCTGGAGAGATGTGAACGCTTATTTCTCAATCACACACACGGTGTAAGTCGGTGTTACCACGGCACAGATGGACAATCAGAGACTGTCACAGGAAACAAGCTCCCGTGCTCTCTCTGCACCGCTATAAACTTCCTTCCTCACGAGTCTCAGAGTGACTGGGAGCCGCGGTGTGAGTCACGGTCAGAATCAGAAATGCGTTTGGAGTCTTTGGGCAGTTGACCTCGGACTGGACACCTGCTCGGCTCGCTCTGGACGCTGCTCTCCAGGTCTGACACAGCCGATGTCTGAGCCGACCTGACTCCTGTGACTGTGCTGCTGGAGGGGGGCGTGAGCATCTCCCCGTGTCCCCCAGTAAATGAGCCCCCCAGTGCTCTGCCGGAATCCGCCTCTTTGCTCCTGCATGTCCCACTCCTTACACCCTTCTTTGTATCATGCTCCTTATCTTTCTTTTTTTTTAAGACATAATTATTTGTGCATACATGAAACTGCAGTGCAGGCCAGAGGTGGCCTGTCTCCTCTGAGATAGAGTGGAGAGTATAACAGGTGGGTCCACTAAAATCCACTGCAGAGGGGAGCAGCAGGGAGAGAGGAGAGGTCTGCTGTGTCAGGTGGGTCACTCCCTGGTGCTGCTTCTCCCTGACACTTAACCCTGTGCCACCAGGGAGGCCCTGCTCTTCCTTTTTCTCATTAAATTTTCTACAAACTGAAAATGCTAAAGAATTTTCTGTGTAGAGCTGTCTCCACACCACCCACCGCACACCCAATCTGTGTATAAATTCCAGAGGACACAGATACCATGTGTGTAGCTCATGTTTGCATCTTCTGGGAGACACACGACCTGTGATTCAGTGTCATAAAGCAACTTCTTCTAAGTCCACATCACCTGGAATGTGGAAAACAGGAGAACGAGCAGCAGAAACACAGAGAACGTTTCCCTCACCCTCCTGTCACCCAACTACTGGTCATAAGCCCCCCAGAAATGCGCAGTGCACACAGCAGCCGCACCCTGGTGCGCCTGACGCCCCGTCCCCACGCAGCAGCGTCCTCAGGACAGTCTCCTCGGGAGGGGCTGAGGCTCCGAGAACCTTCCCCTCCTGCTGTGTTGTTGCTGCAGACTTGTGACTCACACGTTGCTGATGTTCCCTGCTCCGCGGCTTCTCTGGACGCAGGGTCTCTGTCCACCATCTGTAATGGAGTCTCCGAAGACTCTGCCATTGTGTCCACAGGACGCTGGTCAGCAGGTTGGATGGCAGACACGTGGACAAGCAGTCAGTGGCTCCCAGAGGCAGCAGCTTCCTCAAGCTGAGACTACTGCTCTCTCAGAGCAGGTCTGGATAGGGATATTACGTGAACCACAACAGTTAACGGTTTGGTAACCGCAACCGACAAACCGCAAGGAACACCGCATGACAGGGGAGCCACATTAAAAACGAAATCACCTCCACCCGTCAGAAATGAAGCATCAACAGACAATTGTCCCTGAGTTCTGTTTACTCAGGAAGCAGCACGAGACCTTCATGTCACAGCTGCTCTTTCCACCTCAGCACAAAACCCTTTCCCATATTCAGGGAAACAACCAGGATTGTGGGAAGACTCAGACCCTTAGTGTCCCCTGAGCCTCAGCACACAGCAGAAAGGGCTCTGGTCTGGAGAGAACAGTCCAGAAGGAAGAAGGAGTCGGATGCACAGACACGATGAGCCTGTCCCAGTGAGATCTTCACAGAGCAGCTGTGCGGGGACAAGGGAGAGAGGGAGACCGTCCCCAGCAAACTCCCAAAGTTGCTGCAACTCAGACCCACAAGGAGGCTCCTAACACTGCTGCCAGGGCCTGAGCCTCACCCGGTGCCTGGGAAAGGAGCCGCAGAGCCCAGTCACCGCAGGAGACCCCCGGACTCTCCAGTCAGCTCCCTGGCAGGGTCGACAGGGTTTGTGTGGTTCACCAAGAAATACAGAAATGTAAGTTGGGGTCTTCCTGGTGGCCTGGGGGTTCAGCCTCAGCACCATCACCCCGATCCAGACCGGGAGTGACTACAGGGCGAGCACCCCCCCGTCCCCGCTGCTCCCTCACAGCTGCACCTCAGGGTCAGCAGCAGGGCAGGTTGGTCTGTGTCCAGGAGCATCTCTGGACGGTCACCGCCCGAGAGACACCCCTTTCCCCCAGGACGAGCCTTCAAGCAATGGCATCGTCTGTTTGCTCACCCCGTAGCAGGTGCAGAGAAGATTATGTGTAAGGGGCCCGGCCTGTATCCGGGTCCCTACTCACGTGCGTGGTCTGGTCTCCTGAGTCCCTGGTACCGCGGGGTCCTCCTTCCACGGCCTGGGGCCAGAGTAGTTCTGCACATTTCTGGTGCATGGCCGGAAGGAGCAGGTGCTGGCCCTTGAGCCACTGGCTCAGGGAAGGCTGAGTGGGGGTGGGGTGAGAGCCCCACAGGAGGGGAAGGGAACCCCCGTTGAAGACATTCAGGGGTCTCCCACTTGGTTGCTCTTGCCCATCCCCCACAAAGTTGTCCAGTCAGACTCAAAGGTTGGGGCGGCCAGGACCTGGCAGCAACGTGGCATCAGGTAAGGGTGTCCCTGCCCCCAGTCAGGCCTGCCCCACTGGGCAGAGGGAGGGCTGGTCACCTCCTGGAGACCTCAGCGTCTCACAGGTCGTGCTCCAGGGCAACCTGACATGAGGTGGGTTTGCCTGGCTGGTCCCACCCGCACCTGAAAGGCACGTAGGATGATTTCAGCTGCAGCCACAGCACAAAGGTTAACGGGGGTTTGTTTGCAAAGGCGGGGAAATGAAGAAATGAGTAACTCAGGGAGAAACGAGGGGGACAAACCGTAATGTCCTACCAGTTCCTCCAAGCTGACCCCACAGTCACTGAGCTACGGGAGCCAAGAGCCCAGGCCCGTGTCTGCTTCACCCCAACCTGCTGTTCAGCGCCGCTCTCTGCCCCGCATCCTCCTGTGCCGACCCGTGGGGCTTGCAGTTCTCGGGGCTCTGGACAGCGTTGGTCTGGGTGGGGTGAGGCCGCAGACCTATTTGTATGGTTCACCCAGGACACCTCCCCCTATCAGTAGGCACCCCTGAGGGGGACCCGTCTGACCTCCTGTGTGGTGCTGAGAGCGGTGTGAGAGTCTCCGGCTGTGTCTGGACACAGAGTGGGCTGTAGCCTGTCTCCGGGGAGGTCCTGAGGCGCCACGTGAAGGTCGCTCAGGCTGGAGCTGCTCAGGCTTATGCAGACGCCTTGGCCGAGACTCGCTGGACGTCCAGCGAGGGACGCGGCCAGACAAGCTCCTGAGCACCCCTCTACCGGTCGGGACACAGCAGATGGGGACCAGAGCACATGCGCCCACCCCGTGTGGCGCTTCAGGGCTTTACTAATGGATTTTCAGGACAGTCCAGGTTCGCCTCCCAGGGGATGCAGGCGCCAGGTGAGCCTGACTGGCCAGCCCTGGGCGTGGCGGCCTGCAGCGGGCACACTGCACACCCACTCGGGGATCCAGCGGGTCACCCCAAGACAGGCCATCTGGGTCCTCCCACACGGACTCGGCCGGAATCTGCCCAGCCCTCCCCCACGGTGCGGTCCAGTCAGAGGGCCGAGGACCGGCAAGGGTTGTCCTGCAGCTTCACAGAGTGGGAAGGGGACTTGGGACCGTCCATGGAAGTGCGAACCCATGAAGGGCACAGGGGAGGAACGGCCATCCCTGCCATCGGGTCCAGCAGACGGGCCGTCCGGCAGCCCCACCCACAGTCAGAGGCGCCCCCTCCGCATAACGCTCGGTTCCCGGTCAGCGCCGGCTCGACCGGACAGCGGTGTCCATCGCCCGTCCAGGAACTCAGGTTGGTGACGAGGGGAACGGTCAGCCCAGCCGGACGCGCAGGGCCATAACCCCGGAGCGGAGGCGGATCACGCCGGGGGGCCGGCAGCACCTTGGGACACGTCCGGGGAGCAGCCCCTGCTGCTGGGGCGCACAGCGGCGAGAGCCGCCCCGGGGGACGTCAGCGCGGAGGGGGCAGGAGGCGGTCGCGATGCCACGATGCCAGAGCCGAGCTGAGAGGCCAGCGAACGTGGCTCGCGTCTCCGGTGACCCAGCCGGGCAGTCCCCAGGTCACTCTGAGTCTCGTGAAGTGACCGGCCCACGCCCCTTTCGGTCCATCCAGAGCCTGCGGGGGGCTCACGCAGCGCCCGCGACCCCCGCGGCCCGCACGGCCTCTGATGCTCGGGACACCGCGAACGTTCGTGAGCTCAGGGACGAGCATCACCCCGGAGCGACGGGCCCGAGAGTCCTGGTGACCCCGAGGCTGCCCAGGAGGCAGAGAGCACGGAGGAAGGGCAGCCTCTGCAGCTCCCAGAGATGGGAGTACTCTCCCAGGGCCCGGGGTCAGGGGACCCCCGCCAAGGTCCAGGCCTCGGCCCGGGCGCCGCGGGGCGGCCTCTGAGCCCGCGTTGCTGAACCGTCTTCCTCATCGCGGAGGCGCGGACAGATGCTCAGCGTGTGAGTCGGTGACTGCACAGCCGGGGCGCGCCCCCTGTAACTGCTGTGCCTGGAGAATCTGCAGTCCCGCCCGCTGGGGTCGTGCTGTGTGGGGTGCGGCTGGCAGAGCGCAGACATGGGGGGAGTCCACCCCGCCCCGGCCTGGCAGGACGCACCCTTAAGGGAAGTGCGCGCGGCCAGGTCTGCGTGGGCTCGTCAGCGGGTGACTTCGGGTCCACGTTCGTAACGGTTGTTGTTCTGCACACACCTCGCGATGGTGCCTGACGGAATGTGGAGAGGCCCGTTGTGTGAGGTGCTCAGTCACGCCCGCAGCGGCGCTCACGTCCGGGGGCATCCCCGCGGACACGCTGCTCCCACTCAATTCTGGCCTGAAAGGCGCGTGGTCGGGACTGCCGGTTCTGCCCATACGGCCCTGCAGTTGGTTCGCGTGTCCGCCGCGCTGCCCAGTGGCCACCGGACAGTCACACCCGGGAGCAGTCCCGGCGCCCCCGTTCTCAGGGTGGAGAGCCGGAGGTTCATCTCCTTTTTTAAGCTTGGGGAATTCTCTGCAATTATCTCCTTAAATAGATTTTCATTTATTTTATTTTGCTTGGCCCCTTCTGGGATTCCAGTAATTCTTATATTTCCTTTCTTGATGGTGTCCAGAGATCTCCAAGCATTTCTTTGTTTTTTCTCCTTTGAACTTCCCTGTCCTTTTCCACTTTGGATCTCTGTATTTCTGTGTCTTTGAAAGTACTAATTCTCTCTTCCACATCGTCCATCCTGTTTCTACTGCTTTCCTTATATTCCTGCAGTCCTCCACTTTCTTTTTTAATGACTCGTTTTCATTCTTCAGTTCATTAATTGTTGTTATCATATCATCAGTTCTCTTTTGTTGTTCTTTCTGATTTTGCATCGTGATGATTCTAAACTATTTTTCTGACAGGCTCAACATTTCTTCCATGTCAATGTTGCCGGGTTCTTGTATTTGGTTGTCTTTTTGTGGTGTGACATTCCCCTCTGGACTTACTGGTTATTTATATTTTTTCTTATTCCTGTTGTCTGTTTTCTAATTTGCTGTATTTGTTGTGACAATGTTTTGTTGGTATTGGCAGGCATCTCTTCGGGGTATTCCTTTTGGAGTGTCAGTAGCTGATAGTCAGGTGGTGTTCAACAGCAGGTCCACAGAGTAGTTATGTGGGGTCCCCAACCCAGAATTCCCTATTCTGTGATGCTGGGGTCCAGTGTGTGCCCTCCCAGTGCTACCTAAGTCTGCCCAGGCCAGAGATCTCCACTCAGTTCCGAATCTCTGGCTGCAGGCAGGTTTTGACTGGCACACGGGCGCGCCCCTTCCCTCTGTACATGCAGCCGGCTGTCTTGCAGGGCTGTCCGTGTTTTGCTGGGAGCCTAACGGGCTGCTTCCCGCCTTGTGATATTGGGATTGGGCTGCACTCAGCTCTTTGGGAGTTTTCTTGCCTGAGTAATCCTGTCTGGGTGTGGGTCCCAGGGCATGCAGGAATCCTGACCCTGGGGCACTCCCCAACTCCTCTCGATGTGCTCAAGCTGCAGATTTTAGTCCCTCACCGAGATTGCCTGTAGGCCCTAATCCAGGGCCCCCTGCCCTGCCAACAGGAGTCTTTTTATCAGAGTTTGATTTACATTTGTTTTCCCTCAGACTCTGGCTGTCTTTTCCCACTGTGCTAGTGTCCTTTGAGGAGAACTTCAAACCTGGCTGCACTAGTTCCTTTGCAAGTCTATATTAATCTTAGAAACAGCTTGTCAATTCTGCCAAGAAAAATGGTTTTTTTGAGAATTCTGCTGGATTGTGATGAATCTATTGATTAATTTGAGTAAAACTGATACCTTAACAATACTGTGTCTCCTGACTCAAGAAAACATATCTCCCTCTGTTTATGTCTGTCATTGCTCTCAGCAATGTTTTAAAGTCTTTGATGTATAAGTTTTGTGTCTTTGCCAGATTTTTCTGTATTTAATGTTTTTATTGTATTACAAGTGGTATGTTGTACTTTAATTTCCTATTAATAATTGCTAGTGTATAGAAATGTGATTGGCTTGTATATATTGAGTTTGAATCCTACCATATTCTAAATTCATTTATAGCAGTGAAGGACTAATGAATTTTTTTAATAGGTGATGTTACCTCTTCCAACATTAGAGTTGCAAGATCTCTAAGAAGTGAATAAATAGACATTTCATATCTGTAAATTTGTCGTCTTTGTTCTGATGATTCTAATAACTATACTGGCCTCAGTGTTCGCAGGTCAGTAGTTTCCTTCCAATCGATTGATCGATAGATAAAAGGGATTCATGCAGATGTACACAAATAAATGTATATATAAAAGTGGCATCCATCAGGAGTTTCTTTCATTCCACCGAGAAAATCAGTACAAAAATCCTGGAGCTGTCCTCATTTGGGGAAAAAACACAAAGAATGATTGACTAAGTCCAAACCCCTCAAATGGAAAATTCAAAGCTTTTGAGAAGAACTGTATTTATATGTATAGGGAAGTATTTTAACTTAGATTCTACTGTCTCCAAGTAGGCTACTGAGGGCTTTACATTCTCTCAGTGCTTAATATACTATTGACCCATTCTTAGTGAAAAACCAACAGCGTCCCAGGAGCGCATGTCAGGTCTGGGTGGCTGGATTTGTTACCTGGAAATGCTTCTGTTTTTCTGAAAATACAGCAACCTGGACAGCAAACCAGAGCTTCTGCCCCTCACATGGCAACTCCATCTGTCTTTAGACCACAGAGAACTGGTAAGGCATACATTTACTGAAATTGTTTTCAGAGGTTGGATAGTGGGTATGGAAAATTCACACTGGAAACGGAAATATCCAGAAAAGACCTTCTTGCCCTGAATTGGGGTCAGCGGCCCTGAGTAGGTCTTAGGAAGAGCTCACCCAGCGTCACACCACACCCCTCACAGGTCAGCTCAGATGAAGCCTCTCAGACAGTCAGGGAACATCTAGCACTAACCCTTCCCCCTTGACCTTTCCACTGGGAGGAAGAGAACTTAGAGAAAGTTCCATTCTTGGTGCTTTTACTATATACATCATTAATGTGCTCCTGGCTACAGAGAGAATGCAACTCTTCTTTAATATTATTTTAAAGATTTACATATTTATGCACACAAGAGCTGGGTGCAGGCCAGGGTTGCTGGGGTGAGAGGATTCCTCAGACACCTGGGGGAGCAGAACAGGTGATCCACTGAAACACACCGCAGGGGGGAGCGGCGGGAGGCAGGAGAGTCTGCTGCGCCATGTGGGTCCCTCCCTGGTGCTGCTTCCCCCTGAGACTTAACCCTGCACCACCAGGGAGGCCCTGCTCTTCCCTTTTAATCTTCAAATTTTTATAACCTAAAAATGTTAAGAAATTTGTTGTTAAGAGCTGTCTCCACACCACCCACCGCACACCCCGACATCTGTGCATAAATTCCAGGGTCATTTTTTTAACCAAGTACCTCAGTTACTTTTTTTTTTTCTTTTTGTATTTTTGAGACCTTCTACAGAGACAGCTTGAAAACGGAGGTAACTTTCTTCTAATCCTAACCCAATTTGTCTTTGTCTTATAGCTGTTGAGGATGTCCCTGGGACTCAGGACAGAACGACTCTGTCTCCTCGAGTTCGCACGGAAATCGCTTCTCTTCCCCGTTAGTCTGCGGGTGCCCGCGCGTGTCTTTGTGGGGCTCGTCCTCGGGTTGGGCTACTTTCCACCTTCCAGATCCCCGAAGTTCTGTGTCGAGGTTTCCCTGACCCTGCAGGACAGGAGACGCCTGTGCTGGGTCCTGCCCGGGGGACTTGTCAGGAGGAAGCTGCTGCCAGACCAGAGCCGCGCACCTCTGTGCCCTCCACCTCTGGTCAAGGCAGGGGCTTCCTGGGACCCCATTGTGGTTACCCGAGCCCCTGGGTCCCCTGGTTTCTGGGGTGGTGCTGGGCTGAGAGGGCTGTCAGGGTCACTCAGATGTGGGTGGCGGGGAGACTTCAGCCTCAGAGATGCAGGAGCTTCCTGGGTGGGGAAGGCGGCTTATTGGGGCTCTCACCCCACGGTGCCCCTGGTCATAGGCAAGTCTGGGGTGGGAAGCCCCTGGTAATTAGGGGGTGCTCTCAGTGACTGTTTATTGTCAGGGAGCTCCCCACGGCCCCCAGGCTGAAGCTGCCCGCTCAGCGGTGTTGTGGGAGAGGCAGGAGTCAGGCAAGAAACTCTCTGCCGGAACTTCCCGTTGTCTGACCGCAGGAAACGCCCGCGCAGCATCTGTGCCTGTGGTCGGGGCAGGTGCAGGATGCAGAGCGGAGGAGGCCCCGCCCTGGGGTCCTGAGCACCCCTCCCCAGGCACCCCCAACCATTTGCCCATTGAAAACGCTCTCTGGCTGTTCCTTCTGTGTTTTCTAGATAAAGACCAGAAGCAGGTGGGTCCACACAATTCTGCGCTAACTCCAACTGCTCATTGTGGTCTCCCCACATTTTTAACTGAATTCCTGCTGCAGTAAATCTGATCTAAATTAATTTTGGTGCTGGTTTCTTTCTGAGTCCATTATATTAATTTTGTCTTTCTCTGTTTTGCTCTTATCTCTGCCCAAAATGCCTCGGTGCCTCTTAACTCGTGTTCTGAGATGGATTTAAAGTGCATTTCCTTTTAGACTGGAATAGCAAACGCACTGAATTTGAAAATGAAATGTCGTGTTGCGACTCCCACAGAAAAGTACCAAGATTCTACCTATTCACACATTAAAAAATAATGAAGGGGTCTCCCTGTGGCCCACGGGGTTAAGCACTGCACTATGACACATCCACAGCCACTGCAGCGCGAGTCCATCCCTGGCCAGGGAGTGACCCACAGGGCGCAGCAGACCTCTCCTATCTCCCGATGCTCCCCGCAGCAGTGTGCTTCAGTGGATCCTCCCGTTCTGCTCCCCACTCTGTCTCTGGGGAGTCCTCTCTCCCCCACACCTCTGCCCACACTCTATGCATAAATAAAATCTTTTTTAAAATAAAGTGACATTTCACGCAAGTAACAGAACTACTGCTGGATTTCTACTTTTTACCAGACAGCAATAATGCAAAATTCAGTTTATGAAATATTTACCGTGAATCAGGTCTACTGGCAAGAGATTTTCATCTGTGATCTCAATGAATATCAGGACTAGTCAGTGAAACTGATATGATGATGCTCACTTTTCATATGAAGAAACTCTGCTTGAGAGACTACACAATTTATTGTGCTCAAGAAGCTGTGATTTAATATAAGATAAGAATTATATATAATAAAGGATGAAATAAAGAATGTTGTTTACAGGTATCATAGTGATCTAGCATATTGTTTAAAACATAATCAGAATTAGTATAATGGTGCTTTAAAACACAGTAAAAAATAAATACTTTAGTACTTTTAAATTTCATTATATATTTGTGATAGAGAATTTTGAATGTATTCAAAGTCCCCACACCAACTAGAATGTTCTCATTGAATAGTAACATGTTTTGGATGGTTTCAACTGGCATGGTTATTTTAATGGTTCCCAGGGGCAAAGATCAGACTGTTTATACAGGGAAGCTTGTACATTTGGCAAGAGAAGCAGAATTAATAGATAGCTAACTATACTCTGGTTTCAAAATAGCAGTATCAATTTACACCAAACACCTACTTAGCTAAAATCAAATTACACCCGATCTAAGTCACAGCACCAGTGAGATGCACGCGGCGGTGTTTTTGGAGAACAAGCTGTCCGTCAGCACCTGGAACAGCAAACTATGAAGAGTAGCACGAAGGCCCACTGGGGACGGGGTTGACAGACCACGTGATGGGACGCAACTGAACGTCACAAATACAAGGCAGGTACTATAAATGGTGGGAATTTTCTCTACGAAGAGGTTAAACGAATTTGGCACTTACCAGCATAATCATTCAGTTTCCTGCAAATCCATCTCATCTCCCTGTAGCCCCTGCCACTGCTGACCCCTGGGTCATTAGGTAGGCATAGTCCTCACCTCCTGTGACATCGAACCTAAAACCAAACAGCAGCGTTAAGTCCACACGCTGACACCCGCACTCACCCCTGCACCACAGCCCGCTCCAGTCACTGAAAGCTCCACTCTGCACTGGTCACTCTGAGTCCCAAGGCCAGGACTGACCACGCGTCCGTCAGCACCTGCACAGCCCGAGTGTCAGGACGAGGTGCGGGGGAGGCGCGTCCACAGCAGACGACGGTGACGTCAGAGCTCGTGAGTGTTGTCTCCAGGCCGCTCCCGAGTGGTCATGAAGGTGTGATGTAAACATACTGACCTGCTCGTCAGTGTTGTTGGGTTTGTTTCTCTACACTGTGTTGGTTTTCGTCAGTGTTGGATTCTCTTCTCGGGGACAGTCCCATGTCCTCCCACCACACAGCACCGTGACCGTCACACAGCCCCTCATGCTCTTCCCTCCCTGTTCTGAGCCTTCCCCTGCAGGCCTCAGGTGAGGTCAGGGCTGGTTTGACCAGGCTGCTCTTACACGCATCGCTTTGATGGAGGTCATGTGGCGCCTCTGTTTATCTGTGCACTGAAATGTCCACAATCCAAGCACATGTTCCCAGTTCCTTTCACTGATAAAACCTCAGGAAATATTCCCATAGTTTCCCCCAAGACTCTCCTTTGTGACAGATGCAGCAGTGGGGTGAGAGAGGGCGCAGGAGTTTTGTGGAGACCCTCCTCTGTGGTTCTAGGAGCTGAGAGCCCTGATGTGCTCAGCGACTGTGTCCACATCTGAGACTCCAGCAGAGAAACATTCAAACCACTAGCTCAGAGTGTATTAGTCACATCCAAAGTCATCACGTTATTAAGGACTTCAATGAAAACCACAGTAAGTAAAGTTTCAAAGTCACAGCTAATAAATGGAAGGGCAAAACCATGATGTGCATCTCCTGCCTCCTACACAGTGAGTCTCTGTGATGTAGGTTTGCTCCTCATGAACACAACTGGCACACAAACCAACATGAACACAGAGGGAGGGCAGGGCCCAAACATACCAGACGTTGTGTCCAGCGTTGTCTACCCACATCCAGGGGTCATTTGACGACTCCCTGCTGAGGCCTATCCAGTGGGCGAAGCGACCTCTAACTTCACAGGAAATTCTGTTATAAAAAATATGGAAAATGAAGAAACTCACTTTGTTTCTCTCCTGTTACTCTCTGGTCTCCCCATCCTACAGCCTTCTCTCTGTAAACAGCAGCATGTTTCAGAGAGCAATCTGGACTCTGGAGTTAGTCTCATCCCAGGCTCTCAGCCCCAAACTCATCCCTGTCTCTGACCCAAAATCACTTCACAGTCACCACCCCCACTGGCTAGGGAGACCCAGGAACTGACTGTGGTTCCAGAAGAGTGGGAGCATTGTGCCCTCAGTCCCAACCTGTTTGGATGGCAAATTCTGATGCCCACACGTTTCTGTGCATCAGCAACAATGCAGCTGACCCGTGGGGCAGTGATGGGGACGCCATGAAAGAATGATCTAAGCATCTTACAGGACTCCTGCAGGAAGCACACAACACCTCCACCTGCATCAGATCCTCCGTTTCCTTCAGCTTCACCCCACGCAGCCGCCCTCCCCGAGCTGGGACCCAGCAGAGAACACACCCAAGACAGCCCTTACCAGCTCCTTCTGGGAGTCAATGTGAACGAGGTTGGCTTTCTCTGAGGCACAGGATTGCTGGCTGGACGTCCAGTTTTTTGTGTCATTTGAAAAATAAAAGCACTTGCTCCCAAACCCAATCCGCCCCTCGGGACAGGCTGCACACGGAAGGGGCTCAGCGGCTGGTGGTTCCTTTCGTGAAGAACCTTTGTCACAATAAATTAGAGGTTAATGATGGTCTCCTCCTCACGTCTGTGCGTCCACCTGCCCCTCAGCTCACTCTGTAGCGTGGACTATCCATCGTCCCCCCCAGATGTCCATCGTCCCTTCCCAGCTCCTCAGCAAGGGCCTTCCCCTGACACACAGGGAGAGTCCAGCAGTGTCCACGGGCCTGGCCCTCCCTCCTGAGGGTCATGGGCACGGCCGTGTCAAGCCCACCACGTTCCACAGCAACGCTCCTGGGGAGTGACTCTCACCTCACGTCCCCAAAGGTAAATGCTCATGCCCTTCCCTGCATCCAGCAGGCTCTGCTTTCCCACATCTCCTCAGTGTTCACCTCCAGCCTCTGACGCTCCTTACCCGTTTTAGACTCTACTGTGCTTGTGTCTTAGGGCACAACACAATCCCGGAGCCAAGTGTAATGGGATTAAAAAACAATTTGGCACCAAAATACAGCAGGACTTCCTGTAGCTTTTGTTTTATATGAATTTCTGTTAAATATGAAGAAAACTACTTTGGCCTTCCCTAAACATCTGACACCAGCCTGAGAGCAGCTAAGGCAGATCAGACATTTCGTTTCATGACTTCACATGTTTATTTATGCATACAAGAGCTGGGGTACAGGTAGGGGTAAGGGGATTCAACAGAGACAGAGTGGGGAGCAGAACAAGCAGATTGACTGAAAGACACAGCTGTGGGGAGCAGCAGGGAGGCAGGAGAGTGAGGTCTGCTGTTCCACATTGGTCACTCTATGGCCTAGGATCCAACTCGAGCTGCAGTGGCTGCAGATGCTTTATGGGGCTGTTACTTAATCCCTACGCCACTAGAGAGGCACTCCTTGAAAAACACATACACATTTTTCTTTGGAAAGGCTATTAAGTAAAAGTTATTTTGTTTGAAATATTGAAGACCACAGAAATCTTTTGCTCCCCCCTTAAATTTAAAGGAAAGAAATTATTTAATATTAGACTAGATAAAATTCTATATTAGAAACATAATATATAAACAGTCATTTGTAGAAACAAAGTAAAATTTTCAAAGATTAAGGATGGTTTTGCGTGTGTATTTTTAAAATGGGTACTGGGGCTAACAGATCACATTAACCCCCAATCCATGGAACAGGGTCAGTGTCCACCGTGCGGTGATATCACATCCTTTGCAACTGTTTAAACCTCCGATGGAAGATGTCAGATGGTAACACAACATTATGTCAGAGGATATTTAGTTTTGAAAAAAGTTTAGGTCATATTTTAAAGTTGAAGGAACAAAAGCTTTGGGTGGTCGTGAATGAAATCAGAACACACACGACTGTGACCTCGTAATACTGAGAAGTCGTTTCCTCCAGACAAGCGTTTCCAGAAATGCTCAGGACTGTTGCTCTGTGCATGCTGGGCTCTTGCTAAGCCTGTGCTGCTCCTGTGCTCTGCGCATCTCATTCTGCACGAGCAGATGCCAGAGACGCAGACACTGAGCTGAGGGAGATGATAATGTGCAAACCTGACTGGGACTTCAGAAAAAGCTTCATGGACCAAACTCCTACACCCTCAGATCCAATCTAGTCTGGACACTGCTAACTCAACTTCCAACACATCCAGAACCATCTACCCTGGCCCATCTCTACTGCCAACAGCAGGTCCAAGCTTCATCCTCTGACCTAGATTTCTACAGTTTCCCTGAAAGGTCTCAGGTTCGACCCTGTCTGCAGACAGCCCACTCCCGACGGAGCAGTCGGAGGCGTATCCTACGATGAACGTCTGAGCAGACCCCGTACTCGTCTGCCCGTCGGACGCAGCGGAGCTCACGTCTGCTCGTGTCTGCAAAGCTCTTCATCCAGGAGACCCTGTGCTCCTCCTGTTCTCACATCGCATCGGCAGCCGAGGCCTCTGTGCTGGTCTCAAACCAGAGATGGTCCTTCCTCCTTGGGATTAGTCTCCACTGCTCTCCCTGCTGGATGCTTTCCCAGGTGCCCCAGGTGATGTCATCTCCACAAGGGTCTCTGGAAGGTCACCTCAAGGAGTTTCCTCCCCACCCCTACTGCAGGACAACCTGCCCCACCCCCACCTGTGAGTGTCTCAGTGTCTGCAGCTTCCTGCTGGACTCACCCAGCAAAGCCTGCACACAACGGTGTCTACAGTGTTTGTTCACAAGAGACACATGAGGGGAACACCATGGATCTGGGGAACAGGTTACTCACCTGCAGAATGAGTAGAAAGTGCCGTCAGCACTGTCACCACAAGCACAATAAGAAGGACCAGGCCGTAATGGATCCTGCCATTGTTTATTAGCTCAGATCTGGTTAGAGGCATTTCCTGGAGACAGTTCATACCTACAGAACACAAATGTCATCATTTCAATCTCATGAAGGCCTTACAAAAACATAAACTTATCGAGAAGCATCCTCTAAGGTCAGCTGACCTCCATTTCCCTGTTGCCAACACCTTTCACAGACAGTCCCGGTTCATAAATGCTGGTGACAGTCTCAAGAGGACAGAGATAGGGGCAACTGAGCTATTCCCCTGTGAAATTATCCCAGAATTTGGAGGAGGGTTTAAGAGAGAGCAAGAAACACAATGAGCAGGAATCAGATGAAAACAATGCACACAAACAATCCAGATTCACCTCCAGAAAGAAGACATCTGGTTAGAAGTGCTAATAAATCTTTACAACATAAATCAATGTCATTCATCATATTAACAGCATGAGAGAAAGCGCATGACCATCTCAAGAATTATAGATAGAGCCTGTGAAATTCAACATTCATCCCATAACAATTTCCAAAAAATTAGGACAGAAATACTCTAAGTCACACACATTAAAGGCGCAGCTGGGGGCCAAGAGCAGAAACTTCTCCACAGATTAGAACCAGGACACCAGTGGGGTTGTGGGTTCTCCCTAATCCAATTAATCATGTTGCTGAATAGCCCATCAGTAGCCATAAGGCATGTAAAGAAATAAAAGGCAAGTAGGGTGGAAAGAAATAAAAGTGTTTCTACAAGAGATGCCAGTTCACCCCTCAAAAATACAAAACATCAGTTGACCTGCACCTGCAGGTGGAAACCCCTTCACGAGAGTCACTGACCCACCTCCCTCCAACCTCACCTGTCACATGCCTCAGAGCCGCAGCCACAAAGCAGCCTCTCTGCAGCCCCCAAGCTGCCCTGGCCCCTTTAGCTGCTCCCCCCAGCACCCTGGGGCTCTAGATACCCAGCCTCCTGGGGACTCTGGTCTCCAATACCTTTCCCCCATGTGGGCCCCAGCATGGAGGGACACACCCCAGGAGAGGAGAGGAAGTGGGACCTGCCTCACCCAGCCCAGCACAGCCTGCCCAGCTCCAGGCTGATTCTGAGGTCCATTGGGACCCCCTGTGATTCCTGAACATCAGATCCCTCCTCACCCCAGTGCTGCCAAAATTATCAAAAAGAAAGAAAGGAAACAATCCCAATTAGAATAGCATGAAAAATATAAAATCCTTTGGAATAAATTTAACCAAGATAGTAAAATACTGTATGATGGAAACTATAGAAAACAGTGAAAAAATTTAAGACAGGAATAGATGGAAGGAAGCCATGTGTTTCCTGTAGTGAAGATTAATGTTGTTCAAATGTCCTGTTCTCAAAAACCAGCCAGAATTATAATGCAACCCCTGTCAAAATTCGTAAAGAACCACAAAAGACCCCAAGTAGCCAAGGCAACCTAAAAATAGCAAAGCTGAAAGCTTCGCAACTTCTGATTTAAAACTCTGTTACAAAGTTATAGTAACCAAGACAGTGTGGCATCAGTATAAACACAGACACACAGACCAATGGGACAGAACCGGGAATCCAGACACAAACCCCTCAGATAAGTCATTTCATGTTGGATAAGGGTGCCCAGAAGGTGCAGTTGGGGAGGAAAATTTCTTTAATAGGTGATTTAAAATGGATAAACACACGAAGAAAAAAAATCAGCTTTACCTGATACCACTCACAAAATTTAACTCAAAATGAACTAAAGATTTACAGTAAGAAAGACCTGAGACTAAACCTCCTAGAAGAAAATAGTCGAAATTCCCTAACATTGGTCTTGGGAAAGATTTTTTTGATGTGACAGCAAAAACATAAGCTGTAAAAGCAAGAAGGAACTGGAAAATGTCTTCAAAGTGGAGGAAACAATTATCAGAATTAAAGGGGAACAGACAGAATGAGTGAAAATATTTGCAAAATTTCTATGGAGAAAATGTTTTTCTAGCGCTTACTAAGAACTCTCCACATTCAACAAGGAAACAACCCAATTTAAAGACAAACCAAAGGCTGATTTTAAGGTGGATGGATTTATACACATAAAAATGTGCTCAACAGTCCTTAAAGAGAAACACATTAAAATACAATGAGCCACAGCTCTGCACCCGGGAAGGCAAATGAAGTAACCACTAGGCGAGGGGCAGAAACGCCGGAGGAATCCCCCGCACTCGGGACACACGAACTCTGCGGTCACCTGGGGACACCTCAGCCACGGGGCAGGTGAGCTCACAGGCCCAGGGCCCTGCAGCCCCGGCCCCACCTGATGTGTGCAAGGAGAGGACAACCCCCTCACACAGAAGCGGACGTGAGTTTACAGCCGCGTGTCCAGCACTGGACAGTCTGAGCCTCCACGCGTGACCACCGTCAGCTGCAGAGAGAGCACCTGACGCACGTTCGTTCTTGTCTGCTCCAGCTGCGCCAGAGTGGGGCTGGGCTGCCCCTTCCCAGACGCCCGAACTCTCCTGTCCGCAGCTCTGGAGCAGCAGGACCGCAGCTGGGCCACGTCCTGGCCAGAGAGGCGCAGACAGAGACGCCCGTCAGGAGCCGCCCCAGATTCCTGGACATTGAAATGAACATTAGGTTCCGCTTTTAATGAAGTGTTTGGTGGTGATTTGATGGTGGTGACGTCTGGAGAGGTGTGAACGTGCATTTTTGAGTCACACACACGGTGTAAGTCGTTGTTACCGCAGCACAGATGGACAATCAGAGACTGTCACAGAAACAAGCTCCCGCGCTCTCTGCACCGTTACAACCCTCCTCCGCATGAGTCTCAGAGTGACAGGGCGCCGCGGTGTGAGTCACCGTCAGGGAGTCAGAAATGTGGTTTAGACCCTGTGGGCGGTTGACCTTGGACTGGACACCTGCTCGGCTCTGCTCTGGACGCTGCTCTCCGGGTCTGACACAGCCGATGTCTGAGCCGACCTGACTCCTGTGACTATGTGATGATGGAGGGGGGCGTGGGCATCTCCCCGTGTCCCCCAGTAAATGCGCCCCCCCAGTGCTCTGCCGGAATCCCCCTCTTTGATCCTGCAGGCCCCGCATCTGACGCCCTCCTTGGCCTCACGCTCTCCTCTTCCCCTTCGCTCCCTTGTCCGCATCCCCCTCAGCACGGTCTGAACACGCCACCGTCAGAGCTCCAGCGCAGACTCAGCGCTGTGGGTCATCTCCAGAAGAGCGAGGACGTGGCCACGGACTGGTCTGAGTTTAATAATTACAGTTACAGAGTCCAAGAAGTCGGGCTAATCAAAACACCCTTGGGATTGCAAAACAGCTTTTACAACGTGTAGCTATTCTGATAGCTCAGAATTTTTTGTTAAACATGAGCCCTGTTTTTGATGGAACACAGTCAGAATTGGGGGGAAGGAAAAGAAAACAAGAAAAATATATATCTTTACATAAAAAAGAGAAGATGAAGTTTCATTAAAAGGTGTCCCTTCTGCTAGACTAAGGTACAAACACACTTTATGTTCTTCCTCTTTTATAAAAAAAAATAATTTTACCTGTGCATATAAGAGCTGGGGTGCAGGCCCAGAGACAGAGTGGGGAGGACTCCCCAGAGACAGAGTGGGGAGCAGAACAGACTGCAGGAAGCAGCAGAGAGACAGGAGGGGTCTGCTGCGCCCTGTGGGTCACTCCCTGGTGCTGCTTCTCCCTGAGACTTAACCCTGCACCACCAGGGAGGCCCTGCTCTTCCTTTTTTCTCATCAAATTTTCTACAAACTAAAAATGCTAAACAATTTGCTGTGTAGAGCTGTCTCCACACCACCCACACCGACATCTGTGTATAAATTCCAGAGGACACAGACACCAAAAGTCCCAGCTGTGGTGGCAACTTGTGTTGTGTGTCTGTGTGTGTGTGTGTGTGCAGCTCAAGTTTGCATCTTCTGGGAGACACACGACCTGTGATTCAGCATCATAATGCAACTTGCTCAGGTGCACACACCAGGGATGTGGAAATGGGAGAATGAGAAACAGAAATAGAGAGAACGTTTCCCTCACCCTCCTGTCACCCAACTACTGGTCATAAGCCCCCCAGAAATGCGTCAGCACACACAGCAGCTGCCCCGGTGCACCCGACGCCCCATCCCCACGCAGCAGCGTCCTCAGGACAGTCTCTTCGGGAGGGGCTGAGGCTCTGAGAACCTTCCCCTCCTGCTGTGTTGTTGCTGCAGACTTGTGACTCACACGTTGCTGATGCTCCCTGCTCCGCGGCTTCTCTGGACGCAGGGTCTCTGTCCACCATCTGCAGTGGAGTCTCTGAAGACTCTGTCATCGTGTCCGCAGGCTGGATGGAAGGACAGGGACGAACTTGAGCCTCCCAGAGCCGCAGCCCCAAGCTGAGAGGACAGCTCTGTGGGAGGAGGTCTGGAGAATAGAGATTAGATAAATCAATTGCAGCAGCTTGTGAAATTCAATGGACAACCAAAATCAGCCTAGAGGGAAGTGAAGTCTCACAGGAACTCAGGCTGAGTTCTGCTAACTCCGGACGCAGCACGAGACCCTCACGTCACAGCTGCTCTTCCCACTTCAGCACAAAACCCTTCCCCAGATTCGGGGAAACAACCAGGTTTGTGGGAAGACTCAGACCCTTAGTGTCCCCTGAGCCTCAGCACACAGCAGACAGGGCTCTGGTCTGGCGAGAACAGTCCAGAGGAAGAAGGAGTCGGGTATACGCCGAGGGCAATGTGGACACCAGAAGCGGAGCGTGGGGCGTCCAGAAGCGCTGTCACCACAGACGCCGGCCCAGACTCACGTCCCTGCCATGTGGGAGCTCAGGCTGACTTGTGCGCTGTCTGGGTCAGCCCAAGGAGGGACGGGAAGGGCATGCGGTGAGAGCACCCAAGCCCCACAGTGAGGGATCATCTGGTCAGTGGCCGGCAGGGCCGGACCCCACACATGCACATGCTGAGGGACCCTCCGTGGCTGCTGAGACGAGGCCTGTCCCAGTGAGGTCGTCACAGAGCAGCTGTGTGAGGCAAGGGAGAGAGGGAGACCATGCCCAGCAAACTTCCAAAGTTGCTGCAGCTCAGACCCACAAGGAGGCTCCTGACGCTGCTGCTGGGGCCTGAGCCTCACCCGGTGCCCGGGAAAGGAGCCGCAGAGCCTGGTCACCGCAGGAGATGCCCAGACTCTCCGGTCAGCTCCCTGGCAGGGCTGGCAGGGTGATGGGGTCACAAAAAAATATAGAAAATGTAAGTTGGGGCCCCCCAGTGGCTTGGGGGTTCATCCTCAGCACCATCACCCCGATCCAGCCCAGGGAGTGACCAGAGGGCAATCATCCCCCACTCCCCGCTGCTCCCTCACAGAGCTGCACCTCAGGGCCAGCAGCAGGGCAGGCTGGTCTGTGACCGGGAGCATCTCTAGATGGTCACTGCCCGAGAGACGCCCCCTCCCCCCAGGACGAGCCTTCAAGCAATGGCGTTGTCTGTTCGCTTATCCACCTAGCAAGTGTAGCGATGATTAGGTATAAAGGGGTTCAGCCTTTATTCGGGGCTAGATTTTTCAGGATAGGTCCAAGTCTGGGTTCCTACTCATGTGAGTGTGAATAAAGTCCTGGTCTCCAGAATCCTTGGTACGGCGGGGTTCTCCTTCCATGGCCTGGGGTGACGCAGAGTAGTTCTGCACCATTTCTGCTGCATTGGCCAGGAAGGAGCAGGCTTGGCCCCTTGAGCGTCCAGCTTAGGGATGGCTGAGCAGGGAGGTAGGAGAGCACCTCAGGATGGGAAGGGAACTCCCAGCGCAGACGTTCAGGGGCCTCCCACCTGGTTGCTTTTGCCCAACCCCCACAACACTGTCCCAGACTCCAAAGGGTTGGGGCAGCCAGGACCTGGCAGCGACGTGGCATCAGGTAAGGGGGTCCCTGCCCCCAGTCAGGCCTGCCCCACTGGGCAGAGGGAGGGCTGGTCACCTCCCGGATACCTCAGTGCTCAAGGTAGGACACCCCCTGAAGGGGGACCTGTCTGACCTGCTGTGTGATGCTGGGAGCGGGTGTGAGAGTCCAGAGAGTGGGCTGTAGCCCATCTCCGGGGAGGTCCTGAGGAGCCTCGTGACCAGCCACTCGGGCGGAGCTGCTCGGGCTTATGCAGACGCCTTGGCCAAGACTCGCTGGACATCCCGTGAGGGACACAGCCAGACAAGCTCCTGAGCGTTTCCCCCACCCCCCGCCTTGTCAAGAAACCAGCATGATGGAGGGGTGAAAAGTCACCCAGGCTCCTCACCCAGGCCCCCAGGGCAGCTGTTCCAAGAAGCCAGCCATGACAAAATAAGCTGGCAACAGCCAGTTGCTCTCGATATGGAACAGTGACCGAGAGCAAACGACGACCACCTAACTGCAGGGTGACATGTGACTCACCGGTATTTTTCCACTCAGGCCTGGCAGAGAGGGGGCATAGAAAAGACCCCTAGCCTGTATGCTGGGTTCAGCTTCCCCAACCCCCACTCTGAGGATATGAGAACCTCGCTTGGGGGTGCAATGAAGATTCCTGATGTCAGAAACATGGTCTGGCTCTTTCTCTCTCTCTTTTTCTCCCTCTCTCTCTCTTGCTCTCTTGTACAACCACACTGAAACCTTTCATCTGGTGCCAAAACCCAGGAAGGCTGCATTCCCTGGGACACCCCTGGGGACCGCCTTCCCCAAGACTGGACCGTCCACCCCATTGCCGGATGTCTTCCCTCCACCACTGGCCTCCAATTACAATGGGTGAGTCTTCCCCAACCTAACCAGTGCTTTTCCCTAGGGTGGCTGGTTATCTTCCAAGGTTGGTCCCTCTCCCATTCAGAATCACAGGCTTGTGTGGACCAGCTTTCCATGTCTAGAGTCCAACTCGAGGACACATGTTTTGGCTCTTGGTGTCCATTGGCTTCAGGCAGGGTGAGGAGACATCCCTCCTGTCTGCTTGCCCACATTCTCATTCCAAGGACCACAAGTGAGGTTTGGGATGCCTCCCTCTCCACGAATCTCCACATGATAGTGTCCATGCGATCAGAGTTCTCTGGGGCTTGGTTGGTAGGACGCTGCCTCCCAAGACCTACACTACCATCCAAGAGACCAATCACCTCGGGGTAGACAGTGGAGTCAAATTCAAAACCTGATACCTCCACCCCTTTGGGTTGTCTCGACCAATCTGGCTGCACTAGATCTTAACCATGGGGTCCTTATTGATCTCAAGAACTTCTGTCACCGCAATGATAAGTGGACTGAAATCCCATATGTCCAGGCTTTCTTTCTGTTGCGCTCCTGTCCCTCCCTTCTTAAATCTGTCATACTTTCCAAGTCTTTCTCATTCATGACACTCTGTGACCTCATTCACGCAACCTCTCTTCCAGTCACTCATCTGTGATGAGCTCTGCTCCCTCCATTCCCGAGGACTCTCCTCTAGGTGCTATCTCTCTCTCTTAAAAATCCTTGAGGTTTGTCAAAAAGCATATTCAACAGTTAAATGGGTGTGTCAAACTCGGGAATGTAAATTCTCTGGTTTCAATTTCTGTAAAGCCAAAGAGCCACTCTTAAAAATGCAAATTTAAGGTGTGTTTCATCTAAACAAGTCACTAAATAATTAAGATTTTAATCAATAATGGGTTTCTCAGTGTTTTCACAAATATTGGTGAAATAATTATTTCCTAAAATGAGTTCACTCTCATGGCCAAAAGTTTTAAATCAAAAATCAAAAGATCTCTGTCAGTTTTTGCTTTTTGCCTCTGGAGGATTAATTATAAATGGCACCTATAGAAAATCCTAAATTTTGAGATCACTATCTGAAATTGCGGTAAATAAAAACTAATTCAAAATTTAATAGTTTAAAGCATGCATGCCTTAAGGTATTAGTATTTGGTACTAATACTTTACTCTGTTTAAATGTTGTTACTTATAAAAGGAAAGTTCATGCTATTCAAAGGGATTAACTTTTATGTTAATAAACTTCTTTGTAAGGTCTTTATCTCAACTTTTCTTAATAAGGTCTCTTTCTGAAAAAACTAGTTAGTTTTCTCCCAGCAAATGACTTGAAGTACTTGCTTACGAAAAACTCAGTATATGGGATTGTTATAGTTACAACTATACAATTAACTTAAAATTCCTGGTTATAAGAAAAACTGAAGCTGCAGTTGGTTATCTTAAGTTTGTTCTTTTCATCATTTAGATGGTGACTAAATCTCTTGTAAAACTAAGGTTTTGCTACGTTTAGTAATAACAATTTGTTAAGCATTTAGTCATTACTAAACTTTCAGGTTTACTTTTTCTCCTTATAGTAAGAAAACTAAAATTTAATGTCATTAAAAGATGTATTTATGGGGCCTCCCTGGTGGCACAGTGGGTTAAGCAACGCACTATGAAGCAAACCTCAGCCACTGCAGCACGAGTTCGATCCCTGCTGCCGGCCAGGGAGGGG
>JAGFMF010012267.1:45213-60250 GCA_019455555.1 Galemys pyrenaicus
ACACTAGTAGAAAGATGCTGTCTTGGATTTTATAATCTATGTTAGCTAGCCTGGCTGAAGGTCACATGACCCCAAGCTGCTCTTGAAAGAAAAAAAAAGAGGTCATTGTTAAGTTTCTGATCAATGCATGTGTTCATGTAATCCCGCCCCTTTCTCCTTAATGTACAAATAAAGGCCTGCTGAGATTTTTTTTCAGCAAGGACGTACACCAAACCCCAACTTGAGTTTTGTAATCCTGAACTCCCCTCCCTCGCCAACGCCTTTCCATCCTTTGGGGACCTGGCCTTCTGTCGTAGCTGGTCTTCGGCAGTGTGTGTTTAAATAGAAAGAATGTATTGAAAAATTTTTATATAGAAGGTCCTGAAAATAATTTAAAGTAAGATGGTTATCTTTAAAATGGTATTAAAAATATGAAAGGAAAAGAAAGTGTTGAAGGTTTGAGAAGGATTTTTAGAAAAGATCTATCAGCATTGCTGAGCCTTGTTTAAAAACAGATCTACTCTTAAATATTATTGTTTTCTGAGTAACTAAGTGTTTTGAAAAGACCTGTAAGTTAATTCTATGACAACTGGAATTAAATCTCTCTGATTTTTCATGCCTTTATCAATCTGTGTAATACTCGCCCGTCGGATAAACCTTGGTGTGAGTAATTGTTCCATTAACAAACCTGGAATTTAGAATTCCAGTCTTAAGAAAAACTAAAACTACAACTGGTAACTCAATCTTAAATCTGTAATTTTCATCATTTGCTAGAAAATGTGCTAAGTTTAATGACAACTTGTTAAATATCTAAAGTCGTGGGTTTTTTTTTTGAAAATTTTTTTTAAAGATTTATTTATTTATGCATACAAGCACTGGGGTACAGGCCAGAGGTGTGGGGGGTGAGAGGATTCACCAGAGACAGAGTGGGGAGCAGAACAGGCAGATCAACTGAAGTACACTGCTGAGGGGAGCAGCGGGCACAGCAGGAGAGGTCTGCCGCACCATGTAGGTCCCCTCCCTGGCCGGCAGCGGGGATCGAACTCGTGCTGCAGTGGCTGAGGTTTGCTTCATAGTGCGTTGCTTTACCCATTGCGCCACCAGGGAGGCCCTAAAGTCGTGTTTTTACTGAAATAACTTTCAGGACTGCTTTTGTCCTCATTGCAATAAGACTTAGCTTTCAGGTCTATTCCTAATATTGTTGTAACCCCAGTGAAATTTACAACTCCATGACTGGGCATAAAAACAGAGACTATATAATTACCTGCCTCCTTCAAGGCATACAAAGGAGAATCATTAAATCAATCAATTAGAAAAGGGCTGAGGAAAGCTACTCAGAAACCTGAAAATCCTACATCATTCCAGACTAGATTTGCTGGGCTGTAAGAAGGTATACTAACCGAGACCCAGAGACTCTAAAACGATAAACATTTTGGCAGTCTCCCTCATTAGCTAGTCTTGCCCTGACATCAGGCACAGCCTCCAGAGACTAAATCAAGGGTCTATGATCTCTTTTTAAAAACTTGAACATGGTCTTCAAGGCCTCTGACAGAGGGGACTAGATAGACAAAGAATGGGAGGACAGGCGGGGGCCCAGTAGATGGCAGCTGCCACTGTCAGTGCCCGGCCACCTCAGACTCGCCCAAGGCCCCTGCATTCCAGCATTCAGGACCTCCACCTCTTGGGCTGCCAGCTGCTTCCTCTGCCAGCAACCGGGACCCCTCAGCTGCAAGTCCACAAGTGTCTAAAGAAGCTGTCCCCAGAGCCAGGCCTTCAGTGCCATCTCACAAGGCACTGGCAAAGGGACTGTCCCACTCTCCGGAGAGGGAGGGGCCGGCCCAAACCACAGGCCAGGATGGGAGGATGGACTTGAACATCAGCCACCTCTCACTGTGAAGATCCAGTGCAGGAGACCTTCTCTGAAGAAGCCCAGAGGTGAGCCAGGCTCCCCTGTTTACTGTTCTATGCATAAGCCTCGGCTGACCCTAGAAGACTAAAAAATCACCTTCTTGGTGAACAGGGGCCACTTACTCTGCCTTGCTCCAATTCTTTGGACTGACCCACTGGTCAATTGTCCCCTCACTAGCAGCACTGCTGGCTGGCCCGGGCCAGGACACTTTACAGACCTGCTACCTTGCTCACTACGAGGCCTCATGTTTATGTATTTTTAGTGTTGTTTTCCTCTGTTAGGACAAGATATCGTAGCTAAATTCTCAGATTGCTGATAGAGTCTAAAAATAGACAAACTGTAAAAGAAGATCTTAATCCACCTCTTCTGTTCTCCTGATACATGGTTCCAAAAAGAAAAAAAGTGTCAATTTAAGTATATACATATCCCCTAGGTAACTTTGTCAACAATATGAGTATAAACAGATGTGTTCGCAGGTGTGTGAGACTTCCTAATGCCTAATTTGTTCTGGTACAATATCATTGTAAAATGTGTACGTTACAATATTAACATGCTTCTCTACAAATAATCAAAGTTTAAAATACCTTTTAAGTTTTTCTGCTACTTTATGCAAGTTTGCTACCAACAGATTCCAGTCTCCGTACATTACTGATGCTTCCAGAAACTTAGAACTGCCATCACCCTGAACCTGAAAAGGGTCCAATACTGTCTTTCCTAACACCTGCCCTCCCTGAAAATTGGATGATGTAAAACCTTGGATTCATCATACTTGGGTAAATCTTAACATTCAAAAGCGGACTGTGGCCCCTCACCCTAACTTAGCTTTATCCTGAGATGCTGACTAGCCGCACAGCGATGCTGTGTCACAAGCTCGGAGCACTTTGTTGTCCCTGAGTTTGCTGCTGCACACATACAGCAAGCCGAGCCTCAGCCGAGAGTGTGGCTACTGCCAACTGCAGCACCGCAGGGCCCCCGGGTGGGTGCCGCCCTTACAAGGGCACATGTAGTTAGCAGCTCCTCTGCTGGGAGCAAACCGCCCATCAACACTTTTTAGTCTAAAAACTTGATATTTTACTGCTCATCTTGTTAGTGGACTGATCAAGGATCACCTCACAAAATCAACAACCAAGCTTTGCAAATGTTGGATAGACGTGCTGAAATTTGCCTTAATGCGCATCTGGGCTTCTCCTAGGGGCTCTCTGTTTCTTGGTCCATTTGAACTGATGTGTGGGAGACCTTGTCTTCTAAATCATGCCATGCCCGCCCTGCCTTCACCACTGGCTGGTTATCTCCCATATCTTTCTCTACTCAGGCAACTGCTAGGAGAACAGGTAGGCAGATATCTGCCTCAAGTTCTAGCACTTCCTGATGAGCAGAGAATTCCTCTAAGTCCAGTTGACCAGGTCTTACTAAAAAACTCTCTCCTAAGCCGCAGCAGCCATGGTGGACGAGCCCTCTTACTGTGATCCTCACCACACCCACAGCTGTCAAACTCCTGGGAGACCCAAAATAGCATCACATCTCGCAGGTAAAACACAGCCCACCACAGGGGCTGCATCCCAGACGGGCCTTCTGATTATTAACCTACTAACAGCAGAAAAAGGGGTAACTTGTCTTTTTCTTAGGGAAGAATGTTGATATTATATTAATGAACCTGGGTTGGTTGATCACTTCTGATCATGGCAACACAGGGGATGGGGCGGATCTCTTCTCCCACAGTCACCTGGATGGCCCCAGTCACAGGACCAAACATTCTAATTGTGTTATTTTTTGCTCTTGCTCCTTGCCTCCTTTGGTTTATCCAAAATCGAATCCAGATGGTGACAAGTACCACCTGCAACCAGTTCCTGCTACACCCCTACCACCCCTTCCCTGGGACCTGCCCCATGACCTTTCTCCCACCCAAACCCCACTATGCCCCAAGCCAGAAGGAAGTAGCCAGAAAGACTTCCTCACCCTTATTACATCAAGAAGGTGGGAATGAAAGGCCGCCCGGGCCCCCAGGGTGGCGGTTCTGAGAAACCAGCAATGACAAGATAAGCTGGCGACAGCTAGTCACTCTCAATATGGAGCGTGACCAGAGAGCAAATGACGACCACCTAACTGCAGGGCACCGGTATTTTTCCACTCAGGCCTGGCAGAGAGAGGGCATCTAAAAGATCCCTCACCTGTATGCTGGGCGTGACTTCCCTGACCCCCACTCTGAGGATCTGAGAACCTCATCCTGGGCTCAATTAAAGGTTCCTGCTGGTCAGAAACATGGCTGGCTCTTTCTTTCTCTCTCCTCCTCTCTGGCACAGGCCAGCGGCTCATACCACCTGACAAAAGTCTGGGTGTGAGGGACACTCCTAAAAGATCAGGGTGCTCCAAAGGCTGCCCCTTTTGGACTCCTTTTCTCTTGGCTAACTTTATAAAGTGAGATTCTGGGAGTCTCATGATATGTGATTACTGGAAGAATATCCATGGGGGTTGTTGTAAAATTGACAGTTTTGCTAAACAAAATAGTTGGATGCTATGCATTCTGATGATGAACTACTGGTTGGCAAATATCGTAACACAAATTCTAAAAACCAATACTGCAAAACCAGGCAGTACAAAATGCAGTTGGAATGTGGTTGTTTTAGAAACTCAAATGTTAGTTATTACATAACTTCCCAGACCTAAACATTTGCTATAGGAAACTGTCCTTGGGAACTGAAGAAAGACCTCTGTGACTTGGCCCATCATGGAAGGCACTGTATCTCCCAGGTGACAGATGAGTCACGTAAACCCTATTTTATTACCCTCCTCCCCTCTTCTCTGCCTCTGTTTTACTTAAATCATAATCATATAAAAAAAAAGTCTCCCTAGTAACAAAAAATATTGACATTAGTTTAACACTAGACTTTGCGGCTAGTAGTCTGTCTTATAATAACTCTAGTAAAAACAAAATAATTAGTTGTGGCTATGCAAAGTTGCCATGCCTGCCTTAATGTTATAGGGCAGGGAGAGGGGCACCCCAGAACCCCCAAACCTGCCTCCTCTAAATAGTTTCTACCATCTGCCACATCAAGACAAAGGCCTTTAATGGAAAGGAACTTTAATACAATTAGGGAACGATACAGAAAAGACAAAGAACAGAGTTACTAAGTTAAACATCCAGTCACCCATCTCCCCAAGGGCAAAAGTCCAGCCAAATAGGATGGACCAAAGCAAGGCCCAAAAGCTGCCACATGTCTAAGGACCTATCAGTAGAGACCCATAGAAAAGGGTCAGAAAGCGTCAGACAAATCTGGGAGGAAAAGAGCAAAATCAAAACCAAGATGAAAGCTGCCATTGACACCTCCCCACGGGTCTCTCGCCCACATCTGTTCCAACCAGTCCAGGACCAAGAAGCAAGCACAGCTTCTTCACATGTGGCTCTGCTCCACCTGCCTCCTCCAGGTCTCCTTGCTGCTCTCCATCCTGCTTCCTTCCTTCCTTTCTTCCTTCTCTCTCTGCAGAATCTTCCTTCCTTCCTCAGCTCCTCCCACTTAGGGTGGAACCGGGATTCTGGCACGTCCCCCTTTCCCAGGACGACCCTGTTACATTAACATTAAAAATCTAGTGTGCTGATAGAAACATGTCTTCTCCCACTAGGCTTTACCTTGAAACAGTCTATGTCCTAACTCTTGACTGAGGTCATAAGTCTCTAGCTGCTCTTAAGAAAAGATATCATGACTGTTATCTTTCTGCTCCATGCACATGATGATGCAATCCCACTGCTTGCTTGTAATAGATAAACAAAGGCTACTGGGACCCTCAACAGGACATTTGCTACGCTCTGAACAAGTGGCAGTGGCTCCTCACTCCCCTTCACCAGCGGTCACCGTCTCCTCCTGTGGGGACCCTGTCCTTAGCCAGAGCTGGTCTCGGACATCTCTCCCTCTCTCTCTCTTGCTCTCTCATCCAAACGCGGGAAACCTTTCAGGAGAACCAGAGCAAACAGATGTCCACGGTGTGGTGCTTCAGGGTTTTAAAAAAGGATTTTCAGGAGAGTCCAAGTTCGCCTTCCCCTGGGATAATGCAGGTGTGCCAGGTGAGCCTGACTGGTCAGCCCTGGGCGTGGCAGCCTGCAGCGGGCACACTGCATGCCCATTCGGGGATCCAGTGGGTGGTCACCCCAGGACAGGCCATCCGGGTCCTCCCACATGGACTCGGTTGGAAACTGCCCAGCCCTCCCCCATGGTGCGGTCCAGTCAGAGGGGTGGGGACCAACGAGGTTTGTCCTGTAGCTTCACAGAGCCGGAAGGGACTCGGGACCATCCATTAAAGCGTGAACCCACGAGGGACACGGGGGAGGAACGGCCGTCCCTGCCATCCGGTCCAGCAGATGGGCCGTCCGGCAGCCCCACCCGCAGTCAGAGGCGCCCCCTCTGCGTCATGCTGGGGTTCCCGGCCAGCGCCAGCTCGACCGGACAGCGACGTCCATCACCCGCCCAGGGACTCGGGCCGGTGATGAGGGGAACGGTCAGCCCAGCCGGAGGCGGATCACGCTGGGGGGCCCAGCCGCCCCGGGGAAGGTCAGCGCGGAGGGGGCAGGAGGCGGTCGCGATGCCATGACGCCAGAGCCGAGCTGAGAGGCCAGCGAACATGGCCCGCGTCTCCGGTGACCCAGCCGGACAGTCCCCAGGTCACTCTGAGAGTCTCGTGAAGTGACCGGCCCACGCCCCTTTCGGTCCATCCAGAGCCTGCCGGGTGCTCACGCAGCACCTGCGGCCCCCACGGCCTCTGATGCTCGGGACACCGCGAACGTTCGCGGGCTCGGGAAGAGCATCACCCCTGAGCGACGGGCCCGAGAGTCCTGGTGACCCCGAGGCTGCCCAGGAGGCAGAGAGCACGGAGGAAGGGCAGCCTCTGCAGCTCCCAGAGATGGAGTACTCCCCCAGGGGCCGGGATCAGGGGACCCCCGCCAAGGTCCAGGCCTCGGCCCGGGCGCAGCAGGGCGGCCTCCCAGCCCGCGTTGCTGAACCGTCTTCCTCATCGCGGAGGCGCGGACAGATGCTCAGCGTGTGAGTCGGTGACTGCACAGCCGGGGCGCGCCCCCTGTCACTTTCGTATGCTGTGGTCTTTGTTTGTTGCGCTAAGTCAGATGCCCGAGCGCAGTGCTCAGCGGCTCTCATGTCCGGGGCGTCGTCCACGCGGACACGCTGCTTCCCGTCGATTCTGGCCTGACAGGCGTGCAGTCTGGAGCACCGGTTCGGCCCAGACTGTCCTGCAGCCGGTTTGCTGTCTGCGTGCGCTGCCCAGTGGGGGAAGGGCAGTCGCAGCCTGTGAGCAGTCCCGGAGGCCCCTTTCTCAGGGTGAGGCCGCCCACGGTCCTCCAGAGTGATGGGACAGCTTTCTTTCCTTTTTTAAAAAAGATTTATTTATGCATACAAGCACTGGGGTACAGGCCAGAGGTGTGGGGGGTGAGAGGATTCACCACAGAGAGCAGGGAGCAGAACAGGGAGATCAATGGAAGTACACTGCTGAGGGGAGCAGCGGGCGGGCAGGAGAGGTCTGCTGCGCCATGTGGGTCCCCTCCCTGGCCGGCAGCAGGGATCGAACTCGTGCTGCAGTGGCTGCGGTTGCTTCATAGTGCGTCGCTTCACCCACTGCGCCCCCAGGGCGGGCCACGGGACAGCTTTCTAAGTGCGCGATGCTGAGGAGCTTGGAAAGGCGCCCCAACACACACAGCTCACACGCACACTGGAGGTGACCCTGTGAACAGTGCTGAAAGCCCATCCACACACTGGGTTCTGGAAACCCATAGAGGACGCGATCAGTGTAACGCACACCACAAGCCACCCCTGCACCCCACTTTCTCCAGCGTCTGGAGCCCACAGAACCCCCCCCCACCCACCCACCATGGCTGCCTAGTACCGACAGTTGTCTGATGCACGGCGCCCTCTGCCGGAGAGTGGAAGCTCTGCAGCCTGAGCGCGTGAAAAGGAGCAAAAGGAGGGCTCAGAAGACAGACAAGGAACCCGGAGTCCACCGGAATGTCTCACCAGAGAGAGAACAAACACCCAGAGCCAACCACAAAAGACACGGAAGAGCTCTCCTGTCTGTGATTTAATACAGAGCTCAGAACTGCATCACAAAGAAGCTCAAAGACATGGAAGAAAAGACAGAAAAGAAATCACCCTCAGAAAGAGCAGGAAGAACCTCTAATAAGTGGAGACTGGGCAGCACACTGATGAATAACCTAGAGGTTAATGAGGGCATCAAAGAAGAAATCAAAAAGCACCTCGAGACAAGTGAAAATGAGCACGCAGCCTTCCAGAGCCAGGGACATGGCAGAGGCTCCCTGAGAGGGTTGTGCTGTGCTACGTCCACAGAAGAGAAAGAAAGAGCTAACGTAGATGATCTTATCTCTCCCCGTGAGGAACTAGAAAAGCCACAGAAAAGAAAGAGTAAAAACAAGGCAGAAATAAATGAAATGGAATTAAAAAATCACAATAAATAATCAGCTTAAAAGCTGGTTCTTGGGTAAATTGACAAACCAGCTGGGTTGTAACAGGGTGGTTCCCAAGGAAAGGGGAAGTTCCAGGATCCCTGTCACACCCTAAATGGGTGCAGCTGAGCAGGGATAAGAAGATGCCAGAGAGGAAGAAAGGAAGGAGGAAGGAAGCAGGAGGGAGAGCAGCAAGGAGACCTGGAGGAGGCTCGTGGATCAGAGACACGTGAAGAAACTGCACTGGCTTCTGAGTCCTGGAATGGTTGGAGCTATCTAAAGCAAGTAGGCAAGAGAAGGGTCTAAATGGAATCCAAATTGGAAAAGAAGAAACAAAACCATCATTATTTGAGATGACATGATAATATACATAAGAAACCGTAAGACTCCAGTTAAAAGCTAATTGAGGGGTCTCCCTGGTGGCACGAGGGGTTAAGTGCATCACTATGTAGTTATGGGCAGTCCCTGCAGCACAAGTTTCATCCCTGGCCAGGGAGTGACCCATGGTGTGCAGCAGACCTCTCCTATCTCCCTGCTGCTTCCCTCAGAAGTGTGTTTCAGTGGATCTGCCTGTTCTGTTCCCCACTCTGCCTCTGGTAACTCCTCTCACCCCCAACACCTCGGGGCTGTACCCCAATTCTTGTATGTATAAATAAATCTTAAAAAATGAAAAAAGCAATTGAAACAATAACATGGTTCAGTAAAGTGGCAGGTTACATAATCAACGCACAAATCGTCATGTTCTTATTTGCATACAATGAGCTATTAGAAGAAATCCAGAAAACAATCCTACTTATGGTAGCATGAAAACTAATTAAATACCTAGCAGGAAAGTCAACAAAAGAGGTGGCAGTCCTACACAGTGAAGCTCTGAGATGTTGCTCAAAGAAATAGAAGACACAGAGAACTGGAAAGATTCTCTGCTCATGGACGGGATGGCCAATGAATTAGAACTGAGAACCAGAAATAAACGCACAACTATATGGACAGTTAACCCACAACTGGAGGCCAAGAGTGGACAATAGAGAGAGAAAAGTCTCGTGACCTACTGGTGCTGGGAAAGCTGGACAGACACATGCAGAAATATAATGAGATCACTCTCCTGACCATCCACAAGAGTTAACTCAAAATGGATTAAAGCCTTGAGTAAGACCAGAACCGTAACATACATCAAAGAAAACAGGCAGAAAAGCCCCACACTGACTTCCAGATTCAGCTTTAGGGGATCACCTCAACAGCAAGGAAAACAGAAGCAAAAACAAGCAAATGGGATTATTGAAGCTGAAAAGCGTGTGTGCAGCAGAAGAACCCTTGCTGAGCCAAGGACCCCTGCCGCACGGGAGCGATGTGCAGGTGCACCTGGGACAGGACACGTCCAGGCCGCAGGACTCGCAGCTCCACGGAAGACCGAAGACCTGACCAGACAGGCAGAGGCGCTGGGTCGGCGCCACTCCAGGAACAGCAGGTGCCACGGGCTGGGATCGCTCCAGGCCGCTCATCCTCAGGGAAGTGCAGCACAGGCCCCCAGGGCAGTCTCTGAGACAGATTTGGGGACCTGCGGGGAGCCGCAGGAGAAGCTGTGCCCAGGGGAAGACACTTCCACAGCAGCTGTGAGGAACGCAGAAACCACGTCAACAGCAGGTCATCCCCAAGCTCACTGGCCGCCACAGGTGTTGGGGGGACCCCATGTGCAGATGCTTCCGACCCCCATACACCCACCTGCACAGACACCGAAAAAAGCAACATCAGCCAGAGTGGCTCCGGCTCACTCTGTGCTGTAGCCGGGCCACGGGTGCTGCAGAGAACTCTGGGTGCCTCCGTCTAGTCTCGTGAAATGTTAAACCTGTTTTAAAAGTTAAACATTTATCCTAATGTGGATCTTACATAGGATGCACAAAATAAGCATTTTATACAATTTTATGCCAAAGTTCAATCTGCTTTAAATATGGCAAAGTTAATTAATGTATAATAATCATTACTTAATACATATCGGGAGCCAAAAGTGGATGACTTATGGGGGAAATATATTATTTTATGATGCACAACCAGAGAAATCCTACATTCTGCTGAAACATGCAGAATTTGAACTTCAGTATTCTGAAACAAGCCTGTATTCATATAAGCTAAAAAAAAACATTGAAAAGTGTGTAATTTGAAAAATGACATAACCGCAGTATATTACATTCGATAGATGAAAACATTAAGTATAAAAATAAACAATAAATATCGAAAAAACTTTATACAAAGCTCACAGACACGCTGTCTCTTTCCACCCACCTGGTGCTGGCGGGGATACGCCCGGCTCCTCTGACCAGGACAGACAACAGACTCAGACACAGGATCTCCTCACCCCTGCGGGTCCCAGACCCTGAGTCAACCTGCAGGAAGCTGAAGCTGCGACGCCCCCTGCTGAGGAGCCTCGGTGCTGCAGTTCTCCGCGTGTCCTCCAGGGGGCGGCCACGAGGCTCAGGCCTCCCCCTGTTGAAACCAGTTTGGGGACCCCCGAAGTGTAGCAGAGGGTCCTGGTCATCTAAGGGCAGGATCATCCCTGAGCTGTGACGGTCAGTGTCTCCCTCATGGACAGGGCGTCGCACCCGTAGGAATCTGTGTCCTCAGGATCCTGAAATCCGCGACCCCCCGCAGACGCGTTGCTGCCAGAAAACCGCGGAGCAAACGCTGCCAACGCTTCGTGTCTGACGCGGAACCGCCCCGGCTCTGGGGTCCCCCCCGCCCCCGACAGCACGTGCTGCGCCCGCAGGTCCAGCCGCAGGGCAGAGGGCGCGGGGCAGACGCCCGCGCGGGGTGACGGACACGCGGAGCTGGCGTGGGCCGTGTCCAGCCACGGGCGAGGCCGGGCCGTCCACCCGGACCCGGGCGTCCCCCAGGGGCGTTAGGGACGCGGGTCCGAGTCGCTCACGCGGGACTCGCAGGCTGAGAAGGAGCCGCTGGGACACAGGCAGTCGGGAGGTGACTCTGCCCTGGCCGGGCTGTCTCCGCGGACGAGCCCGAGGCCAGAGCCGCGTCTGGCAGAGCCGAGCAGGTGCGGCCGCGGCGGCTGTGCTGGCCGGTGCTCGGGTCAGCGCTGAGGGCGGGGGTCCCGGCGGGTTGATGTCCCCGACGCGGTCAGATGACTCTGGAGCTGGGTCTGGACGGTCCATCCCTCAGCACGAAGCCCCAAAAGACCGGGCCACGCCGCCTATTGGGGCCCCCCACGTCCAGGGGCATCACCCCTCGGGGCAGAGAGAGCAGCACCAGCCACAGGAGCCGTCACAGGCATGTGACAGGCGGTGGGGGCGTCTCGAGGGACCCTAATTCCGCAGATGACAGTGACACGGACCAGGGCCTGGGGGAGGGGTGCAGTGTGTGATCACACTGAGGCCAGCACAGAGCACAGCATGGTCACCCCACTCTGAGCCCTCCCCAGGCAGGAAAGCAAAGGGGAGTGGGGCCACCCCTGAGCCCCTCAGACCGTGTGTCCGGAGACCCACACACCATGGCCAGCAGCTCCGCGTGAGACCCCCGGAAACACTCGCAGCCCAACCCCATGCACCTCTGTCTGCTCCCGGGCGCCTCCTGTTCCCTTCCCCTTAAGGGCACGAGCAGCTGGACGGAATATTCCCCTCAGCAGGGTCCAGAGGCCCTGGACGTGCCTGACGGGGCAGACGCTCAGCCCCTGGTGACTCTGCAGTTCGCGGTCCAGGGCTGACTCGGGGTCCCACGGAGAGTCTTTCTGTCTCGTCTCGGCGGAAGCATCCCCAGGAGGAGTAAGGGTCCTGGGTGCGTCTTGGTGGACAGAGAGGCTGAGTGACCGCCCTGACTTCTGGCCGGCTGAGGGAGGGAGTCGGCCGGGCAGGGCCGGGCTGTCCCATTGTGACCACGTCGGCAGAGCTGTGGTCTGAATTGTCCAAGCACAGTGAGCACACAGGCCCCCCTCGAGAGTGCACCTTTGGGGTGCGGTGGTTAAGGGTGCCTGGTGTGGTCATTCGCTATACTGAACTGCCCTCCCTGCGGTCACAGGCACTGACCTCTAGTTGCTGTGAACTCTCCAGGCTCCCCCGACATGAGTGCTGGGGCCCGCAGGGGGCCATCCATCACGGGCACATTCTCTGTTCCAGCAGCGGAGTCGGTGCCCAGGGCCACGGCCGAGCGACCTGGAGCACCCAGGGCTGGCCTGAGCCCCACATCCTGGGCAGAACCAGGGCCTGCTGCCCGCACAGCCTGCAGCCCGGAGGATTGGAGCTGCCAATGGATGGGGGCGAGGGGGTCGTCCCTGGGCCCGGCTTGATGCTCCCGGTAGATGTGACCGCAGAAAACGCAGCTCTGAGGTCACCTGGACCCTGAGCCCTCAAACCTCTGTCCCTGCAGTGACCCGGTGAGCAAAAGGGGGCAACAGTGTCTGTGACGTCGTTTGGAGTCGGCGGTTTGGAGAGGGGATTCTTGGGCTCACTCTGGGAAGGTCTCCCCAGAGCTCCCCGTTCAGCAGCACCAGACGGTTCCCAGATGAGTTTCTCCAGGAGACAGAGACGTTGGTTATTTTAAAGAGCAGGTTTATTAAGGAAGGGACAAAAGAGTAAAGGACAGTTGAATGGACACCAGCACAGGAAGAGCTGCCCCGAGAGGGACAGGTCTGCTGAGAGAGGCCTGCGTGGGCCAGGCGGTGGCCTTGAGGGAGCGGCCTCTGCTGAGGGTCCGTGAGGAGAAGCCCCGGCAGGTGCTGGTCACGGCAGACAGGAGGCCGCTGCCCTGCAGAGGAGAGAGCAGGTGAGGAGAAGCACCTGCACGGGCACAGGTGGGCAGGAGGACGCTGCCCCGAGTCAGTGCAGAGACTGCCTAAGAGAGTCTTCTCTCTGGGGGCTCAGTCCTGCATGGAGGGGCTTGTTGTTGACTTTGAACCAACCATGTAGAATTTGAAAGTGACCGGAGATTCCACAGTCGGCTCTGGAGAAGCCACAGTGGGCTCTGGAGCTCGAGCTCACCCTCCTGCCTTACTTGTGGCCTGACGCTCCCTGAGCGGTCACTGGCAGCTAAGAGTCTTTGCTTACACAGCTGGGTTAATGGCTGTTCATCCTCCTCCCACCTCCTTGTGTGAGGCAGGTCTCTGGTGTTAAGGCGGCTCCTGTCCGGTTTCTCTGTTCTCTTATCCTCCCTCATCTGTACATATAGACACCTCATCTGGATTCAAGGTGCCCCCGGCTGAGGCACCGGCCCAGCCCCCCAGATGCAGGTCCTCTGGGGTCCTGACATCTATTAAAGACTTGGACATCAGACCTGAGACTGGGAAAAAACTTTTGCACTCCATGCTACTGATAAGGGGCTGATCACAAAGACATACAAAGAACTCACAGGACTAAACAAAACAAAGAGAACAATCCAATCAGAACAAGGGCACAAGTTGGGCCTCCTGGTGGTGCAAGGGTTACATCTCAGCACTATGAAGCATCCGCAGTCACTGCAGCAGGAGTTCGATCCCCTGCTAGGGAGGGGACCCACATGCCTCAGCAGACTCTCCTGTCTCCGGCTGCTCCCCTCAGCAGTGTGCTTCAGTGGATCCACCTCTCCCCACTCTGCTCCCCATTCTGTCTCTGGTGAATCCTCTCACACTTACCACCTCAGGCCTGTACCCCAGTTAGTGTATGCATAAATAAGTAAATCTTTTTTTTTAAAAAATGGGCAGTATAGGGCCTCCCTGGTGGCGCAATGGGTTGAGCACCGCACTGTGAAGCATCCGCAGTACAGCAATGTGAGTTCGATTCCCAGCCAGGGAGGGGACTCACGTTGTGCAGTAGACCTCTCCTGCCTCACCCGCTGCTCCCCTCGGCAGTGTATTTCAGACCATCTGCCTGTTCTGCTCCCCGCTCTGTCTCTGGTGAATCCTCTCACCCCCCACATCTCTGGCCTGTATCCCGCTCTTGTATGCATTAATAAATAAATCTTTAAAAAACAAACAAAACAATTTTTTTAGATGGGCAGAAAACTTAAAAGACGCTTCTCCAAAGAGAAGATGCAAGTGACCAACAGGCATTCAAAGAAATTTCAACATCCCTCATTCTCAGTAAAATGCAAATTAAAACCACAACGAAATACCACCTTACACCAGTCAGAATGGCACATGTCAGAATAACACAACTGTAAAGGTTGGCAGGATGTGGTGAAAGGGACTCTCCTACCCTGCTGGTGGGAATGCCAATTGGTCCAGCCACTGTGCATAGCCGTGTGGAGCCACCAATGACCCTAAAAACGGAGCCACCAATGACCCAGCAAGCCGGCTCCTAAGGGTTTGCCCAAAGGACACAAAAACCTGAGAAGGTGCCTGCACCCAGGGTTACTGCAGCACTGTTTATACAGGTGTGTTAAGTCCCAGAGTTAAGTCCCATGGAATGTCCGGCTGAGCCCGGGAGTTTGTCGTCTCGAAGTCCAGSCCCTCTACCCTGGTCCACAACTGGAACTCCAGCCCTTATTCAGTAATAATGGGCCGAGCTGCCTCATGAGACTCAGGCGGCAGTCCCCGCCGTCTAAGATCATCAAAAGGGCTGAACTAACCCACCGGGTCCAACCCCGCCTGGGCGAGGCCGCGGTGACGCTTCCACTCGGGGTCCGGACCCCAGCTCAGCTGGCAATAAACCCAGCCCTGCTTTGGCATCGAGTCTCAGTCTTGGTCGTTTCTGGACTCGAACCTTCCTAACAACTGGGGG
>JAGFMF010012267.1:95167-108187 GCA_019455555.1 Galemys pyrenaicus
CTGGAGGAAACGGCTTCTCAGGTCACGAGGTCACAGTCGTGTGTGTTCTGATTTCATTCACGACCTCCCACGGCTTTTGTCCTTCAACGCCAAAATATGACCTAAACCTTTTTGGAAACTACATATCCCCTGACCAGATTTGTGCTACCACCTGACATCTTCTGTCAGAGGTTTGAACAGCTGCAAAGGATGTGATATCACCGCACGGTGGACACTGACATTGACCCTGTTACATGGGATGGGGGTTCTCTTGATCTGTTACCCCCAGTACCCATTTAAAAAAATACGTGCAAACCTTCCTAAATCTTAGAGAATTTTACTTTGTTTTCTTCAAATGATTGTTTATGTACTGTATTTCTACTACTGAATTTGATTACAGCCTAATATTAAGTAATTGCTTTCCTTTAAATAAAAAGAGAAAATGCAAGTTTTCTGTGATGTTCAGTATTTCAAATGAATTAACTTTTTACTTACTAGCCCTCTAAGGAGCAAGTGTGTGTGTTTTTTCAGATGTCAGAGGAGGAAAAGGTGAAGTTATGAGACAAAAATATTTGATCTGTCTTAGGTACACTCTGGATGGTTTTGGATGTTTACGTAGGGTCAAAATAGTTTATTCATATTTAATAGAAATACGTATCAAACAAACTAAGGAAGTCCTACATTGTTTCTTTGGTGCCAATGTTATTTTTTAATCCTGTTATGCTTGGCTGCATCGGTTGTGCCCTAAGACACGAGCACAGTAGAATCTAAAATGGGTCAGGAGCGTCCAGCGCATCCACACTGAGGAAGATGTGGGAAAGCAGAGCCTGCTGGATGCAGGGAAGGGAATGAGCATTTACCTTTGGAGACAGGAGGTGAAAATCACTCCCTAGAGTGTTGCTGTGGAACATGGTGGGATTGACATGGCACTGCCCGTGACCCTCAGGAGGGAGGGCCAGGCCCGCGGACACTGCTGGACTCTCACTGTGTGTCAGGGAAGGCCCCTGCCTGGGACTAGGAAGGGACAATGGACAGTCCACGTTGCAGAGCGAGCCGAGGGGCAGGTGGAAGCACAGACGTGAGGACATCATTAACTGCTAATTTATTGTGACAAAGGTTCTTCGGGAAAGGAACTGCCAGCCCCTGAACGCCTTCCAAGTGCAGCCTGCCCCGAGGGGTGGATTGGGTTCAGGAGCAAGTGTTTTTATTTTTCGGATGACACAAGAAACTGGACATCCAGCCAGCAATTCTGTGCCTCAGAGAAAGCCAACCTCGTTCACATTGACTCCCAGAAGGAGCTGGTAAGGGCTGGCTGTCTTGGGGCGTGTTTTCTGTTGGGTCCTAGCTCTGAGGGGTTGGCTGGATGGGTGACACTGAAGGACATGGAGGATCCAAAGCCAGGTGGATTTGAAGGTGTTCTATGTGCTCCCTGATGAGCCCTGCGAGATGCTCTAGATCCTTCTCTCATGGCGTCCCCATCACTACCCCACGGGTCAGCTGCATTGTTGCTGATGCACAGAGACGTGTGGGCATCAGAATTCACCATCCAACAGGTGTTGTGGGAATGAGGGCGACAATAGTCACACGCTGCTGGAACCACAGTCAGCACCTGGGTCTTCCCAGCCAGTGGGGGATGGTGACTGTGAAGTGACTTTGGGTCAGAGACTGGGATGAGTTTGGGGCTGAGAACCTGGGATGAGTCTAACTCCAAAGACTTGGCTTCTCCATCAAACATGCTGCCGTCTACAGAGAGAAGGCTGTTGGATGTGGAGCCTGGAGAGTAATAGCCGAGAAACAGTTCTACACTTTCTGTGTTTTTGTGATAGGATTTCCTGAGAAGATACAAAGGCCTCTTTGGTCACTGGATAGGCCTCAGCAGAAAGTCGTCAAATGACCCCTGGACATGGGTAGACAACGCTGGACACAACGTCTGGTATGTTTGGGCCCTGCCCTTCCTCTGTGTTCATGTTGGTTTGTGTGTGAGTTGTGTTCATGAGGAGAAAACTTTCGTCACAGAGACTCACTGTGTAGGAGGAAGAGAGGCATGTCATAATTTTGCACTTCCATTTATTAGCTGTGGTTTGAAAACTTTACTTGCTGTGATTTTCATTGAAATCTTTAATCTGGTGATGACTTTGGATATGGCTAATACACTCTGAGTCAGTGTTGAACCTTTTTCTGCTGGAGTCTTCAAAATCAGAAAGAGTCGCTGAATACATCATGACTCTCAACTCCCAGAACTACAGAGAAGAGTCCCCACAAACCTCCTGCACCCTCTCTCATCCCACTGCTGCAAGATACAAAGGAGAGTCTTGGGGAAACGATGGGAATATTTCCTGAGGTTTTATCAGTGAAAGGAACTGGGATCACGTCCTTGGATTGTGGACATTTCAGTGACAGATAAACAGAGGTGCCACGTCACCTCCATCCATCAAAGCGATGCGTGTAAGAGCTGCCTGGTCAAACCAGCCCTGACCTCACCTGAGGCCTGCAGGGGAAGGCTCAGAACAGGGAGGGAAGAGCACGAGGGACTGTGTGATGGTCACGGTGCTGTGTGGCGGGAGGACTGTGGGGCTGCCCCTGAGAGGAGAATCCAGCACTGTACAGAACCAACACAGTGTAGAGAAACAAACACCAGCAACACTGATGAGCAGGTCAGTATGTTTATATCACACCTTCATGAGCGACCAGGAGCGGCCTGGAGATAACACTCAAGAGCTCTGACATCACCGTCGATGCTGCGGACGTGCCTCCCCCAGCATCTCTTCCAGACGCCCGGGCTGTGCAGGTGCTGATGGACGCGTGGTCAGTCCTGGCCTTGGGATGCAGAGTGACCAGTGCAGAGTGGTGCTTTCAGGGACCGGAGTTGGGCTGTGGTGCAGGGGTGAGTGTGGATGTCAGCGTGGACTTAACGCTGCTATTTGGTTTTAGGTTCAACGTCACAGGAGATGAGGACTACGCCTTTCTGAACGAAAGGGTCAGCAGTGGCAGAGTCTACACGGAGAGGAAGTGGATTTGCAGTAAACCAAATAATTACATTGACAAGTGCCAAATTCATTTAAAGCCTTCGTAGGGAACTCCCCAACCATTTATGAGAAACTTTTTGTATTTGTGACATCCAGTTGCATCTTAATTAATTTGTCTATCAAATCTGTTGCCAATAGGTATTTATGCTACTCATCAACATGCATTTTAGTTTGCTGTATACAGTTGCTGAGCCACAGCTCGTTCTCCAAAAAACACTGCCACGTTCATGTCACCGCGTGTAGCTCAGTGTGCTAACCCCGTATGGTGCTGCCACTCAGGGTAGGTAGAACATGATTCTAGCTAAGTAGGTGTTTGGTGTGAACTGACACTTGAAATCAGAATATTGTTAATATCTATGAATTCTACCTCTTCTGGCCAGATGTACAAGCTTCCCTAAATAAAAAGTCTGGTCTTTGCCTGTGAAGAGCAATGAAAAGGGTCATGGTAGCTGAAACCACCCAAATCATGTTGATATTCAATGAGAAAAATCATAATTACTGTGTGACCTTTGAACACTTTCAGAATTCTCTGTCAGAAAATATAGTGAGATTTAACAGTAGTAAAATATTTATTTTTACTGTGTTTTAAAACATCATTATACTAATTCTGTGTTTATGTGTTGTTACAATGTGCTAGATAACTCTGATACCTGTAAACAACAGTCTTTATTTCTTCCTTCATTGTATATAGTCTTCTTTTATTCCAGATTAAATCAGAGTTACTTGAGCAAATTTAGTATAAAAAATTAAAATTAGAATTCTGTACCTGCTATTTGGAAACAAGATGTCTTAAACTTCCATGGCTTCAGCTACACTGTACTGATGAGACCCAAGAAGGACGAAACAGCAAATTTTTTCTCTTCTGTATGTTCATTTCTCCCACTTTATTCTCATGTTACTCGGTCTTCTTGTAATTATTTGAAATTTTACTATATATATATATAATTTTACTGATTTTTATATGTATTTTATCACATTTTGTGTATTTTATTTTATACAACCAATATACTGTATGTTTCAAAATGTTTTAAAAGACGTGACTACTACTCACACTCTGTCCTGGAGCGGAATCGTCATGTCTCTCGCCCCCTAACGCCCTTTGCCTCACGCCCCATCGTCCCTGGACGCTCGCGCGCGGGCCGTGGCGGTGCGGTCTGTCCCGGGGCCGGCGCAGCGCTCTGCGTGTCGGACCCGCTCTCCCGCCTGGCGCCCTGGCTCTCAGGGAGGAGCTGCAGTCCGCAGACCCGAGCGCAGCGAGGTTACTCTCTGCCTGACCTGCCGCGTCAGTCTGCCGGCCGAGCGCCCTGACCGGCCTTCCCCAGCATCGGGCGTGCGCCGCACCCGACTCCGTCTCCGCCAGCGCTGGCCTGGACAGTGCGAGCTGGAGTCCCGTGAAGGCCCCGCTGCTGGGCTCAGGGAGGGCGCGGCTCGCGGGGCCCGTCTGGCCCGAGGCTGCTCGGGACAGGAGAGGAGTCTCCGGCCAGCCAGTACTTCCGAGGAGGAGGCGTCAGGCAAGCGGCGCTGTCAGCCGTCCAGCTCCAGGAGAGTGGCTCTGAGTGGGGGATCCAGCAGACCTCCTTGTTTTCCCTGATGCGAAACAGACTCAGGACCCAGAGACCTGCCCAGACTCTCTGCAAAAGCCTGAACCTGTGAACCGTCTTCCTCGTGTCTGTGCAGAATTTAACTGGAGACGCAGAGTTGGGGCCGCTCTCCCAGTTGTGTCTGAGCCCGTTCCAGCTTCCAGGCCTCAGTCTGACCCTTTCATCAACTCGTCTAATTTTTGTCGCCTCAATTTATATAAGTCAACAATAAATGATCCAGCCTGCCAAGCAGAGACTCTTCACATGAAAAATGAGTATAATCATCTGCTTCACTGATTAGTCCTGAGATGCAAATGAGATCACAGATGAAAACCTCTTTTCAGTGGATCTGATTCACAGTAAATGTTTGATTAACAAGTTTTTGCATTATTGCTCTCTGGCAAAAGTAAAAGTCCAGCAATAGTTCTGTTACCCCTGTGGAATTTCTACTTCATTTATATGTTTAAAGATTTTATTATTTTGTGTAGAAAAACCAGGGTACAGGACAGAGGGGGTAAAATGACTCCCCAGAGACAGAGCAGGGAACAGAACAAGCAGATCCCCTGAAACACACTGCTGAGGGGGCAGCAGGAGATAGGAGAGTCTGCTGTGCCCTGTGGTCACTCCTTGGGCGAGGATGGACCCAGGCCTTATGGTGATAGCCTGAGACAACCCATAGGCACCCAGGGAGCCCCTCTCTTCTCAATATTTTTTAAAGATTTATTTATGCACAGAAGAACTGGGGTGTTAGCCAGAGGTGTGGGGGTGAGAGGATTCCCCAGAGACAGAGCGGGGAGCAGAACAGGCAGATGGACTGAAACACACTGCTGAGGGGAGCAGTGGGGAGACAGGAGAGGTTGCTATGCCCTGTGGGTCACTCGCTCACGGGGATCAAACTCAGATCGTGGTGGTGACAGCACTGAGTCTTAACCCACCAGGGAGGCCCTGGATGTCCACTATCTGATGTCCAGCTCACTGTGCTTTTTCTGCTTTCACCAGTTAGAAGTTAGTGCTGAACTGATTACTTTAAATCAACTTCTCTATTGCAAATCAAAACCACTGAGATACCATGTCACACCAATGAGAATGGCACATATCAATAAAAGTAGCAACACCAAATGTTGGCGAGGATGTGGAGAAAAAGGAACTCTCTTACACTGCTGGTGGGAATGCAAGCTGGTCCAACCGTTATGGAAAGCTGTATGGAGGTTCCTCAAACTACTAAAAATGGAACTACCATATGATCCAGCAATCCCATTCCTTGGAATAGACCCAAAAGACACTAAAACACTGATTCAAAACAATACCTGCACCCCTGTGTTCGTTGCAGCACTATTTACAATAGGTAAGGCCTGGAAAGAACCCAAGTGCCCCAAAAATGATGAGTGAACCAAGAATATGTGGTACATATGCACGATGGAATACTATTCAGCAATCAAAAAAGATGAACTAGAGTCATTCGTAGAAACATGGATGGAGCTAGAAGGGATGATGCTCAGTGAAATAAATCAGAAGGCAAAAGAAAAATCCCAGATGGTTCCTCCCTTAGGAGGAATATAAGGAAACCAAATAAGGGACCAAGGAAAAGAACAATAACAATAATAATAGTAATAATAAATCACAACAAATACAAAAAGACAAGAACAAATCAGGGACACTATGGGGAAGGAGAGGAATTGGGATGAGGTCAGAAAGAGCGCAAGGGACTGAGGTGATGGTGCACGGGTGAAATGGTGATGGGGAATCCATGGGGACCACAGTTGATATCAAATATATATAAATAAAGAAAAAAATGTTCTCTGCTTCATTAGAAATTCTTGGTGGTGACAATCATTCAAACCACATGTGGGAAATCTTTCTTCACAGGGACAAGTGTGCAAAACTACATAGGTGATAAGAGGTACTTACTCTCCCATTTGAAATCCATTTTGATTATTTTTATATTGCAATCAAACTATCAAACTTATCCTTCTAATCCAACATGTGACCACGTCACTCCCTCACAGACCATCTGTCAGTGACTCTCCACCTTCAGTTACCGCTCAGACTCCTGGTGATGACGACGGTCACCCTGTCCAGTGATGTTCTGCCTCCTTCTCTGGCCATTTCCTTCACGTCCCTGCTCCCCACACTCGACACCAAAAACGGGCAAATCACACCCAGGTCAGTGTTCCCCAGCCCAGAGCCCCCATTGGCAGGAAGGAGCAGCAGGAGCCGCGAGTCTCACACGACGGACATCCTGGTGGCTTTACCGGCCCCTCCAAAGCACAGAACACAGCCGTGAGTGACCGGCAGCCCCATGCCGCAGCGCCCAGACCCGGCTCCGTGTGAGAGGAGACCAGGGGGGCCCACCGGGTGGCACTGAGCAGAGCTGAGCACAGACAGTGCCTGTCAGCGCCCAGTCTCCTGCATCCAGCACCCCGGGTGCTCTGGGGTGTCACATCCTGCAGCGGGAAGGGGACCTGGGGCCCCATCATCCCCCTGTTACCATCGGACGTTTCCACAGCACAGGGCCAGTCTCACCAAAGCCGTGTCCCCGTCTGTCTCCTGCCGTGTCCCGCCAGACTGTGCCCACGTGGGGCTGTCAGTCTCTCGTCCCTGAGAATCCGTCCCCAGAGAGTCGCGTGACCGTCTCAGCGTGTCCGCGGGCGCAGGCCCAGTTACCGACGGCTGGTGAGTCTGCTCGGACACAGGCGTCTGTGTGTGTTTAGGACGAGGCTCTGCCCCTGAGTAGCTGCGGCCAGTTCGCTGAGAACGTGTGTGGTCCGTGGGTCTGCGCGCGGGTTTAGGTCTCTGAGCTTCTTACCTCTGAGTCCAGCAAAGTTGGACAAAACTCAAACATTCCCCAAAAATCTTAGCACCTTTAAGACAAGAAGGACCCACTGTCTGCTGTGTCTGGCCCCAAAGACCTGAGACAACTTGGTGTTTGTCAGTGAGATGTGTGGACGAGGACGCGCGTCACATGGCAGTGTGTGCACAGGCGGGATCTTGGGGCTTTTCAGTGGAATCACACACAGGATGTTTCATTTCCAAACTCAGTGTTTTTGCTGTTCATTCTAAAGGAAAATGCACTTTCATCATCTCAGAACAAGAGGTAAGAGGCACTGAGGCCTTTTGGGCAGAGATAAGAGTGAGACAGAGAAAGACATGACTTAATATAATGGACTAGGGAAGAATCCAGGACAGAAAATAATTGAGACGGGATTTACTGCAGCAGGGACTCAGATGGAAAATGTGGGGAGACCACGACGTGCGGCCTGCAGTGAGGACTCACTTGTGTGGACCCACCTGCTCCTGGTCTTTATCCAGAAGACACAGAAGGAACCGCCAGAGAGAGTTTTCAACGGGCAAGATGGCTGGGGAGTGGCTGGACCGGGGTGCTCAGAACCCCGGGCTGGGAACCCTCCCCGCTGCATCCCGCACTTGCCCAACCACACCCACAGACGCTGTGTGGGCGTTTCCCGCGGGGTCAGAGACAACGGGCGGCCCGGCACAGAGTTTCCTGCCTGACTCCCGCCTCTCTCACAATACTGGTGAGTGGGCAGCTTCAGCCTGGGGGGCCGTGGGGAGCCCCCTGACAATAAACAGTCACAGAGAGCACCCGGGGCTTCCCACCCCAGACTCGCCAGTGACCAGGAGCACCACCGCGGGGTGAGAGCCCCAATAAGCTGCCCTCCCCACCCAAGAAGCTCCTGCATCTCTGAGGCTGAAGTTCCCCCCACAGCTGAGCCCTTACAGCTCTCAGCCCCAGAAACCAGGGGGTCCAGGGGCTCAGGAAACCGCAGGGGGGTGCCAGTGACGCCCCTGCCGTGACCGAGGCGGAGGGCACAGAGGTGCATGCAGCTCTGGTCTGGCAGCAGCTTCCTCCTGAGGAGTCCCCTGGGCAGGACCCAGCACAGGCGTCTCCATCCTGCGGGGTCAGGGAAACCTCGACACAGAACTTCGGGGATCTGGAAGGTGGGAAGTAGCCCAACCCGAGGACGAGCCCCACAAAGACACGCGCGGGCACCCGTAGACTAAGGGGAAGAGAAGTGATTTCTGTGCGTCCTCGAGGAGACGGAGACGTTCTGTCCTGAGGCGCAGGGACGCCCTGACAGCCGCAGACAAAGACCTGGATTTTGTTGGTTAAAAAAAAAATGAACCTGTAGCTAAACCTCCTCTTAAGCAACACAAAATGGATGTAGGCTTAAATCTAAAAGATAAAGCTAGAGACACTTTAGAAAAAAGAATAGGGAAGATATTTTGGATACAGAACTGAGCAGTGACTCCTGGATCTGGTGGTTCAGGCTCAGGATCAGGAAAGCAGAAGCTGACACCCTGAGCCAGAACAAGCCCAAGCTGGTGGCGGGAAAGACTGGCACAGCAGGTGTGTGGCAAAGAGCTAGTGTCTAGAGTGTGTAAAGAACTCCCCAAATCCAACCATAAAGCATCCAACTAGAAAATAGGAGCAATAACTTGTAAAGGTACTTTTTTTTAGAGAAGTTTTAGGTTAACAAAGCTGAGAAGAAGATGCAGGGACAGTCCCCTCCCCCACACAGCACCCCCCCCATCACAGGGCCCTCCTAGGACTGCAGGGTCCATCAGGATGAGCCAGCACCACCACACACTGGCCCAACACACAGCTGACCGCAGTTCCTCCTGGGCTGTGCCCTCTGCAGGTGCCCAGGCCACACTGACGTACCCAGCTACTCTTCACACAGTGTTCCCACTGCTCGAATCCTCTCTGCTTGGCCCCTTTCTCTCCAGCCCTTGGGCTTTTTATTATTTGATCTTTTCATTTTTTATTGTCTCCATAGTTTTGCTTTTTCCAGAATATTATAGAGTTGGAATCAACCACCTTACTACACTGATGTCTTACAGCAACCACATTTTAAAACTGTTTTGTTTAGTTATTTACTTGCATCTTTGTTAATTTTGGATCATACAGGATTTTTCCCTCTGGCAAGCCCTGTGTGTATCCCACCACAGGGCACCCGGCTCCATCCCCACAGTTCTGGCAACCACTGTTGTCTCCTTCGCTCCTTGAGTTGGCTACTTAGATCATTTCCTGTAAGTGGGATCATGCAGATCTGCTTTTCTGTGATGCCTTCACTTCACATACTGCCCTCAATATTCACTGGTTGTCACACATAGCAGGGGCTCTCTTTTTCACAGCTAAGTAATATTCCATCACATGTACATACAGCACTCTAAAGCTAGGCTCATGCAAACTTCTCTGTTTTCAGTGACTCCTGGGAGTTTGGAGTGTGCTAGGTCCCATCAGGAATTGCAGATGGTTCAACACGTCAGTTCTCTGAGACAGCAAGTGAAAAGTCGGACCCCTCGGGAGCAACCAGAAGCTGTGTGAGTGGTGGGATCTACGTCCTTGTAACGAGAAGCTGGGAAGGCCTCTCTCTCCTTCACGCTGCTCACTGAGTTGGCAGAGGAACTGTGAGCAGGAGCCTCAGGCTCTCTTACAAACGCTTCTTGGCGCTGGGTGGTCCCCAGGGGATCGGTGAGGGCCAACCTGTCCGTTCCTCAAGAGTCAGATTAGAAACACCAGTCACAAAAGGTCACATACTTTGTGATTTCATTTATGTATCAGGCTAAAATGACAAAGTTACAGAGACGGAGAACAGGCCCAAGGAGGGGAGAGCAGAGTGGAGGGGCAGGTGTGCAGCGGGGGAATGGGGCTGTGTCCGACTGTGTCAGTCTCACATCTTAGTGTGAGATCATATAGTAGGTTTTCAGGTGATGCCACCAGGGGAACTTAAGTGGACCCAGGATGTTCGCATAAAATTCTAATCACTGAGTCTGAACCTATAATGGCCTGAAATAAGGTTTAATTTAATAAATAAAGCTAGAAAGATGAAGCAGAAGCAATCCCATCCTTTACATCGTCAGAGCATCAGTGTCTGCTACAAAATGGCAGGCTCAGTGCAAAATTAAAACACGGAGCCGTTTAGTTCAAAATTACTCACAGTTTCCAGAGGCCTATGGCAGGAGATTCCAGCAGGTCAGAGCCCTTCGAGGGAGGAACTGAGCTCTGGATAGAAGGGCAGGTCCGCAGGTCCCGCAGTAGCTGCTTTGTTTACACCGGGTTTGGAGGCACCAGGGGGCAGCCCTGAGCTTGCTTGCTTCATGGCTGAGGCCTGGCGCCCTCTGCTGGTCAGCCCGGGACCTGCTGCCGGCCACGGGGTGGGCGGGGCGGGAGCACAGTTCTGGGGGTGGCCGAGGAGGCGGTCAGGAGGCGGGACCTGACCCCCGACCCTGCGCCTGGTGATCACAGCCTCAGCCAACTTTTAAACAGGACGTTGTCAGCCTGTTGTCAACTGTGTCGCAGCTTCAATACTGAAGTCTTTAAACATCTATTCATGCAGACAAGAGCTGGGTGCAGGCCAGAGGTGGGGGTGGTGGTGAGAGGACTCCCCAGAGACAGAGCGGGGAGCAGAACAGGCAGACGGACTGAGACACACTGCTGAGGGGCAGCGGGAGGCAGGGGGGTCTGCTGGCCCTGTGGTCCCTCCCTGGCCAGGATCCAACTCAGGCTGCCCTGGGCGGTGACAGCTTCACAGCCTGAATCTAACCCCTGTGCCACCAGGGAGGCCCCAATATGACTTTCCTTAGTATTAAATTTTTCTTTTTATGCAGTAACTCAGTCTGCGGTGATTGAGATAGGTAATGTGGTAATACAAAGTTATAAAGCTGCAGATAAAGAGTTGCCAAATACAATCTTCTGTACCAAAGGGACTCTGAAAAGAGCAATTTGTTTTCAAGACTAGTTTTCTTTTGATGCTTTTTGGACTTTTGTTTTATTTTCAGTTGCTCTTTGCTCTCCTCATCAGCTACATGACTTTGAGTACCAAAGAGTCAGCCAAACTCGGATGTGAGCCATAGGGGTTAGGCTGGGAGGTGAGACCCTGGGTGAGGCGTAGAGCTGAGGCTCTGGGTGAGGCATCCGTCGCCTGCAGTACAGGATGCGGGGGAGGGCGCTGCTGGCTGAGGTCCCCTCGGCTCTCAGGCCTTCTGGTGGACCCAGCACAGTCAGGCTCAGTGTCCACAGCTCGGACTCCCTCGTGCAGTCCTCAGGCTCCTCCCTCCCGGCCGGGTCTTCCCTCATTCTGCGGTGCTGAGGGGACAGCGGGTCCCACCGTAGGGGAGGACCTGGCGGGATTTACGCTGCTGGTCTCCTTGTCTGTGCCGTGGCCTGACCGGGTCAGTGCGGGGACGGCCGCGCAGGGCGCTGGGTGGACACTGGCGTGTGGGTGGCATCGGGTGCGCCAGAGAGGAGGTGGCCTCTCTCCTCTCAGCCGAGGCGGGTCTGGAAGCTTCTCAGCAGGTGACCCCGTGTGTGCTGGGACCTGGGAGTCGGGTTGGTCCTGCGTCAAAGTTCATCACTCCAGGGCTGTGGGCAGGGACTCCGCTAGTGAAAAGTTGGGGGTGCATTTTAAAATTGAAAATGTGAGGGAAACATCAGAATCACAAAGTAGGGAAGTTTATAACAGCATTGACGCAAACGCAGCAATACATGAATGTGATGGAGGAAAAAGAAACAGACTGTTCCTTATTTTTAAAAAAATATTATTTATGCACCCAAGAAGTGGGGTACAGGCCAAAGTTGCATGAGGTGAAAGGATCCAGCAGAGACAGAGTGGGGAGCAGAACAGGTGGATTGGTTGAAAGCTGCTGCTGAGGGGGCAGTGGGAGACAGGAGAGTCTGCTCCCTGGCCAGGATCAAACTCGCGCTGCAGTGATTGTGGATGCCTCACAGTGCGGTGCTCAACCTCCTACACCCTCAGGGAGGCCCAATGGACTATTCTTTGTACCCAGTGACAATGACCGAAAACTTTGGTCACATCTTGGGTTAAGAGGAGAAGAGGTTCTGAAAGACATTATAGGGGCATTTGTATAGGATACAAAGTTTGTCTTAGAAGAGATACGGAGTTATGTTTGATTTCGTAGCTTTATTGATATGTAAAACCTTCAAGTCATCAGAAAAACCACGGACCTACACAAAGGTGCAGCTCGCGGGGCTGCGGGGGGCGGTGCAGGTGCAGAAACCCTGCTGGCGCCCTTGGCCTCTGGAAACGCGCCTCCTCCCGGCCCGTCCGCGGCACTGCCCGTCGCGGCCGCAGGGGGCAGCAGAGCACGCGGGTCTGACTCAGGACAGTCTCTCTCTGAGCTGCCCTGGGAGAAACACTTGGAGAAAACTAAATCCCAGAGGCAGGATCACCGAGAAAACCCAACACACGCGCAGTCACACGGACAGGCTGACCCGGGACGCGCAGGGCGGCCGTCGAGGGACTGGCCCGGTCCTGGCTCTCAGGGTCCGCTCCGGCCCCTCCCCCACCTACTGAGGGTCTCCCCGCAGCGCGCAGCCGGACTCAGGATCAGGTTTTCTGAGGTTTGAGGACGACTCTGGCCTGGCTCGCCTTGACCGGATGTCCCGAGTCCGG
>JAGFMF010012267.1:124330-135084 GCA_019455555.1 Galemys pyrenaicus
GCATCTCACATCTAGTCGCTGCCACAGAACCCCCTGCTCCAGCCACGGACCCGTGATGGTGGCATCGGCATTTCAGAATTTGCTTAAATGTCCCCCAGTGCACACATGGTCGGCAAGTGCAGATTACTGCAATGTTTATTTTACACAGCGTGCATGAAACAAAGCAAGTAATAATTCCTTTCCTAAATCATGGACAAGCATCATGGAAAAATAAATCTTAAGAAACATTCAAAGTTACATATTTTTCTAGTTATTGTGACTTATGGGATAACAATTTCCAGAGTCTTTTTCAGATGTCCTAAAATTACTGCTCTGCTATAATAAGTACAATAAAACCCCCCAGCTGGTACATTAAACTGTAGAATAGCAAACACACTGCTTATTAGAATACAATAGCTTAATGATTAATACAACATCTTAATGATTACTGCAACAAATTCGTTTGTGATTATACAATGACATCCTTTTATGTTTCAGTGTCACATCAGTCTAATGTGCTCATTAAAATATGCCACTTTCATGCATATTCTCCTTCCCCCTCACACACCGGCTCCCGGTCACTGACCATCTGAGCATCCTTCTCACGAGGCATTGGCTCTGCTGACCAGGAGTGGAGACTCTGAGGACAGACTCCTGAAGGGACACCGCCTCCACCGACCGGTCTGTGACCCCGTGTGCCCTGGTCATCTCTTCATGCCTCAGTTTGTCCAACATAAACTCAAAATTTTTATAGCATGTTAATGTGCAGGTGTTATGAGCCTTAGCTGAGGTCATGTTGGCGTCTATCAAATACCAGCGGTGACTCTCAGAAATTCAAACCACAGATCACCTGCAGTTCCGTTTCTGTTCTCTCGAACATCTTGACCATTCGCATTAATTTCTTCCTTTGGTGGTGTCTTCGCTTGCAAGATGGTCACTAGTGAACAAGCATGAAGAAGGTTAAAATAAGAAATGGATGGTGAAAGAAAATAGCTGTCCCTTGGGGGAACTAATGGTCTCCACAAGCCTGAGTATGAGCAGGGGCTGCAAGCCCAGAGGTGCAGGCACAGAGTGTGTAGTTAGAAGACCCACGCGTGAGCAAGTAACCAGCTCACATACCAGTGAGCTCACAGGGACAGCAAGTTGCTGTGTTGTACTAGGGAAACAAACAGAAAGTTGTTAAACTCTTAACATGCTTATACTTCTCTCTGAGACTTTTCCTCTTCAGATTGAGTACAATTATATCTACCCCAAGAGAGAGACTGTTACTGCATTCTGAACTTTTGGGACACTTAGGAAACTGTAAATGAGTAGAGACTTAAATGTTTTTGTTGTTGCCATGTTTTTCTAATCATTGCAACCTTCTTTTAATTTCTTGTAAACTTTTTTTAAGGTCACGCATGTGAGATCCCTCTGGAGACTTAGCAAAACTTTAGAAAATATGTGAAAAGCTATAACTGTAAAGTGAATATGGACTGAGCATTATTCATAGTGTTGTTTTGTTATTGTTTTCATCTCATTGGTATTTTACTATATCTGAGTAGTAAAATCATGTTAAGATACTCTAACATTATGATAGTAGTTGAGTAAAATTCTGAAGCAAAGGATCTTGAGTCACTTACCTAAAACACTCAACCCAATCACAGCCAAGAACAGAAGAAGGAGCCCAGCACAGCCAACTTTAAGGGCAAGTTGATGCCAGGGTGGACCTTGACAGATACCTGATAAAGTAAGAAAATATATGTGTTTAGTTCCCTTATGTTCTCCTTGTAAAACAAGCACCGGTAGTTTTTCACATCTGGACAACCGGGTTCAAAAAAGAACATGTATCAGCCTCTTAATGTAGAGTCCCCAAGAATAGTCTCGGTCAGATCTACTTGGAAGGTAATTCACTGCTAAAAACTGAAATATTTATGCTGTTGTATGTACAAAAGATTGGTTTAGGAATTATCAAGCGAGACAGATGTAAGATATTTTGAAAATTGCCACTTGTCATAACAGGATGAAGCATTTGTCCTTAGAGAGTAAGTATGATGAAACATTTTACTTAGAGAGTAAGTAAAATAATTTTGTCAAGAAAGGCTCACCTGCACTCACTGAAGATATATTTTGTGAGGTTCTGTTTTTGACAAACACCATTTTAGTCATGATGATGTACAATTCCATTTGTGGACATGGAGTCCTTACATATTTGTTGTCCAGAAAAATCACCTCCAATTAAGACCAAATGTATTGCAATCAAGGAGGAATATTTTGTCAATCTGCTAATTAGTTTAGTGAGTATGACATCATGTGAACTGATGCCAAATTGTGTAGTCTAAAGAATGTTAAGTGTCTTTGCTTTCCCTAACACAACAAGTACAATAAACTGTATGTGTCTTGTACATCAGTAGTTTTGAATAATTAGCTAATTAATAAAAGTATGTGACACATTAATCATAACTTTATCAATGTATTCTGTTTCTGAACATCTTTAAAATATGGATTTCATTGGGACAGATAATAAAGAAGAATGTATTAAATTTTAAGAGATTATATATTATAATTATACATTATACATTGTAATATAACATTACATCATGTTATAACATTGATTCGATGCAGAATTCCAATAAATGTTTTGGCATTTTCACATTGATTCATTTTGTATACTCTAACACTATGTAACATTACATAACAACATAATATAATGTTATATAACAGGTCCCAGCAACCCCTCCAGCTCCCTGGCTCCTCTCTTGTAAGCTGTGAGACTCCTCACATGGGAAGCTCCAGAGACAGAAGTCATCAGATGCAGTTACAGTCAGGCCTTGGACCTTGAACATGAGTTCTTCAAGGAGCTCCCTCTTCTCTCTGTGAGGCGTCCATCGTGAAGTGCCCTCTGTGTCCTGAAAGGCCGGTGTGGACGCGACACACCAGACCGACCTGCTGTTGGCGTGTGTGATGCTGGCGTGAGGCTCCTGCGTGATGGTCATGAGTGGCCCTGAGATGCTCCTGTGTGGAGCGTGGAAAGTGCTGTCTCAGGGTCTGTGGCCGAGGCCAGTGAGCTGCGATTCTCGTTGTACCACAGACAACTTCACGCACATAAGCCTGCTGTGTGCTCGTCTTCACAGCGGCATTGCCACACGCTGGGTGCACCAGACGATAATCCAGGACAGCTGCTCATCCTCAAGCCGTGATTTAGTACCACACATTTATCAAGAAAAACTAACCATGGACTATAAACAGATGTGAAAAAGGAAACTCACTTACCCTGAGGAAGAGATGGGCGTGATGAATGTCTACGGCCAGAATTGCGAGGTAAATCCAGTTCAACATACATCCCTTGTCCGTCCATGGCGAAGAGGAGAGAGGGGCACTGGTCTCGTGCAGGGACGAACTCCAAGTCCTCCGACTCGAGCTCAGAGAGGAAGAGCCCAGTCTGCGCTGTCTCTGTCTCTTGTCCCCGCCCTCTGCACCTCTCTGTGGTTTGCTCCATGAGTTGGTGACACTGTCCACTGTGTTTGAATATTCAGTGGCAAATTCACTTTACTATAACTGCTCTGCTGTCTGAAACATTGTGGGCAGGTTTGTTTGTTGTTGTGCCTCTGACCTTCAGTTTTTGAACACCTCACTCTGGCAAGGAGCCTGATGAGGGAAATGAGGCATCATCTCAGGGGAACCTTAAAAGAACTTCAAAAAACAAGGCAAACCCATCCAGTGATTATGATGAACAATACTTAACCCAATGTTGTAAAATACTAAACACGCATCCGAAGAAATGTAGGAAATCCTTTTGTAGAGGCTGAAAGGCCCTTGATCTCGAGAGCAGGAAGAAGCCTCCAGAGGTGACTGGGTCAAGTGAGGAGAGGCCCTGGGACCGTGGCGGTGGGCGTGGTGTGATGCACACATTGTGGGGTGGAGAGGTGTGAACTTACACCCCCAAATACATACAGTGTATGGATGGCGACCTCACAGACATAATTAAAAAACCAAAATAGTGCTTTGCAGGCACTAAAGCGTCCTGTCAAGTGATGAAGCGTGACTGAGAATATGAGGAGCCACAGTGTCCTGTGAAGTAATTTGTTCCAGGGAGGGAGCACCCTTCAAATAGATCTGCCAAAGCAGCAATTGCAAAAATTATAAACGTCTGTATGTGTAAGCTGGTAAGAGTCTCATCCTCGTGGATAGCCATGATGGGTCATTGTGTTTTGTGTGATGTACTTGCTCGTTCTGGCGACTACCTCTGTCACGAAGCCCATGTAATGGGATCACTGTTGTATATACACAAAATAAACTCTCACAAGAAATTCACACCTGGAGATTTTTCTAATTTGTTCATTAATTAATTTGATCATCCAATTATGTAAGATGATACTTTTGCAAGAAAACTGTATCAGGTTTAGATATATGCTCTTGTTATCAGCTGTCCCCAGAGAGCTGGTACATACACATTATGTATCACATTAAACCTAAAGATTTCAGGGGCAAATGATTATACTAATTATGAGGTTTAGCAAGTAGCAATAGCACTAAGAAGATTATTAGTAAAGACAATAATACTGAGTAGCTCAAGGAATGATAGGTGTTTAACTGCATGACTCATTCTGACATTGAACTTTGCTGGCTTATCGGTAGAAGTTGGAGTAGACAGGAGAATAAATAGGAACAAAATGTGAAGAGGCACAAATGTGACCAATATTGGCTACAACATGGAGATAAGAGAATACTAGGAGACGCTTTCTGTGTGAAGGTGAAAGTAAAGAGCAACAAGTGTGATCTGAGTGAAGGGAAGCCTCGCAGGTGTAAAGGAGAAGAGAGCAGCAGACCAGGAAACTGCTGCCCTCCTTCTCCCGCAGAGACTTGGACTTCACACGCCCCGAGGCCAGATTACCCCAGGGCCTCCCAGACACAGGCTGCTGGCTGAGGGCCAGGTCCCTGCGAACAAGGAGCTATACAGAGGAACCAGAGGAGGAGCAGTGACTGGGCATCCGTGCTCCAGAGGGCGCCTGTCTGCCACAGCACACGGGAGGAGGCCGGGAGGGAAAGGCACACACCGATCTCCAGGGAACTCAAGATGGGTGGTTGGACGTCCATGCCTACACTGACTGGGCGCTGCCTGAGGGACCGGATTCTCTTGCCTGACAGGGCTTTACTGCCTCAGGTGAGCCTGGAAACCGCTGTAAGGTGAGCGGAGCCTCAGACACCCTGCAGTTCTTCAAGCAGACAGAGGGGGCGCAAGAGATGAGGCGAGGGGAGAGAAGTCCGCCATCTGCGGCTCTGAAGATGACACCAACACACGGAAATCGACAGATTTTTATACCTTAGCGATGGGCAAGCTAGAAAGGAAACGAATAAAATATTCCATTCACAATAATCAAAAATGTTCCAGCATAAACTAACTGGGGAGGTGAAAGACCTGCACTGAAAACGATAAAACTGCTGAGAAAGTACAAAGTACAAGTAAATGAAACACACCCACATGCATGGATGAGGGAGTAACACCGTTGGGCGTGTTACCGCTGAAGTGCACTGCAGGTGAGTCATCGCTCCATCAGTTCCATCCTTATCCAGACAATGAACGGACACAACGAAAGTCATTTTCTCTCTCCTTCCCCCCAAAGCTAACATCCAATCGGTGGCTGTGGGTAATTTGCATGCATCATTTTCATGCAACTGATACAAATCTTCATTGCTAAATCACACAGATCAGTGCTTTATGCGACTTTCTCGTTGGTGGAGTTCAAAAGCCGAGACTCGGCCTCTGGCTACAAGCGTCTTTGGTCTGTCTCAGACTGTCCCTTCCTCTGGCCTGTCACTACAGCCAGCACTCCACAGCAGCTGCGGACTCTCCTGCCGTGTGTTTTCCTGAAGACCTGGGTGATACCACACTTTATTGCTGCACAAATTGTGTGTTTTGTGACTTGTGTTTAACTCCACGGGATCCTCCGAGATCACATGGAGCACAGCGCAGGGGACTTCTCTGGAGAGCTGGTCGGCCCCATGGCGGGACCCCGTGTCCCTGAGAGGGAGGCTGAGACGTGACTTCAGCGCTGCCTTTCCCCAGCTACCGGCTGCACTTGGCGCCGCCACAGTGAGGAGACTGTGCTTCCCATAAGACCGGCGCCTGCTTCCAGCGAGACACTCAGACTCGCCCCATTTGTGGGTGACGCAGCAGATCCCTGCGGCCGCTGCCAGCTGCACCGCTGAGCAGCTGCGAGTAGCTGACGCTCTGGGTTCTGTGGTGTTTCCTGCATAAAGAGGCTGACCTGCCTCCTCCTTAGCAGTACACGTTCATACACTCTCCCGCCCAAATTCCCATGCTGTGTCTTTTTGTCTTGAGGACGCCACACATGCGGTTCTGAGTGTCTGCGTCGTCCAGCCGGACAGACTGCGGCAGCCCACGGACCACTGCAAGATTTGCATTTGGTTTTGTAGAAATCAGTGATTTCAGCTGGTGTTTACACAGCTTCAATGTCTGCAGAATAATGTGCTTATATTAACTTCAGTTATAACACCAACTCTCTCTCTCTCTGTCACACACACACACACACACAATCTTCTTTAATAAGCACATGTAACCACCAGCTCTCTTGAGTGTGGAAAATTCATTAGGAGACAGATGAGCAAATGACGCTTCCTCCCGCCCAGGCCAAGTACCACACGTCAGGTCCCAGCCCAAGCCCCAGAGAGTGGCTGTTGTAGGAGGTGCAGCTATAAAAGAAGCGATCACGTTAGTCACCTGAGGGAGAGTCCTGACTGGCATGACTGCCCCAGGCGCAGAGCGGCCAGACCACGCAGGGGAGACCGTGTGGGAGGCGGGGGAGACTCTTACACTCCCCGAGTGACCCCTCGCCGCCTTGCTCTCGGCTGTCCCACCTGGCGCGACGTGAGAGGAGCAGATGGGGACGTGGCCACGCGCCCGCCTGCCCTCAGCGGCAGGAGGGGACAGTGGGCTGGGACGTCGCTTCTCGCGCCCTGGGACTGTGCTCTACAAGGCCAGAGCAGCGGGCGGGGAGATTCCCGGGGTTCAGAGGCCGTCTGCTGGTCTGCAGCTGGTGTGCGAGTCAGCCGCCCGCTCGCCCTTCCCACGTGACCACCAGAACACCCTCCTCTCCTGGTGAAACACATAATCCACGCAGCACTCTGAGAGCAATGTACAACTCTACCTGCATGCAAAGTCCCTAATTGCGCAGGAGAAAGGATAAGTGTCCGCGTTTACAAGACACGGGAGCACTGAGGCACAGAGATGAGCGAAGACCAAGCAAGTCTAACAAGCTCCCGTCAGAGGAGAAGGTCGCTAGTGGTTGGAAGTTTTTCATCGCATTTGCCTGAGATCAGCTCTGCCCTTCAAAAACTTTACATTTCAGTATTTACACTTAGCAGAAATAATTGTTTCTAACTCCACGTCTGAGTGACGAGTCAGCGGCGCTCGCGGGCTCCAGAGACAAGTCAACGCTGTAGCACAAAGCGGGGTGAGGCCATTGACCCCCCGAGTCCCGGAGGCTTTTGCTGTTCTGCCCTGTCCGTTGTCCCCGCTTCGTCCAGCTGCCCTGCCCCGTCTGGGTTGAGGAAACGGACATCCGTGAGCACACGCCCGAATCTGACACCTGCGGCCTGCACCCTCCACTCCTCGCTTGTAGCAATGTGCTCCCGGCGACGTTTTCTGTCGTGTGGTTTTCCCAGTTGCTTTATGGTAATGAGATGTAAGATAAAGTTCACCTTCTTGCCAACAGTTTACTGCTGTTTCCATAGTGCTAACGTCATCTACACCGCTGTCCAACAGTCTGCAGAGCTGACATCTACCGCCTGAAATCCTACACCACTGCAGTCGCTTCTTCCCTCCCACACCCCAGAGGTCACCTACTTCTGTCCCTGTGGACTTTGCTACTCTGAAAACTTCATGCAAGTGACATAACTCACTGCTTGTCCTTTGCACTATTGCTGGAGACTCTTCCACAATGTAGCATGAGTGAGGGTCCTTCTTCTTAAAACTGAACAGTTTCCCACACTGCACTTTCTCTAGTCACCCGGGAGTGGACATTTGGGTTGTTTTAGCTGTTGTGAACAGTGAGGGGAGCTGCCATAAAAAGTGATGTAAGTATCATCCAACACTCTGCTTCGATTCTTCTGAATATAGAGGCAGATGTGGGATTCCTGGACCATGGGGTAGCTTGTTTGTTTTTTTAAATGTTGAATGAACTGTGTCATTTTCCACAGTGGCTGCCCCATGTAACTACCCCACAGCATGTGCTAAGATTCCATCATTCTCTATGTGTGAACCGTTCTGCAGCTGTGCGGCAATATCTCACTGTGGTTCTGACTGGCGTTTCCTGATGATGAGTGTCGTTGGGCATCTTCCCCTGTGCTTTTGAGCATTTGTCTGTCATCTCTGCAGAAATGTCTACTCCAGACCTTTGCTCTCTTTGTACCCAGCTTCTTTCATGTTCTTGCCATTGACAGTGACCCACGGGAGTTCCTCGTAAGCACGGGACGTTGTGTCCTCACCAAACATGTGATTTGCAAATATTTTCTCCTTGGGTGCACAGAAGTTGTAAATTGCCTGTTTTTGCTTCTGTTGCCTATGATTTTGGTATCACGTAAGAGAAATCATTTGCCAAGTCCAATGTCTTGGTGCTTTTCCTTGTGTTTTCTTCTGAGTCTTCAGTGTGAAGGCTTCGCTCGACCTTTAATCCCCTTGCAGTTGATTTTCATAGTGTGAATGATGCTCATCATCACCTCACGTGAGACCGTGTCGTGTTTCCCACGTCATTTGCTGGAGAGACTGTGTCTCCCCACTGAAGCCCTTGGCCTCACCGTCAAAGATCACGTGACCCTTCACAGCAGCTTTACTTCTGGACATTCTAATCTGTTTCACTGGCCTTTCGTTGGTCTCACTGTACATTTTACTTGTTCATTTTTTAAACCGATAGGAAGGAAAGATGGGTAAGTGTAGACACACGTCATATATGTGAGTCTTCTTGTTCTGAGTCACTTATTAATCTGAATTTCTTTTCTACTAGGGGTGCAGAATATGTGCTTGGTCAAAATTTTCTGTCCAATATGAATGGTCATTTTGCCTGCTTGCATTTCACATTTAGCAGCTTTATTTTAAACAGTCATACTTCATTAGTGTGTGTTTTATCCTCTGTTCTCTTGTTGACACAGTAGGTTACCCATAGTTCATCTCCTTACTCTGTGTGTATGTGCACATTAGTCTAACTTCTTGTTATATGGTGTATGTTTTCTGTGTAATATTAGTAGTCGCACATTTTCCTTTTGGAAATTTGGAACTTTTATAATCTTATTAATGTCATAAATGACTTTATATCATATGGATGAAACTTTGTATTGTTTTTCTTTTGAGTGAGGCTGCATCTGTTCAATCCTTTAGCATCATTTCTGGAGACTTGGTAAAATTTCTGTTTCTATCATGTGATGATTTTTATGCAGAGATTTTCTTCACAAGCATCTAGAGATCATCATCTTAAAAATTTTCCCCTTTCACACAAATTTATACATAATACAAAATATTTTGAATGTATTTGGGATTAAAGGTTTTTATCACTAGGTTCAGGCTCATCCCCTTTCAATCCATGATCCATAGGAATCAGCAAATTTTAGACTATGGTCAAATCCATTCTGCCACCTTTTTTTTATAGTCTGCAAAGTCTAGGTGATTTTAGCTTTGCATTTTTAAATATTGAGAAAATCAAAAGAAATGTCTTTGGATACATTTATATGCAATTCAAATTTCAATACCTTACTATATAGTTTTTTTTGGAGTATTCTTTACAACACTGTAAAGTCTCAGGTGAGCAAGTGGGGCTGATCCATTTCCACACTGAACATGACCACTTCCCGCTTAGCTCACACCACCTCCCACGATCGCCCTTCGCTCTGAGCTGCGGTGAGCACATCAGCGTTGAGCTTCCTGTGCTATTGTAACCACAGAGCTGCCTGGAACCAGGGTCTCCGGGGCGCCTCACCCCTCACTGCACATGTGACCACGTCCCCCCTAGTTCCCAGAACCCGGCCCAGGATCAACCATCCTCTCTCCTTTGCAGGTTCCGCATCCTGACCCCCGGGGGCACGTCAGCAGTGCTCGTCTTCCCGCCTCCTTGTCTCACCCACAGTCAGGTGGTCCTGCCTGTCCGTGGGCTGCACGAGGTGGAGTTTTCCTCTTCCTTGTGCGAATATGCTCATCTGTTAATACATTACATGGAGGTGCTCACGTCACATCCTGTTCATCCTCTCTCCACTGACAGATAAATGTTGGCTACTGAAAGGAACCTGCAGTGAGGACGGAGTCACATGTTTTGTCTCTCCCGCCCAGTTATCCTGAGATGTAACTGACAGGAAACACCACATCAGTCCAACGCGTGGTGCGTGACGACCTCCTACCTGTGAGTGTTTGAGTGACGCCACCTGCCTGCAGTGAACATGCCCCTCCCCACGTCCCGCAGAGTCTCTGTGCTGAGAGCTCCGCTCTGCTCACGCGGGACGACCGGGCACGGACGGCGCTGCCGGCTCCGGCTGGTGCTGCGGCCTCGCTCGAGTCTCACCCACGTCTGCGTTTCAGCCCCCGACACACACCCCAGTCTGCTCTGCTCGTGACTCAGTGTCCTCAGGTCACCAGAGTCAGACCACATGGCTCGGCCTCCTCTGCCCAGCCCAAGCCCCACGCCCTCCCGATTCCCCGTGTGGGACAAGTGGCAGGATTTCTGGGCTTTTCATGGGCAAACACATCATCTGTCCATTCAGACAGCCACCACCCCCCCCGCCCTCTGCCCCCC
>JAGFMF010012267.1:137455-153279 GCA_019455555.1 Galemys pyrenaicus
AGAACCACAGAGAAGAGTCCCCACAAACCTCCTGAGCCCACTCTCATCCCACTGCTGCATCTGTCACAAAGGAGAGTCTTGGGGAAACGATGGGAATATTTCCTGAGGTTTTATCAGTGAAAGGAACTGGGAACACGTCCTTGGATTGTGGACATTTCAGTGGACAGATAAACAGAGGCATCTCATCACCCCCATCCATCAAAGCGATGTGTGTAAGAGCTGCCTGGTCAAACCAGCCCTGACCTCACCTGAGGCCTACAGGGGAAGGCTCAGAACAGGGAGGGAAGAGCACGAGGGACTGTGTGATGGTCACGGTGCTGTGTGGCGGGAGGACTGTGGGGCTGCCCATGAGAGGAGAATCCAACACTGTACAGAACCAACACAGTGTGGAGAAACAAACACCAGCAACACTGACGAGCAGGTCAGTATGTTTATATCACACGTTCATGACCGACCAGGAGCGGCCTGGAGGTAACACTCATGAGCTCTGACGTCACAGTCATCTGTTGTGGACACACCTCCCCAACACCTCATCCAGATGCCTGGGCTGTGCAGGTGCTGACGGACGTGTGGTCAGTCCTGGCCTTGGGATGCAGAGTGACCAGTGCAGAGTGGAGCTTTCAGTGACCGGAGCTGGGCTGTGGTGCAGGGGTGAGTGTGGGCGTCAGCGTGTGGACTTAACGCTGCTGTTTGGTTTTAGTTTTGATGTCACAGGAGATGGGGAGTTCATCTACCTTAATGAAGACTCTGTCAGCAGTGGCAGGGACTACATGGATAGCAATGGATTTTCAGTAAACTGAATAATTATGTTGACAAATGCCAAATCTACTTAACCTCTTCTTAGAGAAATTCCCAGCCATTTATGAGAAGCTCCTTTGTATTTGTGAAGTCCAGTTGTGTGTCCATCACGTAGTCTGTCAGCACCATCCCCAGTGGGCATTCGTACACTCACTACAGTTTGCTGTTCCAGGTGCTGAGCCACAGCTTATTCCAAAAACATTGCCATGTTCATCTCACTGTGTGTTGAGCGTGCGCAAACCCCATACGGAGCTGCAACTCAGGGGTTTGGTAGAACATGATTCTGTAGTTTACATAGGTATCTTGGTGTGAAGTGATACTGTTATTTTGAAACTAGAATGTAATTAATATCAATGAATTCTACCTCTCTGGCCAGATGTACAAGCTTCCCTATATAAACAGTCTGATCTTTGCTCATGAGAACCGTAAAAATGACCATGCCAGCTGAAACTGCCCAAATCATGTTAATATTCAATGAGAGAAATTACAATTGGCATGTGACCTCTGAATACATTCAGAATTCTCTGTCACAAATGCATATTGAAATTTAAAAGTACTAAAATATTTATTTTTACAATGTTTTAAAACACCATTATACCAATCCTGATTATGTTTAAACAATGTGCTAGATAACTATGATACCTGTAAACATTCTTTATTTCATCCTTTATTATATACAAAATTCTTATCTTATATTAAATCACAGGGTCTGCTGTACCATGTGGGTAACCCCCTAGCCAGGGACTGAACTCCTGCTGCAGTGGTTGAGGAGGCTTCACAGTGCTGCAATTTAACCCTTTGTGCCACCAGGGAGGCCCCTAGTTTTAATTTCTTAAGGTCTTCCCTATCCTGTTCCTCAGGCTGCAGCATCAGGGTGCATCACTTTGACATGAGTCAGGCATCACTCACATCTGATGCGTGGTGATTATCCACCTGTCGGAGCTGTTTCTCATAAGAGGCGAATCTAAGGGTCACCGTGGAAACTATGTTACAGGCACATGTTTTCAGTATCTAAGGCTGATGGAGTGTTGACACTGATGCCTCCAGTATTTTAAGGAGGGGAAGGGAGGGGCCCAGTGGGATGAGATGGCAATATGCCGGGACCCGGGGGTCAGTGTGAAAGTTCCTGTTTGTTGGACCCAAGAAATGCAAAGACGGAAGTTGGTGTGAGAAAACCAACAAACAGGGATGAAAGCACCCAGGGCTCCAGGGCGTAAACAAGGTGACACAGAACAGCACAAATGTCACTGTTGCTGAAGTTAAGAACTGACCCTATTCCATCTCCCGCAGATGAGGCTGAGAGGCCTGAACAGATAAAGACAGACACACACCACAAAGTCGTTCACCACGTCCTGTACTGCAAGTTCCTGTTTTTCAACCTAGTTTCTTGCTGCAGGAAAGCACAGCCCCTTGGTCCTCAGACGCCGTCACCTCAGGGACTGTCACTTAGCCCTCTGTCTGACACTCTTATCTCCTCCTTTCTAACAAGAGCGACGCTCCACAGCCCCGTCCTCTGTGCTCTGCAGTGTCCGCCCCCCCAGGGCCTGCTGTCCACGCTCTGCGGGGGCCAGTCTGCGCTCGGGTCTGCTGGCCCGGACCTTGCTCTCCGCGCACACACTCTGACTGGGCGCCGGCTGAGAGAGTTTCGGACAGATGTGTCCTCAGTGGGCGGGGCCTGTGGCGCCAGAGCCAGAGAGCCTTAGGCTGATATCTGGGTCTCAGCAGCCTGCTCGGGGCTGGGCGGGGCCTCAGCCGGGGGCGCCGTCCTGACCCCAAGTCCACACAAGGGTCTGTGGGTGCAGACGCCCCTTGTCTGCGCGGCGTCACCGCGGACAGAGGTTTGGTCTCAGGGCTCAGGGTCCAGGTGACCTCAGAGCTGCGTTTTCTGGGGTCACGTCTCCCGGGGGACGTCAAGTCGGGCCCAAGGGGTTCCTCGGAGTGTCCATCAGCAGCTCCAACCCAGGGGACAGGACTGGGGGCGCCTCTCCCTCTCGGGGCTCCTCCCTTGGCTGAGGGCTGTGCGGGCAGCAGATCCTGGCTCTGCCCGGGATGTGGGGCTCAGGCCGGCCCTGGGGGCTCCAGGCCGCTCGGCCGTGGCCCTGGGCGCCGACTCCGCTGCTCGCTGGAGCCGAGACTGTGACCCGAGACAGACCGGCCCCCCGTGGGCCCCAGAGTCCTGTCGGGCGAGTCTGGAGGGTTCGCAGCTGCCAGGTCAGCACCCGTGACCACAGGGAAGGTCGCTCAGACAGTGAGTGACCGCACAGCACCCCTGACCACCGCACCCCAAAGGTGCGCCCTCTGGGCCTGTGTGCTCACGCGCGTGCACAGGGCCAGGCTTCTCGTGGGTGAGCGGAACCCCAGAACTGCTCTCACTGGGCGCAGGCGCATCCACAAACAGCTCCCCGGACGCCGCGACGGGCGATGACCGCAGGGGACGAGTACGGGACATGTCCTGGCAGCCGAGCACTGGCATCTGCAGCGCGGCTTCCGGCCTGCACGGAGCTGCTGCTGCTCCCCTCAGCCTGGACGCTCACCCAGCAGGTCCTCCTGGAGGGAGCGAAATGCTGGACCGACGTGCGCGTGCGCGTCTGCGTCCTCTCCTAGCCGGACGTCCGTCTTCGCTCCTCACGGCGAGTCACGCGCAGGTTCGAGGACGCCCCAGGGACGCTGAGGGGTCGCGGGTCCCGAGGGGCTAGTCCTGCAGCCGCAGCGCGGGGGCTGAGCCACACGGCTCGGGCTCCTCCAGCTCAGCGAGTGACCAGCAGGACGGGCGCCGCGGGCAGCGCACGGCTGGGAGAGGCCAACCCGACGCGGAGGAGGACGAGGCGCTCCCGGGCAGCGCCCAGGGACGGCGGGGGGCCCGTCTGCCTCAGGGCTCCACACCAACCCAGACCCGCGTCTCAGGCCCGCGGTGGACGCGCCGTGCAGAGGGGCCCCGCGGGCTCCGAGGCGCCGTCTCAGGGTGTTCAGAGCGTTCTCCCCGAGGGGCAGAGGTTTCCATGCACCCAGCAGGGCGACTAACAGCCCTGCTTAGGGCACGTCCTCGGATCGTCCTCGAGGAGACACGGCGGCCACCCGCACCCCTGGGTGCTCTCCCGGCAAGGCGAGGAGCCGGCGGACTGTTCCTGAAACACTCCCAAGGACTGGAACCAGCGTCCGTAACTCCCTCTGGGGGACGCCTGGGTCCGGGTGGACCCGCCCCACGGGGACCGGACGGCCCGGCCTTGCCCGTGGCTGGACACGGCCCACGTCAGCTCCGCGTGTCCGTCACCCCGCGCGGGCATCTGCCCCGCGTCCTCTGCCCTGCGGCTGGACCTGCGGGCGCAGCACGTGCTGTCGGGTGCGGGGGGCACCCCAGAGCCTGGGCGGTTCCGCGTCAGACACGAAGCGTTGGCGGCGTTTGCTCCGTGGTTATCTGGCAGCAACGCGTCTGCGGGGGGTCGCGGATTTCAGGATCCTGAGGACACAGATTCCTACGGGTGCGACGCCCTGTCCATGAGGGAGACACTGACCGTCACAGCTCAGGGATGATCCTGTGCTTAGATGACCAGGACCCTCTGCTACACTTCGGGGGTCCCCAAACTGGTTTCAACAGGGGAGGCCTGAGCCGCGTGGCCGCCCCCTGGAGGACACTCGGAGAACTGCAGCACCGAGGCTCCTCAGCAGGGGGCGTCGCAGCTTCAGCTTCCTGCAGGTTGACTCAGGGTCTGGGACCCGCAGGGGTGAGGAGATCCTGTGTCTGAGTCTGTTGTCTGTCCTGGTCAGAGGAGCCGGGTGAGTCTCCGCCAGCAACATGTTCTGGGGAGAGGAACGGTGTGTCTGTGTGCTACGGTCGGGTGGGTGCCCCTGTGCCAGTTTTGGCTGCAGCACAGAGTGAGCGGAGCTCCTCTGCTGACCTTGCTCTTCTCGGGGTCCATGCAGGTGGGTGTGTGGGGTCGTGGCATCTGCACTTGGGGTCCCCCACACTTGTGGGCGGCCAGTGTGCAGGAGAGGATCTGTTCTCCGGAGGCCACTGGACTCCTCACAGCCGCTGCGGGCGTGTCCTCCCCTGGGCACAGCTTCTCTGGGGGCAACCCCACAGGCCCCCAAGTCTGTCCCAGAGACTGCCCCGGGGGCCTGTGCTGCGCTTCCCCGAGGACGAGCGGCCTGGAGCGATCCCAGCCCGTGGCACCTGCTGTCCCTGGAGCGGCGCCGACCCAGCGCCTCTGCCTGTGTGGTCAGGTCTTCGGTCTTCCGTGGAGCTGAGTCCTGCGGCCTGGACGTGACCTGTCCCAGGTGCGCCTGCACCTCGCTCCCGAGCGGCAGGTGTCCTTGGCTCAGCAACGGTTCTGCTGCTGTGTGCAGCCGCTTTTCAGCTTCGATAATCCCATTTGCTTGTTTTTGCTTCTGTTTTCCTTGCTGTTGAGGTGATCCCCTAAAGTTGACGTTTGGAAGTCAGTGTGGGGCTTTTCTGAATGTTTTCTTTGATGTATGTTATGGTTTCTGGTCTTACATCAAGTCTAATCCATTTTGAGATAACTTTGGGTGTGGTATAGGAGAGTGAGCTCATCACTTTTCTGCATGTATCTGTCTGGTTTCTCCACACCATGAAGTCAAGAGACATTTCTCTCTCTGTTGTCCACTCTTGGCCTCCAGTTGTGTTTTAACTGTACAAATAGTTGTGCATTTATTTTTGGCTCTCAGTTCTAATCCATTGGTCTTTCCAGTTCTCTGTGTCTTTTTCTATTTCTTTGAGCAAAATCTCAGAGCTTTCATTGTGTAGGACTACCACCTCTTTTGTTAAGTTTTCTGCTAGGTATTCAATTATTTTTGATGCTACTGTAAGTGGGATTCTTTTCTTGATTTCTTCCTCTCCTAGCTCATTGTTTGCAAACACGAACACTCTGATTTTTATGAAACCTGCCACTTTGCTGAACTGAGTTACTGTTTCAATTAACTTTTTGTTTTTTAAGATCTATTTACTTATGCATCCAAGAACTAGAGTACAGACCTGAGGTATTGGGGGTAAGAAGATTCACCAGAGACAGAATGGGGAAGAGAACAGGCGGGTCCACTGAAACACACTGTTGAGGGGAGCAGCGGGGAGACCAGAGAGTCTGCTGCGCCATGTGTAGCAGTTCCTGGCTGGGGATTGAACTCGTGCTGCACGGCTGCCCATAGCTTCATGGTGTGGTGCTTAGTCCCTTGTGCCACCAGGGAGGCCCGCCAATTAGCTTTATCATTGGAGTCTTATGGTTTCCTATGTAGATTATCATGTCATCTAAAATAAGATGATTTATTTTTCTTTCCCAATTTGGATTCCATTTAAACCTTCCTCCACTTGCTCCAGCCAGGGTCTCCAGTGTCATGTTGAGAGCAGTGGTGAGAGTGGACATCTTTCTCTGTCCTTTCTGATTCTGATTCCTTTATTGAGTTTTCTCCCCTTTTTCTTTGTGAACCCAGCTGGGTTTGTCTATTTTTCAAGAACCTGCATTTGATTTCATTAATTTACTCTCTTTTTAAAATTTCTTTTTCATTTATTTCTACTGTCTTTTTACTATTTCTTTTCTACTATACCTTTTCTAGCTCCTCACGGTGAGAGATAAGATCATCTACTTTAGCTCTTTCTTTCTCTTCTTGTGGATGTAGCACGGCACACGCCCTCTCATGGAGCTTCTGCCGTGTCCCTGGCTCTGGAAGGCTGTGTCCTCATTTTCACTTGCCTCGAGGTGCTTTTTGATTTCTTCTTTGATGTCTTTATTGACCTCTAGTCATTCATCAGTGTGCTGCCCAGTCTCAGCATATTAGAGGTTCTTCTGCTCTTTCTGAGGGTGATTTTTTGTACGTCTCTGATGAGCTTTTCTGTCTTTTCTTCCATGTCTTCGAGTTTCTTTATGATGCAGTTCTGAGCTCTGTATTAAATCACAGACAGGAGAGCTCTTCCGTGTCTTTTGTGGTTGGCTCTGGGTGTTTGTTCTCTCTCTGGTGAGACATTCCCTTGGACTCAGTTTCCCTGCGTCCTCCTTCCGCTCCTTTTCGCGCCCTCAGGCTGCAGAGTTTCCACTCTCCGGCAGAGGGCGCTGTGCGTCAGAGAACTGACCGCCTCCGGGCAGCCAGGGCTGGGGTTGGTCCTGGGCTCTAGAGGGTGGAGAAAATGGGGTGCAGGGGTGAGGGGTGGCTTATTGTGTGTTACACCGGTCGCAGCCCCCCTGGGTTTGCAAACCCATATTGCTACAGTTTGTGGACTGGGCTTCCGCGCCCCCGACAGGATGGGCTCTTGTGTGTGCGAGTGAGTGTGAGTGTGTGAGTGTCGGTGTTAGTGAGTGTGTGAGTGCTGGGGCGCCTTCCCAAGCTCCCCAGCGTCGCGCACGTGGAAAGCCCTCCTGGTCACTCCCTGCAGGACCCCGCTTAGCCCTGGTCACCGCCGGGCGGGCGCGCATGGACGCGGCGGCGCGGGCGCTCCTGTGCGGTCCCCTCGCAGCGGCCTGGGGAGGCTCCAGAGGCGGACGCTGGTCGTCAGGACGCAGGACCCGAGCTGCAGCGAGCGGCGCGGAGGGAGGGGCCCGACAGCGCGTCTCCAGGGGAAACCAGCAGGAAGCGCGCGCCTTGGCAGGGCGCTGGAGGCAGGAGGAGCGGTCCGGGCTGGCGCTGGCGGGGGGAAAGGGGGCCCCCACTCCCAGGCGCGTGTTAGCACGGAGCCGGAGGGCCGCGGGAGTGGCCTTGGGGCGCACACTGCAGCGCCCAGACGAAGTCCCCGCGCAGGTGGCCGTTCCCGCAGGTGACGCCCCTGCGCGGCCCAGCACCTACTACGAAGTTCAGGGAAGAGGAGGCTGGGAGCGCGCGGTCGTCGGAGAAGACGCTTCAGTGAGGCGCCTGAGCGAACCTCCGGCTCCCCACCCTGAGAACGGGGGCGCGGGGACCGCTCCCGGGTGTGACTGGGCAGCGCGGATGCACGAACCCGCTGCGGGACCCTCTGGGCCGACCCCGCGCCTTTCAGCCAGAATCGCGTGGGAACGGCGCGTCCGCGGGGACGCCCCCGGACGTGAGCGCCGCTGAGAGCTGCCGCGGGTGTCTGACTGAGCACCTCGCACGACGGGCCTCTCCACATTCCGTCCGGCACCGTCGCGAGGTGTGTGCAGAACGACAACCTTTACGTCGTGGACCCGAAAACACCGCTGACGAGCCCACGCAGCACCGGCCGCGCGTGTCCCTCGAGGGCGCGTCCTCCCAGGCCGGGTGGGCGCGGATCTCCGGTCAGGGCTGGGTGGACGTGGCGCAATGCCGCGCTCTGGAGCCGCGCCCAAATTCCTCTGGCGCAGCAGCCTCAGGGCGCGCTGGCTACGTGTGCGTCAGTCTCAGACTGGGCGTTTCAGCCGCTGCCCAACGCTGAGGGGTTAGGGTTAGGGTTCCCTCTGGCCCCTTAGTCCTGCTCCCAAGCCCCGCGGGCTGCGAGCGGCCCCTCTCTCAGGCGGGGGCTGCTCCTTTGTTTTAGTTGGGGCTTCGGGTCCTCCTCTTCGGTGGTCTACACCCTGCTCACCCCCTGATTGCGAGAGGGGGTGGGTGGGCGGTCCCGGCCTCCTATGGGGGTGGGGGGACTCTGACCCTGCGCCCGACCGCCCCCGCCCGGGGTGGTTTGGCTCAGGGCCCAGTTGCTGCGGATCGCCCTGTGGAGCTTGGTGTCTCCTGGAGCTGTTAGGTGAGTCTGCGTTTCCAATTTCTTCCAGCTTTCTCCTCTCCTTGTGCCTGAGCTTGGCGTTCCCTGTTTGTAAATGGGGAATGGGAAAGGGGGCCTGAGCCTCCTTCCCCTGTACCTGTCCCCCTCTTCTTCCCCTGCTCTGTGGAGTCACCAACTCTGCCCAACCACCCGGATCTTGTAGGAAGACGCTGTGATTTACCCCTTATCAGTTGGTCATCCTCACAGAGATGATAAGCCCAGCCTCCCTCCTGCCACTGGGGACACCGTCTGCCTGTCCCTTCTGCTTCTGGTAATTGTTTCCTCTACTTCGCAGACACTTCCCAGTCCTCTACCTGCTCTTGCTGCTTATGTGTCTGTGTCATCGCCAAGAGAAATCTCTGCCCAGACCAGTGTCAGGGCTTCCCCTGTTTCCTTCTAGGAGGTTCAATCTCAGGTCTTAGGTGTAAATATTTAGTCCATTTTAAATTAATTTGTGAGTGTTGCAAGATAAGGCTGTTTTATTTCTCTTTCATGTGTTTATCCAGTTTTTATATCACTCACTGATACCGTAACTTCAGGCTTTCATTTCAGGCCTAGTCTCCCAGCCAGGAGCAGACCCCAGGCTTCAGGGGCAGCGCTGAGTCCAGCCACTGACCACCACGGTCAGTATCTTACGAAGCCGCAGCAGGACGCCGCAGACGCTCAGGCCAGCAGGCAAGAGGCAGATTTCTTGGAAAAAGAAAAATTTCATTGAGAAGGGGAGGAACAGAAATAAAGTGGGACTCCCAGGACAGTGGAATTGCTAGGGAGGAAGGTCGTCCTGAGTGGATGACACAGAGGGGCGTGTGGACTCCAACCCCCACGCCAGACCACCAGTGTCCCAGGACCACAGATCCGGTAAGATGGTTATTGAGGAGCGGATCACTGGGACCTGAGGTGGAGGTAAGCAGCAGGCTGGGTATAAAACCAGAGAGGGGAGCCTTGGGCGCTCTCTTCCTTTGGGGCCCTCTCCCTTGCTTTGGAGCCGGCTCTCAAGGCACCGTTGGGTTCCAGCTCAGAGGATCTGGTTAAATACTTACGGATTTGTATCCCTCTCTTCTTGTGCTATTACTTCTTTATTCCCCTTCTTTTGTAAAATAAAACCCTTTATTAACCTTTGCTCTGTGTGCCTGCAGTTGCGGCTTATTGTAAAAGCCTTTCAAGCGTGCCAGTAAAAACCCAGTCAAAAAAACCTATTTTATATTAAGATTTCCTGTAACAGAACCAGGCCAGGGAGGGGCACGGGAGCCAAGTGGAGCTGGGGCTCAGGGAATGTATGCCTTCTTTCCCTAGTCACCCCAAAGCTCCACTAGTCTCCTTGTGACTGGTTGTTTCCAGGTGGTCTCACTCACTCTACCACAGCCCATCCCATGACTCACCTTTGTTCTTGAAATGTCCTTTTCCTCCAGTCCTAGGGCACTTGCTAGTTCCCCTTGGAATTTTGTCCCATCTCTGATCTTCCCTTGTCTCTTTTGTCATCCTTATGTCAAAAACTTAGTTCTTCAGAGGCCCCACCTATCTTCTCCCTAAACTGCCTAGTCACTGCTAACTTGCCCTTGCTTGCCCTGGCCTCATTCCCCCTCTACGGATGGGTCTGCTTGGTAACTGCTTCCTTGTGGGGAAAGCAGTCAGGGTCCACTGCAGTTGGTACTAACTTTCTTTGATAAGAAAACATTCTTGTATTTTTAACTAACTATCTTTTGGCTTTACATTGTTTCTGTTGACTCACTGAGACCAGCACATTTTTAAGACAAGAGACCCTTTTTTCTTTGGAACCATGCATGGGAAGGTAGGAGTGGTAGATTAAGATCTTCTCTTACAGTTTGTCTGTTTCTAGACTCTTATCAAGAAACTGAGGTTTGGAATTTAGCTCAAAGAAAGCTACATTTTTACTTTATAGCCTATACCATATTAGTTTAAGGAAGAAAGTAAACTTTTAGAAACCAATAAACAATTTAAAAGTTCTTACTCAACCAATAAGCACTTCGTATAGCTTATTAGCAATTCCAAAGTAACCAACAGTTTTACCTTAACCAGTCTAGACTCCAAGTTTAGGAAATAGAATTTTTTTGAAGTGGACAAAAGGAGAGTCCAGTTCCCCACAGCTGGAAGGCAGCAGAGACATACCAACGACCTCAACACTGGAAAAAAAATCCAGGCGGCTGCTTGCTGAGACCGGAGGCTGTCCCCCACCAGCCAGCTGCAGTGGGTCCCTTACCTTAAAGGTCCCCAGCACTTTTAACTTTTGCTTCAGCTGTGGCAAAAGAGTTTTAGCTGGAGAAGAGTGTTACAGCTAAGAATACCACTTATGGGCCAGATTTTCTACTGGAGCCAGACAGTACTTAAGGAAAGAGCATACCTTTCTCTATAGCACCTGGGCCAAATATTAGCTAGTTTTTATGAATGACTCAAGAGCAAATCCCATGAGTTGAGATAGACACTTTTATGATCTCTGCAGCAATAAAAGAAAATCACCAACAAAAACAGTGCAGAGACAAAGCAGGGGAACCCCACAGCCAAGTGCCTTCCCTTCTGACTAGGACCGTGTACCATGGCCTTCTGACTGGCTATGCCAAGGCCTGGGTCTAAGTGGCTTACTGTTAGGGGAAAAGGTAGTCCTGAATGGATTATGGGTGTGTGGACTCCAGCCCTCACTCCAGACCATCAGTGTTCCAGAACCACAAATCCAATAAGATGATTATTGAAGAGTGGATCCCTGGGACCTGAGGGTGGAGTTCAGCAGCCAGGCTGGCTATCAAACCAGAGGTGAGCCTGGGGCTTGCTCTCTTTCTGAGGAGCCAGACCCCTTCCTTCGGGAGACATCTCTCTTCCTTCGGAGCCATCTCATTCAACTCGGAGCCAGCTCTTAATGCGCCATTGCTTAGATCTGGTAGGGTATTTGTGGATTTGTATCCCTCTCTTTTTCCCTTGGTATTATTTCTATTTTATTCCCCTTCTTTCATAAAATAAAACCTATTAATAACTTTTGTCACGTGTACCTGGAGTTGGGACTTTTTAAAAGTCTGGTGGAGGACCCAGTGAGGGGAACCCATTTTATATTAGGGTTGCCCTGTAACATTACCACCTGAAACTTGGGCAGCTCTAGGATGCAGGAGAGAGGCGTGCCCTTCTTCAAGGCCAGCGAGGAAGTTCCCACCCACAGTGAGTGGGCAGGCGTCCAGCACCTGCTTCTGTCTGCAGGAGGTGTTCTCCTTACCTTGGAGGTCTGCTGTGAGTGACGAACAGTCTCCTTGCATGAGGGTCTGCTGGATTTAATCACTCCTTGCCAGCGTGACCCGAGCACAGTGAGTCTATCTGTCTCCCACCGAACAGAAGGCGAGGGGTACCAGACTTTGTGGGACCCTACCGGCGACCTCATAAAAGAGTTCCCGAACACACCTTTAGATAGAAACTCAGTACAAGCCACAGACCAGGTCCGAGGACCTAACTTTCAATGATGCCCATTTACCAAACAACAGAAATGATTTAGAGTCACGCCCCTTTCGCAGGACCTGTCATTGCTCATCTCAAACTCCCTTTCGGAAAACTGCTGGGGACAAATTTACTACACCAAAGGCATAATCGATCTGCTGCACCTGGGATGAGGTAAACCTTACATACATTCTCACTGTAGTCTAAACCCAAACGCTTCTGCCTGTGCCTGCCGGCTGAATCAAAGCAGACACCAGGGGAAAAAGCTCCACGTGGTGTCTCGAGATTTCTATAAGAACATTTTATACCTTATGACTTACAAAGCTGCTCTGATAGAAGCTGAAAGAAGTCGCCCCGATAGAGAGCGGACCAAGAAGGTAAAAGTCCTTTTTCCTAGATAGTCTTGTCTCCGTGACTCTTGCCCGGGCGCCCGCCCAGCAGAAGGCCTCGTCTGCGGCGTCGGGTCTCCTGGGTGTCCGGGGTTCCCAGGGCCACAGCTCGGCCGTCCTGAGCACCCTTGGAGCCCACGGATGACAGAGGAAGTGAGGAAGCAGTGACAGGAGAACCCCGACATTCCCAGTCAGCAAGTGGGGGCCACGAGGCCCGGCCAGCTGAGAACCTTTCACCGAGACTTTGAGAATGGCAGCCTCACGCTGGTCGCTTTTACCGGGCCGACGGTGCTCACTAATTTTTCAGTCAAATAAAGGACAGAGAGAAAGTTTGTGAAACTTCTACTGCCTATTTAAAATACCACAGTGAGAGAGAGAGAGAATGTGAAGGTGGAGAAGAAAGAAAGGAAAGATAAAGGGGAGCCATTCCACTAACACTACAGGGGTCTGAGGCCAGGGTGGGGCTCTGGGTCGGCTCCTGTGTGGTGCTCAGTGAGGAACGACTCTCTCATGGTCACGCTGGGACCGTTCGTCCTCGGCTGGTCTCGGCAGCTCCCGCTCTGCTGAGGGCAGGCAAGGAGGCCAGAGCCGCTGGAGATCAGCCCCTCATGTGCAGCTCCGGACGGCCTCTAGGTGAAGTATGTGCCTTCTCTTCGGAGACCGTAGCCCGCATACGACGGCCAGACCTTATTTTTAACTGGCAGACAAGTTGGCCCCTTATTTGGTCTGGGTACCAGTTTGTCCCACCACAGGAGTCCCAGTGGCGGTCGCCCTTGGGGATTTACTGACCCTCCTGTGCCCTTTCTGTGGCCTCTCCCAAGGCTCTGAAAAAAGAAAATGTTTTAACAAGACAAACACAGGACTACATGAGTAGAGAAAATTTGCGCCTCTCGGCTCACTTACCTCACTGCAAGGTCCTGGACGAGCCCTCATTATGAAACCAAATTTCAGGTCTTCAGGCCCAGTCTCCAGCCAGGACCGGGCCCGGGCTGCAGGGGCAGCGCCGAGTGCAGACTGACCGCCACAGCTGGTGTCTCACGAAGCCGCAGCAGGACGCCACAGACGGGCAGGCGAGTGGGGGGAAGAGGCAGATTTGTTAGAAAAAGAAAAGGTTTGTTGAGGAGAAAAGGAACAGAAATAAAGTGGGACTCCCAGGCCAGTGGAACCAGGCCAGGGAGGGGCAAGGGAGCCCCAGTGGAGTTGGACCTCAGGGAATATGCACCTTCTTTCCCTAGTCACCCCAAAGCTCCACTAGTCTCCTTGTGACTGGTTGTTTCCAGGTGGTCTCACTCACTCTACCACATCACATCCCATGTCTCGCCTTTGTTCTTGAAATGTCCTTTTCCTCTAGTCCTGGGGCACTTGCTAGTTTCCCTTGGATTTTGTCCCATCTCAGCTCTTCCCTTATCTCTGTTGCCATCCTTATCTCCAAAACTTAGTTCTTCCGAGGCCCCACCTGTCTTCTCCCTAAACTGCCTAGTCACTCCTAACTTGCCCTTGCTTGCCCTGGGCCTCATTATGAGAGAAATTGTTCTCCCCACGGCACCTTCTGGCACCCGTATCCACTATGAAATGACCTTATCTGAGAGGTATATGTCTGGATTCCCAGTTCAGTCCCACTGATCTGTGTGTCTGTGTCTGTATTGATGCCACACTGTTTTGGTTACTGTAACTTTGTAACAGAGTTTTAAATCAGGGATGTGAAGGTTTCAGCTTTGGTCTTTTTAGGATTGCTTTTGCTTTTGGGGTATTTTGTGGTTTTCTATGAATTATGGCATACTGTGAAAAAATGTCATTGGAATTTTGATAGGGGTTGCACTGACCTGTGGGTGGTTTTTGACAACAGGGCATCTGAACAACATTAACCTCCACTACAGGAAACACATGGCTTCCTTCCATCTACTCCTGTCTTCCTGAATATTTTCCTCATTGTGTATAGTTTTCATTGTACAGGTATTTTAGTATTTGGTTAAATTTATTCCAAGGGATTTTATATTTTTCATGCTATTTTAATAGGGATTATTTTCTTTCTTTTTCTCCGATATTTTTGGCAGGCACTGGGGTGAGGAGGGATCTGACGAGCAGGAACCACAGGGGACCCCTGAGACCCTCAGAATCAGCCTGGAGCTGGGCAGGCTGTGCTGGGCTGGGGCGAGGCAGGTGCCACTTCCTCTCCTCTCCCTGGGGTGTGTCCCCCCCCTGCTGGGGCCCACATGGGAGAAAGGTGTTAGAGACCAGAGCCCCCAGAAGCTTGGGTGTCTGGAGCCCCAGGGTGCTGGGGGAGCAGGTGCAGGGGGCAGGGCAGTGTCTGGGGGCTCAGAGAAGCTGCTTTGTGGCTGCGGCTCTGAGGCAGGTGACAGGTGAGGTTGGAGGGAGGCAGGTCGGTGGCTCTCGTGAAGGGGTTTCACCTGCAGATGCAGCTCAACTCATCTTTTATGAGGGGATGAGCTGACACCTCTTAAAAAAAACTATTTTTTTAACTCCATTTACCTTTTATTTCTATTACTTGTGTTATGGCCACTAATGGGCTACTCAGCAACATGTTTATTTGGATTAGGGAGAACCCACATCCCCGCTGGTGTCCCGGTTTCTTATCTGTAAGGAAACAGCTGCTCTTGTCATCAGCTCCGCCTTTCCTTCCTGTGCGTGGCTTAAGGCTTTTCTGTTCAGATTTTTGGGAATTGCTATGGATGATTGTTATTTTTCACAGGCTTGTCTACAATTATGGAGTGTCATGTGCTTCCTCTTATTCTGTAATATGATGAATGACATTGATTTATTTGTAAAGCTTCACTTAGCACTTCTGACCAGCTTTTTTCTTTCTGGAGGTGAATCTGGATTGTATGTTTCTTTTAATCCTGATTCCTACTCATTTTGTTTTTTGCTCTTAAGCACTCCTCCAATCGCTGGGTCAGTTTTGTTGGGGGATAACTCACTTGCTCTTATCTCTGTGCTCTTGAGACCATCATTTATGAACAGGGACCATTTGTGAAAGGAGTGGGCAATAAGGAAGTGGAAGAACAACTGTCCTTAGAGATGCTTCTGAGATAAATATATATATATATTTATATATATATTGTTTTTTGGTAAGACTTCCATGAGACTGAAATGATGACATTTGTGTTCTGTAGGTACAAGCTGTCTCCAAAAAATGCCTCTAACCAGATCTGACCTAATAAGCAATGGCAGGATCCATTACGGCCTGGTCCTTCTTATTGTGCTTGTGGTGACAGTGCTGACGGCACTTTCTACTCATTTTGCAGGTGAGTTACCTGTTCCCCAGCTCCATGGTGCTCCCCTCACGTGTCTCTTGTGAACAAACACTGTAGGCACCGTTGTGTGCAGGCTCTGCCGCGTGAGTCCAGCAGGAAGCTGCAGACACTGAGACACTCACAGGTGGGGCGGGGCATGTTGTCCTGCAGTAGCGGGTGGGGAGGAAACTCCTTGAGGGGACCTTCCAGAGACCCTTGTGGAGATGACGTCACCTGGGGCACCTGGGAAGCATCCAGCAG
>JAGFMF010012267.1:156069-173494 GCA_019455555.1 Galemys pyrenaicus
TGGTCAGTCCTGGCCTTGGGATGCAGAGTGACCAGTGCAGAGTGGAGCTTTCAGTGACCGGAGCTGGGCTGTGGTGCAGGGGTGAGTGTGGGCGTCAGCATGTGGACTTAACGCTGCTGTTTGGTTTTAGGTTCGATGTCACAGGACTTGGGGAGTGTGCCTACCTGAACGAGAACTCAGTCAGCAGTGGCAGGGTCTACTCGGAGAGGAAGTGGATTTGCAGTAAACCAAATAATTACAATGGCTAGTGCCAAGTTCACTTAACCTCTTCTTAGAGAAATTCCCAGCCATTTATGAGAAGCTGCTTTGCATTTGTGACGTCCAGTTGGGTGTCCATCACGTGGTCTGTCAGCACCATCCCCAGTGGACGTTCGTGCACTCACTCCAGTTTGCTGTTACAGCTCTTGAGACACAGCTTGTTCCAAAAACACCGCCTCGTTCATCTCACTGTGCGTTAGCTCAGTGCACAAACCCCGTACGGTGCTCTGACTCAGGGTTCGGTAGAACATGATTCTAGCTAAGTAGGTGTCTGCTGCTGTTCTGAAACCAGAATATAGTTAGTATCTATGAATATATGTCTTATGGCCAGATGTAAAAGCTTCCCTATATAAACAGTCTGCTCTTTGCCCATGAGAACCATAAACATGGCCGTGCCAGCTGAAACCATGGAAAATCATGGTACATTTAGTATTCAAAACTCAGTTAGATTCTGTGCCTGCTATTTAGAAACAAAATGTCCTAATCTTTTATAGCTTCAGCTACACTGTACTGATGAGTCCTAATGAGGTTGAAATACCAAATTGAATGTATTTTTTCTTCTCCGTATTTTCATTTCTCCCATTTCGTTGGCATATTACTCTGTCTACCTGTATTTGATTGTCACTGTATATATGATTTTACAGATTTACTGTTTCACTCACTGTGTATATTTTATTGCGCACAGCCAACACACTGTGCTGTAAGTGCAGGACTCACACTCTGTCCTGGAGCGGAGTCGTCATCTCTCTCGCCCCCTAACGCCCTTTGCCTCACGGCCCATCGTCCCTGGACGCTCGCGCGTGGGCCGTGGCGCTGCGGTCTGTCCCGGGCCGGCGCAGCGTCCAGACTCAGCCAGACCCGCTGAGCTCTGCGTGTCCGACCCGCTCTGCCGCCTGGCGCCTCGGCTCTCCGGGCGGAGCTGCAGTTCGCAGACCCGAGCGCAGCGAGGTTACTCTCTGCCTGACCTGCCGCGTCAGTCTGCCGGCCGAGCGCCCTGACCAGTCTTCCCCAGCATCGGGCGTGCGCCGCACCCGACTCCGTCTCCGCCAGCGCTGGCCTGGAGCTGCAGGGAGACAGGAGAGTCTGCTGGTCCCGTGGCCAGGGATCGAACTCAGGTGATGGTGGTGACAGCACTGAGACTTAGCCCTTGTGCCTCCTTGGAGGCCCTGGAGGTCCACTTTATGATGTCAGCTCACTGTGCTTTTTGTGCGGTCACCAGTTTGAAGTTAGTGAGAAACTGAGTCCTTCAAATCAGCTTCTCTGCTTCATTAGAAATACTTGGTGGTGAAATTCATTCAAACCACACATGGGAAATCTTTCTGCACAGGGAATAGTGTACGAAATTACATAGGCAATATAGGAAAAAGTACATAATTTGGTACTTACTTTTCCATTTTAAATCCATTTTGATTATTTTCACACTGCATTCGTACTGTCAAACTGATCCTTCTAACCCGACATATGACCACGTCACTCCCTCGCAGACCATCTGTCAGTGACTCTCCACGGTCAGTTACTGTCCAGACTCCTGGTGATAACGACGGTCATATTGTCCAGTGATGTTCTGCCTCCTTCTCTGGCCATTTCCTTCACACCCTGCTCCCCACACTCGACACCAAAAAAGGGCAAATCACACCCAGGTCACCCACCCTGTTACCATCGGACGTTTCCGCAGCACAGGGCCAGTCTCACCAAAGCCATGTCCCCGTCTGCGTCTCCTGCCGTGTCCCGCCAGACCGTGCCCACGTGGGGCTGTCAGTCTCTCGCCCCTGAGAATCCGTCCCCAGGAGAGTCACGTGACTGTCTCACTGTGTCCACGGGCGCAGGCCCAGTTACCGACGGCTGGTGAGTCTGCTCGGACACAGGCATCTGCGTGTGTTTAGGACGAGGCTTTGCCCCTGAGTAGCTGCGGCCAGTTCGCTGAGAACGTGTGTGGTCCGTGTGTCTGCGCGCGGGTTTAGGTCTCTGAGCTTCTTAACTTTGAGTCCAACAAAGATGAGCAAAAACTCCAACATTCCCAGAAGCCTGAAAGCAGAGACAGGAAGCGTCTCCTCTGTGACTCAGCCTCAGCAGCGATGAGCCTCAGGGGACTCTCTGGCCTTACTGTTCCCATGGCCAAGTGACCCTGGGGGACTTTTATGCTCTTTATATATATATTTTAAATATAAATTTATCTGCACACAGGCCAGATGTTAGGGTGAGAGGACTCTGCCGACATGTATCGGGGAGCAGAACAGGTGGACCTACTGAAACTGAGGGGATCTCAGTGCTGAGGGGAGCAGTGGGAGACCGGAGAGGTCTGCTGCACGGTGTGGGTCAGCTCCCGGCCTGTGGCAGGGATAGAACCTACGCTGCAGTGGCTGCAGAAGCTTCATCGTGCAGTGCTTAACCCCTTGAACCACCAGGGAGGCCCTTTCATTATTTTCTAACGTGTGAAATAGGTAGACTCCTGGTACTTTTCAGCAGGAATCACATGCAAGATATTTCATTTTAAAATTGAGTGTTTTTGCTGTTCCCGTCTAAAGGAAAATCACTTTTCACCATCTCAGAGCACGAGGAAAGAGGCACTGAGGCAGAGATAGGAGCTAGACAGAGAGAGACACAATTAATACAATGGACTAGGGAAGAAACCAGGACCGAAAATTATTTAGATCAGATTTACCGCAGCAGGGACTCGGATGGAAAATGTGTGGAGACCACGACGTGCGGTCTGCAGTGAGGACTCACTTGCGGGGACCCACCTGCTGCTGGTCTTTATCAAGAAGGCACAGAAGGGACCGCCAGAGAGAGTTGTCAACCGGCAAGATGGAGAGGGTGGGAGTGGGGGGGAGGGGAGAGGGTGCTCAACCCCAGGGTGGGGACCCTCCGCGCTGCATCCGGCACCTGCCAGACCACACCCACAGACGCTGTGCGGGCGTTTCCCGCGGTCAGAGACAACGGGCGGCCCCGGCACAGAGATTCCTGCCTGACTCCCACCTCTCCCACAATACTGCTGAGTGGGCAGCTGCAGCCTGGGGCCGTGGGGAGTCCCCTGAGGATCAGCAGCCACAGAGAGCACCCCCCAACCACCCGGGGCTTCTCTCCCCAGACTGGCCAGTGACCAGGAGCACCGCGGTGTGAGAGCCCCAATAAGCTGCCTTCCCTACGCAGGAAGCTCCTGCATCTCTGAGGTTGAAGTTCCCCCACCCCCACAGCTGAGCGGCCCTGGCGGCTCTCAGCCCCTGCAGCAGCCCAGGGGCTCAGGTAAGCTCAGTGGGGTCCCAGTGACGCCCCTGCCCTGACGGGAGGCGGAGGGCGCAGAGGTGTGCATGACTCTGGTCTGGCAGCAGCTTCCTCCTGATGAGTCCCCTGGGCAGGACCCAGCACAGGTATCTCCTGTCCTGCGGGGTCAGGGAAACCTCGACACAGAACTTCGGGGATCTGGAAGGTGGGAAGTTGCCCAACCCAAGGACGAGCCCCACAAAGACATGCACGGGCACCGCAGACTCAGGGAAGAGAAGCGATTTCTGTGCATCCTCGAGGAGATGGAGCCGTTCTGTCCTGAGTCCTAGGGACGCCCTGACAGCCGCAGACAAAGACCCGGTGGGTGTGCACTAGAAGGACAGAAAGTCACCCTTGTTTTCAGACTGTCCCTGTAGAAGATCTTGGAAATATAAATAAATGTAACTGAGGCACTTGGGTTTTCATGGCTAAAAAATATGAACCTGGAATTTATACACAGATGTCTGGATGTGGGGGTGGGTGGTGTGGAAACTGCTCTCAATAGCAAATTCTTCAGCATTTTTGGTTTATAGAAAAACTGATGAGAGAAATGGAAGAGCAGGGCCTCCCTGATGGTGCAAGGGGTTAAGTCTCAGGGAGAAGCAGCACCAGGGAGGGACCCCAGGGTGCAGCAGACTCTCCTGCCTCCCGCTGCCCCCTCAGCAGTGTGTTTCAGTCCATCTGCCTGTTCTGCTCCCCACTCTGTCTCTGGGGAGTCCTCTCACCCCCACACATCTGGCTTGCACCCCAGTTCTTGTGTGCATAAATAAATAAAATCTTTTTAAAAATTATTGAAGAGTTGTAATCTGTAGCCAGGAGCACATAAACAATGTATATAGTAAAAGCACCAAGAATGAAACTTTCTTCTAAGTTCTCTTCCTCCCAGTAGAAAGTCAAGGGGGAGGGGACAGTGCTAGATGTTCCCCTGACTGTCCAAGAGACTTTATCTGAGCTGACCTGTGAGGGGTGTGGTGTGATGCTGGGTGAGCTCTTTCTAAGGCCTGATGCTGACACCCTATGCAGGGCAAGAAGGTCTTTTCTGGATAATTCCATTTCCGGTGTGAATTTTCCACACCAGCTTTAACCTCTGAAAACAATTTTGGTTAAAAGTACGCCTTACTAGTTCTTGCATGGTCTGAATACAGCAGGAGTCACCGTATGAGGGGCAGAAGCTCGGCTTGCTGTCCAGGTTGCTGCACTTTTCAGAACAGAAGCATTTCCAGGCAACAGTTACCCAGACCCGACACTGTTGATCTTTCACTGAGAGTGAGTCAATAGTGTATTGAGCATTGAGAGAACATAAAGCCCTCGGACGCCTACTTGGAGACACAGTAGAATCTAAGTTAATAAAATACTCCGCTTTACATATAAATAACAACTCTTCCCATTAGTTTTGGATTTTCAGTTTGAGGGGTCTGGACTTAATCGTTCTTCGTGTTTTTTTTTCCCCAAATGAGGATAGCTCCAGGATTCTTGTACTGATTTTCTTGGTAGGTTGAAAGAAATCCTTGATGGATGCCACTTTCAAATGTAGATTTATCTGTGTACATCGGCATGAATCTCCTATCTGTTGATTGATCTGTCTATCCATCTATCTATCTATCTATCTATCTATCTATCTATCTATCTATCTATCTATCGATTGGAAAGACACTACTCACCTGAGAACACTGAGGCCAATATAGTTACTACAATCATGAGAACAATGACAACAAATTTACAGTTATGAAATATCTGTTTATCCACTTCTTGGAGATCTTGCAACTCTACAGTAAAGTTGGGAGAAGTATCGTCTCCTACTGAAAAAATGTGTTAGTTCTTTACTACTATAAGTGAATTTAGAATATGATAGGATTCAAGATCAATATACACAAACTAATCATATTTCTATACACTAGCAATTATTAATAGGAAATTAAAGCACAACATCCCACTTGTAATACAATAAAAACATCAAATACAGAAAAATCTGGCAAAGACACAACACTTGTACATTGAAGACTATAAAACATTGTTGACAGCAATGACAGACAGAGAGAGATTTGTTTTCTTGAGTTAAGAGATACAATATTGTTAAGGAATCAGTTTTACTCTGGTTAGTCAATAGACTCATCACAATCCAAGCAAAAATCTCAGCAAACTTTTTTTTTGTGGAGTTAACAAGCTGTTTCTAAGACTTATGCAAACTTGCAGAGGGATTGGCACAGTCAGGTTTGAAGAGCTCCTCAAAGGACCCTACTACAATGAGAAAAGACAGCCAGAGCGTGGGGGGAAATAAATGTAAATCAAATATCTGATAAAAGACACGTGTTCAGAACAAGTAAAGACCCCTCAACACTTATGGAAACAGCACAACAGATATGTGTGCAGAAGAGGCGAGCAGATACTTCATGAAGGAAGAGATACCAGTGGCAAACTGCCACATAAAATGATGCTCGTTATCTTTAGTCATAAAGAAAATGCAAGTTAAAAGCAAATTTAGAAAACTGAAAGATGTTTTTCCTTGGATTATCCTTTTCTCAACATGTGATTATATATAATCCCATGAGTAATTACTTCATAGCCATGGAAATAATTATTATAAACACACAAGTCCTCTGGTTCATTGCAAAATTGAGAAAAGATTCTAGTATAATGCAATGGAATCATATTTCCTTCAGCATCTCAATTATTTTCCTTTTATTTTCCCACCTGATGTTAGACATGCTGTGCTCCCCGTCTGGGTCTAACAGAGAAACCATGTCACTACTTTGTGATTGCCACACGTTATAATAAATCCAGATTCTCCTGTACTTTTGTTTATTCTCGACAACAAACATATATTTGGTATACATAGTGATAATGAGTTCTGAAAAGTGACTAACCTAAGGACATTCGAATGCTAATATTAAGCATTGGACTTTTATCTGACAGACTCACAAAGTCACAAGTCAGCTAAATCCAGAAAGATAAATCCGTTTTCTTCTTAGAGACCTTTGAGAGAAATGATTTGAATTGATAGAAAGCATGCAGTTGATAAGTTAATAACCGCCCAAGTGTTAATAAGGAAGCGACTTCCTGTTTTAACTTCAAATTTTTTACAGGAAAGCAGAGCGGTATCGAGCATCGATAAACGCTGGTGCAGATGCATACACGTCGATGCGCGGTAGTACCGGCTGCTGGTCGTCGTCCGCGTTTGTGTAGCGCGTGTCCAGAAACTGCCGTGTGCACTGTCCAGCAGCGTGGGTCAGGCGCACAGAACGCGGAGAAGGAAGGAGCAGGGAGAACACGAAGTCCGTCTTCAGTCCATGCGTGTGGGCGTCGCGCGAGGAGACCCTGGGCCGGCGTCCCAGCACCTGTGCTCAGCGGCGCCATCTGCCGGAAGTCTCCATGCGCGCGCTTGTCACTGAGCCCTTCACCTGCTGGGCAAACTAGGGAAATCTCTAGAAATATGTGGAAAACATTCCTGGAATTTGGCCTCGAGATGAAGTCACTTAATTCAGTGAGGAGGCTAAGGCGGGTTTCCCGGCCTTCCGGGACTGCAGAATGTTTTCTGTTAAAGTAAGCCGGGAAGGCAGGAGGTCTAGAGAGCCGGGGCGGGAACAGGAAAGACTCGTCAACGCCAGGAAGTGGAGCGCTCAGCCTCTCGAGTCCTGGCGCCTGAGGGGGCCCGCCCGGCTCTGCCGCGCTCTTCCTGCAAGAGTTGGCCTGTTGCACCTAGTTCACCTCACTGCAGGCGTGAGCGGGGCAAGAGTCCCAGAATCGCTTAAAGTGTGCGTGTGTGCGAGTGTGCGTATGTGTGAGTGTGTGTGTGTGTGTTAGGGCCAAGCCCTTTGAAGAAGGACGACGCTAAACTGCAAAACAATCACGTAACTAGTCTAGTCCCCGCGTAACGAATCTTGTCCCCGCCAGAGACGGCGTCTGGCTGTGAGCGTGCACAGAGCAGAGAGAGGCTGTGGGGGTCGCTGGCGCTAATTTGGGAGACCCCGACACCTCCGCGTCCCCAGTCAGGGCGGCTGTGGCGGTCTAGGCGTGGAGACTCGCGCCGTGGCCGAGGCAGGCCGCGGCTCTGCTGGCCAGCGTGCTGGAGGAGCGCGCGCCGGCCCGGACACCCTCGGGCGCGGTGAAAGCGCTGCGGGTCGCGGGTGAGCGGGGCGCAGCCGGCCCGAGAGCGCACACCCCGGCGGGGGACGTGGCCGGGCCGTGCCGGGTGCCCAGGAATGAAGAGCCAGCCTGTCCCGTCACCGGCCGAGGGGCCGGTTTGCTCCATAAACACGAGCCGAGCCCGACAGGCCGACGCCTGGCCGGAGCCAGAGGCCTCGCGTCCCGGGTCCCCTCTGTGTCCATCATGTCTTCCTGTCCTGTGCCCCGGCGCCCCCTCGGCCCTGCTCCCCGGGAGCCTCGGCATCCCCAGGCGCAGAGAAGGTTCGTCCAGCCACTAGGTGGCGCTGCCCCCGGCCCAGAGGAGACGCTGGGCGCTTTAGCACAGGCTGGGTTCCTGAAGCAAACTCATTTTAATGCTTGCGATTGGTTACTATGTTTAGAGGCGCTTAAATAATGAAATTATTTCTGTTGCTGACCCTCTACTTCGGCTTATCTGAAAGCTTTTCTTATTGGGTAAAATAACTTTCATTATAAAATATTCTGAAACATAGAGAAGAAAATAAATGCAACTGACGTTCTTACAACATCAGGGGAGGGTATTATGCCTGCCTTCGTAGTTATTTTGTCTTTCCACATGCAGAGACAGAGAACACTCACATGCACACGCACACACACACTTAACAGGATGGAATCTTATTTTCTGCATCTCATCATGTGTATTATTTTGACTGGCATAGTAATAATGGTTTGTGTATCTCCTTTACTATATTTTAATGTTGGAATATTATTGTATCATGTAGTAGAAGCTTATCCATTAATTACATCTTTATTTTTGGAGCATTTAGTGGCTTCTGGTTTATTACCACAAAAGTGCCTTGTACACACACCCAAGATCATTCTTTTAAAGGTCTCTTCACTTTTTCTGTCCCAAATGGTCCCACCAAAGTCAACAGGAATTTTTTAGAGGGTTTTGAGGTGTATTTTCAAACTGTTTCCCAAAGGTAAATGAAATCAATTTGTACAGTCACCAGCAGTCTTTCTGGTTAGATTTTCTTGCATTTTATTAGCATTTAAATCTCAGTTATGATACATTTCCCTTTGTGAGAAGACAATAAAATTCACAAAAATTAAGAACGAGGGCCCTCCCTGTTGGTGCACTGGGTTAAGCAAGGCACTATGAAGCATACCACGGCCACTGCAGCACGAGTTTGACCCTTGCTGCCCGGGAAGGAGACCCATATGGCTCAGCAGACCGCTCCTGCCTCGCCCGCTGCTCCCTCAGAAGTGTGTTTTAGGGGATCTGCCTGTTCTGTTCCCCACTCTGTCTCTGGTGACTCCTCTCACCCTCACACCTCTGGCCTCTAACCCAGTGCTTTTATGCATAAATAAATAAATCTTTTAAAAAAAGTAAGAACAAGGTTAGAAAGATTATTTTTACATTAGTGTCATAATTTTTTTTGAATCATTTGAATTCTGACTAGAGGATCTAAATCTTATTTATTTATTTTTTTAGAGATTTATTTATTTATGCATACAAGAGCTGGGTACAGGCCAGTGGCAAGGGAAGTGAAAGGATTCACTAGACACAGAGTGGGGAGCAGCACAGGCAGATCCACTGAAACACACTGCTGAGGGGAGCAGCGGGCGAGGCAGGAGAGGTCTGCTGTGCCATGTGGGTCCCTTCCCTGGCCGGGGATCGAACTTGCGCTGCTGTGCCATAGATGCTTCACAGTGCAGTGCTCAACCTGTTGCTCCACCAGGGAGGGCCATCTAACATTTTAATGGGATTTATTCTTTTTAAAATACTTTTAATAAATCTCAATAATTATGTGAAAGGACAAGTGAAGGATTAATGCCTTTGCCAGAGGGAGATGTTGAAATTGTGTGGGGGAAGCAGCAACACAGACCTGGTGGTCACTTCAGCAGTGTGGCGTGGTCACCCTCGGGGACACTGGAAGCTGGGGGCAGCAGCAGCCGCAGGCGTGCTGGGGATGTAGCTCCACACCACCTCCCTTCCCGGCCTTAGGCCCGAGGTCCCCATAAATGATCATTTGCTCTCTGTTTCCCAGACAGACATTCACCCCACAAAGCCAGAGACAAATGAAACCTGCTGGGTGCTGAGCTCTGTCCCCCAGTGCTTCCCGACCGGAGGGGCTAGGAGCTGAGGGCGGGGAGGACCCGGGGCGCAGGGGGTGCAGGATTATGGAGGCTCTGGAGGTGCTCCTGGTGTGAAGATACACATCCGTGGAGGTGTGAATCTACGCCCATAAAATAGTGTTGTAACCAACCGCCTCAATAAACACAGTCAGGGGAATCACGGAGTGAATGATTCTCTGTAAAGGTCCTCGAAAGGAAGACGGAGACAAGACACGCTCCGTAGAGCTGGACGAGGCATGTTGTGTGGTGGTGCCGGCCTGTGCCGGCCTGTGCCAGCCTGTGCCGGTCTGTGCGGCCTGTGCCGGTGTTGGAGCGGACGCAGAGGCTCCTGCTTTCTTCGTCATCACCATCGCTGCCTCACTCGTCCTTGGGATTCGCTCACAGCCGGTGCTGCTCTGTGTCCATTCGTCAGTGGTGGCTACTGAATTCCTCACTCATCGTAATTGCATTCTCAACTATTTCTAAGTAAAACGGCTAACAAGTGGGTGGCGAAGAGGAGACTTGGACAGTATCTCCCAACCCTCCCCCTGCACCCCAGCTCTCACAGCTCCGCTCCCACTTCCACAGCTCGCGGGGCACAACACAGGTTTTGAGGGGGACCCAGGAGCAGACTGCTCTTGTAAACGACAGGAGGATGCTGTATGTCATCATAATGGCAGCTTCCAGCACACTGGCTTCATTTTACAGCTGTGGGTCCGGAACCCCTCTCTGCCTGTCTCTAAGTAGTCTCTGGAGGGGCCCCCTGGGGGTGCAGGGGTGAAGCACTGAACTGTGAAGCAGACCACAGCACTGCAGTGCAAGTTAGATTCCTGCCACTGGCCATGAGGGACCCACAGGGGGCAGCAGACTCTCCTGCCTCCTGCTGCTCCCCTCGGCAGTGTGTTCCATTGGGTCTGCCTGTTCTGCTCCCCGCTGTCTCTGGTGAATCATCTCTCGGCCCCTACACTTCTGGCCTGTACAACAGTTCTTGGATGCATAAATAAATCTTTAAAAAAAAATAAGTAGTCTCTGGAATCCCTCTTTCTTCTCCAGGTGCGGCACCGGCGAGGAAGTTTGAAGGCAGCACCTGCATCCTTCATTTCGGCCTCCAGAGAAGGGACTGCTACAGAACACCCTCATACAACCATCTGAGGGTGACCAGGGCATCGTGGCCGAACAGCCGTGGGAGAGCATGCAGCGCCGCGACAGTCCTGGTGCGTGGACTGTTCCGTGCAGACACGAGACCGCCGGTGTTCCAGACCTAACAGGGCGCTGAGGAGGCGCTGATGACGGGAACCCCTAGCCCACCCCCACCCCACGCCCCACCCCCGCCCATGACAAGCTGTCAGCAGCTCAGAGGGCATCAGGCGTTTCTCGTCTCTTCTGCATGAGGTTGATAAACAGTAAAAGATAGGAAGGGACAAAAATTGTAAAGATGTGAAGTCTTCTATTTAATTGGAATACTGAGCCTCTCCTATACACAGAAAGATACATGTGGCTGCTTTGAAAACACACACGTGTGAACTATTCAAAAAGTGCAGGCCATGTTATAACATGAGGGTCTCACTATAGACACACTTTAAAAAGTTACAGTATATTTTTTTCCTACTGTCTAGTCTGATATATAATTATCAGTGTATTTCGAAGGAATGAACACTTCTTGGGTAACTTTTTTTTTAAATTTTACTTTTATTTTGACATGTATAAGATAACTTACAATTGTACTGGATACAAACACAAACAAATAAACACTTTATTGCACCTAGAAAATACTTTCCCTGAAGTATTGCACACATTAGACTTGATTAGGGAGAGGCAGGGATTTAAATTCAGATGAGACTAGTATTCTCTCAGGTCTGAAGAAAACAAATTTTCCTGGCAGGGATTTCTCACATCACACATGCCACGTTTGCGGCCCTATGTCTGTTTTACATATATCCCTCCGGTTCTTTGCTTCGGTCCTTGTCTCTCTAAACACTTGTAGGTTTTGAAGGCAGTGAGCTAAGTACCATCAACACAGACCAGTCTACACCGCAGAAGTAGAATACACACACACAAACACACAACAGAAACATAAATACATAGTTAGAGGGAAAAAACGGCAGAGTAACTTGGCAAACTTTTCTAAAAAGAGAGAAATATTACAGAGCTTAGTTCCATGAACCTTTGTCCACTTACAGATGTCTGAGTTTTAAAAAGGTATTTACACTAAACATCTGTCACCAGCTACGAGTCCCTTTACATACATTCAGTTTTTAATACGCCTCCGGACGCCTTCAAATAGTGCAAATTCTTGAAGTACATTCGTGTTGGTGGTCATTCAACAATAAATACTCTAAACCTAGCTATCTTACTGTTTCTGAACTTCCAAAAAAATAATAATAATAAAGTGCGAACGAAAGTTCTACTTGGTTCTCCTGCCCCTGCGGTCACCTGCCAGCCCCTGATACTGGCGACTAGGGCTGGCAGCCACAGCGCACATGTTCCTGAATTTGTCTCCCCCTTTCCACAGTCCTGGTCGGAGGGAGATTCCCAAAGCAATACGGAGCTGCTGGATTTCACGAAGTCTCTACGGAGACCTGCCGCCGAGCAGCCGCCACGACACACCGCACGGAGCGCAGCGCCGAGTGTGGGCAGCGCGGTCCTCGTTATCTGGAGGGTTTGCTGCAGATCCAGTGGAACTGACGGTCGCAGCCTGCGCTGCTGACCCCCGTGCCGTTCAGAAACGGGCAGGTGGACCTGTCAGTGGAGAAGCAGAGTTATTTCCAGCGCATCCTTTTCGTTTGGTAACATGAGAATGAACCTCGCGGCGCTGTGGTAGCCGCCATGGGCTTGTTGGTCTATTTGTGGGCTTGGAGCGATGCACCAGGCCGTCTTCCCGCCAACAGTCCTAGTCTCGTCTGCAGACGAGAGGGGACAGGCATGCACGGTGCGAGATGCGAGGCTCCTCCACTGGGGCGGGGAGACCTTTGATCATGTTGGAGCTCACGGCCCCTGGGGACACTTCCCAGAGGCCCACACATTCCACCTCACGCGCACGATGCGATCATGGCCGGGAAGGCCCAGCGGACTTGGTGCACAGCACACATAGACCAAGAATCGCTTTTCTAGAAATTTGAATTTATCCTCGATATAAGTCATTATCATAAAATTACTTGGGTAAATAGAACTGTATTCAGCTGAGAGTCTTCACATGGCAGAGGTGAAAACTGAACTTATGAAAAGCCTTTCAACTTACAGTGTATTTTAATTGCAAGGGACCCCAATGAAGTCAAAATCTTTAATTCTGGGGCAACATTTCTCTCAGGTTCACAAAAACTTCTTATTAGGGATTAAAACCATTTTTAAAAAAATCCCTGTGGAGGTGAGAAATGGGAATAAAGAAATTGCTTTCCAGAAACCAGTTCATCAGTAAAATGTAAATTTGAAGTTAGGCATGTTCTCTTTTTGCAAGATTATAATTATTCCTGGAGTGTTTCTGACTAAGGTTATTACTCACACTAGAATTTGCTCAGATAAATTATTAGAGACATTTATCCTATGAATTCCAAGTAGATGAAACCACAAACATAGCGCTGAAGTCTCCTTGAAAGAACTCCACAGAGTGTGGACACCAGCGACTGCCAGGATTTGCTCCTGCAGAGCTCAGCTTCATGTTGAAATTGGTTTCCCTGAGGGACCAGCCTGCAGAGCGTGAAGAGACTTTCTCAGACTTACCCATTGTCCTGACCGTTGCTGTGTGCCTGCTTCTGTGTCTGTCCCATTTCATTTTTTGGTCCAATCCAGTGTTTGGTGTTACCCACATATTTTTGCAGAAAGTACTGAAGAAAGCACAAAGGAGATGTAGGTAAGGCCATAGGAAAAAGTCACAGATCAGCTATCCCAGGTAGAATAGTGACAGTCTGTGGATTTGGTTTTGAGCAGCATCTTACCGTTCCATTGTCGTCAGCATCTGTGAAAGCAAGAAGAGTAGCACCATGCTGGGAACATTCATTCTGGGCTGAGGTCCAGGTCTTTTGCTCGAAGGAAACGAAATAGCATTTCCTGCGGTATATGATCCAGTCATCCCAGCATGAAGGAACATGGCTGTTTGAGGGCTCAGAGGGCATGTATTGCACTGGGCAGTTGTACTGGCCAACTGCGAACAGAAAAATGGCTGCATTAGTACAGAAGAGACGGCGACCCACAGCTTCGAAACGTGTCCAGGGGCTGCTGTGCTGACCCAGCAGTGACGTGAGGCTGAGTCAGGCACTGCAGAAGAGAAGAGGGAGCTCTTGCCTCCTCTCCCATCTCCCCTTGTGCCTCATCATCATCAACAGGGTGTAGGAAGCAGGTGGTTTCTCTCTGGCAATAATGTCAGAGTGGTGGGAAATAGAAAACTCTTGAAAACAGAAAACTCTTGGGACTAGAAAGGATAATTCATTAAGTTTCCTAGTTGAATGTGGAGGTGGAGGAATTTGAAGATGAAATGGATATAACACTCTCTTGGTCGATAGAAGGAGGAGACAATAATTTGCAGAGAAATAATCAATTTACCGAGCGATCTATGCACAGGGATGAGTTACAGAACTGCAAAATTTCATGTTTGTAAAAGACCCAGATGTATGTCGTGCCGCTGACGTTTTGGGTGCCAGGTGAGAGCTGACTCAGAACTCCTAGATCCATCCTTAAACATCCACGACCGCTACCCTATGGCCCATGAGATAAAGGACTGACCGATTCACATTAAAGTGTGGCTTAGAGATATTTTTCCATTCACAATGCATGTTAACGGGCTATTACTTGGAATCAAAACCAGCTCTTTACATTCCAGATTTAAATATCTACTCAGATGTAATTTCCTCTGCAGTAATCTATAAGACACCATTTTTAAAAATTCTAATACTTGCAAAAAAGAAGTCTAGAAGACACACACAAAATACATTAATCACTCAAAGAGCACAGAATTATATTTAGTACGGCTTAGTAATTTGGCTAATATGATATATGGGGTCCTGCATGAGTCAAGATTTCTAATCGACTGCAATAAGCCATCCTGATGACTGCATGCAGCCCAGAGCCAAGAGGTGGAATGAATGTGTGAGGCGCAGACCCACCTGATAAAGCAATGAGCGCTATGGCTAGGCTGGTGATGATGACCACGCTCAGCACAGCACACGGGATGGGTACCAGCAGGGACCCCTCATGAGGGGCAGCAAAATCAGGGCTGATGGTGATGGCTGCAGACAGAAAATTGGAGCTTAGTTTAGGCAAACGATAGCAGCAGGACAGAACAATGATCTTGACTTAAGGCTTGGAAATGAAAAACTAGCTACATATCTTCTTCTTTTTATATGAAACTTCTGTGTTAATTTCCCTCAGATATTGATTGACTTTGGTCAGTCTTCTTGGCCCAAAATGAAGTGACGCATAAAATATCCCTCCCATCTCCATAGTTGGTAGCTGTAAAAATTCTAAGAACATTATAATTTTGTTTAAATCATAATAACATATATTAAATAGCTGACCACCATAGAAGACATGTAAAAAGAACATCCTTGGCAAACTCCCTTAATCTTTGTTGTCATTGCTTAAGAGCGATGAGGTAACTGAACATACATGTGGATAATGGAATAAAAGTTACTGAATTGGTAAATAAAGACTTATAGCTAGCATGACTGAAAAAATTGATAGCACTTTTTGGTGAAAATTGTGCAACAGTAAAGCAACTGAAATTTTCACATATTACTCGTGGGAGTGGAAGAAGTAGAATAGTTTGGAAACCTATTTTACACAATTAGGTTACACATAGCCTGTGGTCCAGCAACTCTCACGGCAGCTTTATCATTAAAAGCCAAACTGTAGAAATCACACAGCTATTCGTCAACAGTAAAATGGATGTTAAGGTGAATTAAAGAATGAATAATTCTCAAAAAAATGCTAAGTGAAGACATGCAGACCAAATTTACATGCTACCTATTTCCACTTACAGGACTAACTGTGGCTACAAGCTGAGCTTTGATGATAGAAATCAGAAAAGTGATTTGTGTGTGTGTGTGTAAGAAAGGAAATTTAACAGGAAAAGGAACACACATTAACCTTTGAGAGTGCTGAGAAATTTCAAATATTGGTTGGAGTAGTGGAGACAGGAGGTTATTCTGTGCACTGTAAGTTAAACCTAATGAGAAATGATATGTGAATGAAGAGTGAAAACCTCGAATTCCCACAAGAAAGGAACATAACCGTATTATAGACCAACTACTGGGTGCAAGCTGATTTTTTTTTTTAATGTGGCTTATGTGTTAACTGAACTAAAGTAAAAAGCGAATTTCATCCCCAGCAAATATTTTTAGTGGAAAGGTTTAGAATATGAAGATGTTATTTAAAAAGGAAGCATAGCTTTCTAGAATATACACGAATCGTTTATAGAAGCAAAGAATGGTATTTTGTGATGAACTTCGTATTGATTTTTTCCAGAATGAGCTGTCAGGATTCAAAGATTTGGCCTCACTGGAAATGGGGGCGCCTTGCTATGATCTTGAACTCTGAAAAGGACACGGCTACTCGGCTGGTAGTTAATGCCGAAAACATCCTTTCAGTAGGGGAACTTTCACGAGGAAAAGAACGCCTGTGTGGAGCTGTCTGGAAACGCGGCTGTTTTCCCCTCAGACACGCGCTCAAGCGCGGCCGGGCGAAGAGATGCTCTGCGCAGGTGCGGGGTGTCCCCCGCGCCGCTGCTTCTCGGGGCGGCGCTGCGCCCGACTTTGCTGAGCAGCCTCCTTGCCCTCGCTCGTGCTCTGGTCTGCTCAGCTTCTCAGGCCCGTCTTCCCCTTTTGCCGGCGGCTGAGGTCTCAGGAAGCAGCCGCGGAGCCGGTAGCGCCCTCGGGGCCTCTGTCTGGTTTCGCTTCTCGTCGGCAGGAGTGACCGCGCTGCATGGTCGGTGCGGCCAGGAGTCCAGCCGTGGCCAGGCCGGCTCGGAGCCTCCTCTGTCCACTGCTCGCCGGGAGCAGCCGCGGCCGTGGGCGGCTTTCAAGGCACCTGCACCCACCCTGGAGAGTGTTGTCTCTCTGCTTGTCACCAGGCGACAACAGCCCCTGGGGCGGCTTCCTCCGCGTGCCAGCCGTGTGTGTCCAGCAGCAGCGACGCCCGAGGAGCGCTCAGGCCAGAGGCCAGCACGGCAGCTGGCCAGGAGAGAGAAGGGGGCGACCTCGGAGAAGTCCAGGAGCGGTGCCAAGTCCCCCTCTTTCCAGCACAGGCTCTAGTCACTGAAGTTTATCTCTGCGTGCTTTCTTTTGGCTGTTGGGTTGGATCCTAACGTTTCTGCGCCTGGTCCGCGTGATTTACGCGGCTGCCATTTGTTGCCTGCATCTGATTTGTGCTGATGGTTTCCTAAGAGCAATCGACCAGCAGACACATTCAACCTGTCCTCTAGGCCGCTCTGTCCTGCTGCTCAGGCCCATCCCTTTAGGTTTCTGTCCCGTGAAAGAAGCCGCTGGGTGGTGTCACTTACAGGTGGAACATGAGAGACCAAAGAGCCTCCAGGCCCAGGAGGTGTCCCTCACAGGGGGACGGAGCCTCCCAGCCCAGGAGGTGTCCCTCACAGGGGGACGGAGCCTCCCAGCCCAGGAGGTGTCCTCACAGGGGGACGGGAGCCTCCCAGCCCAGGAGGTGTCCCTCACAGGGGGACAGAGCCTCCCAGCCCAGGAGG
>JAGFMF010012267.1:173512-195135 GCA_019455555.1 Galemys pyrenaicus
GGAGCCTCCCAGCCCAGGAGGTGTCCTCACAGGGGGACGGGAGCCTCCCAGCCCAGGAGGTGTCCCTCACAGGGGGACAGAGCCTCCCAGCCCAGGAGGTGTCCTCACAGGGGGACGGAGCCTCCCAGCCCAGGAGGTGTCCTCACAGGGGGACGGGAGCCTCCCAGCCCAGGAGGTGTCCTCACAGGGGGACGGAGCCTCCCAGCCCAGGAGGTATCCTCACAGGGGGACGGAGCTTCCCAGCCCAGGAGGTGTCCTCACAGGGGGACGGGAGCCTCCCAGCCCAGGAGGTGTCCTCACAGGGGGACGGGAGCCTCCCAGCCCAGGAGGTGTCCCTCACAGGGGGACGGGAGCCTCCGGAGAGCAGACCATGGGGCGGGGCCTCAGAGGGGAGCGGCGAACGCAGTGGGTGGAGCACGAGGGACCACCGCGTAGGTCGGGGCATGGGTGCCTGTATCCCCTCCTTCCCCTACCCAAAGCGAGCATCTTAGAGTGCTGAGACACAAACAACCATGTAAAGCAACCCGACCCCCAAACCAAAACAGAAACGAACAACAAAACACAGCCCTTCAGCACTGGATAGCCCAAGTGAGCTGCTCCGGAGGAGCTGTGTTGGGGACGTCAGGTTGAGAGGCACCGAGGAGCCGCACAGGAGCAGGTCCAGGGCGGTTCTGTGGTAGCTGTGTGGTCAGAGCAGACCGTGCACGGAAGGGAAGGTACAGGCCCTGAGACGCTTTGGAGGAAAACAGCAGAAGGGAAGAAACATGCTTTCGGGCGGAGACAGAAGGGTGAGGCAGAGGTGGCGTTCTCGGAATTCCTTCTTGACATTCCCGATCATTTGCTGCCGGGACTGCACATGCGCAGAGGCGAGAGGCGCCTCTCAGGCCCAGACCTCCGTGTCAGCAGCGGGAGGCGGCTGTCAGGAGAACACAGGTGAGTCACAGAGAAAGCAAGGGAGGCGTTGGTGCGTGGACAGGAGAGTGAAGCTGGGCCCGGACAGTGCCGGGCTTCTCACTGACGAGACAGTGAGATGCTGTGAACTGAACAGACAGGTACTTAGGACATCGCCCACCTGCACCTAGTGGTTTCCTCACAAACCCAGCCAGGTGTCTTGGCTTCCAGATAAAGACATGTGCTTCTTCCCATCCCCTCCTTTGTCCTGACCCAGATGGGACCAGAGCATGTCTTTCAAAGGGCAAAGTCTCATTTTCTGCCCCAAGTGTCAAGTGTGTGCACCATCTGAATCTAGAGAGAGAGACGTTGCCAGCATAAAAGAAACATGTGTGACTTACTCTGCTGTCCTCTCTCGGGGTGCAAGGCCCTGCTCTTGGTGACACTTCCAGAGCAGTCTTCAGAAGCCATCTTCACTCCGGTCAGGTCCTGCAGTAATCCCAGGCCGTGGCTGTGTGGGGAGGCGGTGCGAGGACGCTGGCTCAGCCCTGGGTGCTGGAGACGCCTCCACGCTTATATGCAGCTCGGCTGTCGCCTCCCCCTTCCTCTCGTCACCTAGTTGCCCAACTGCTCCTGTCGCTCTAATTTATGCTTCGTGGAGCAGACCACTCACGGCACTGCTGTGGTGAGCTGCGGGCTTTCCCTGCCGTCTGCAATGTGCTTTCTCACAACTTCAGGTGTAGTCTGGAGGGCCAAGTGGGATTTTCCCAGATTCTGACAGTCCTCCCTTAGATCTGTGCAAAACAGAGGGCTTCGGCAACAGCATGTCTCAGGTGTGCTCAGTTCAGAAGAACTGAGAGGCAGGGCCCCCCGCCTCGGGCTGGAGATGACTTGGACCAGTGTCCCTGGCGTCTCGTCCATCCTTGGCCATGCTAACTACTCTGTGCTGGCGTCGCACTGTTGCTGCTTGGGGTTAGAGGGTTCACTGCTGAACAGGGATTTTATTATCTCTAAGTTCACGGATCTCATTCCAGGATAGGCATTTTACTAAGGATGATATAAATTGACTTTTAGAGGTTTGTCATTCACTATTTCCTTGGGGACTAAGGATGATTCTTTTTAAGGTATTACTTGGTAAGTAGTTACTTTAATTCAGGAAATAGAAACCTTGCGGTCTGGAACTTCCTTTCTATGTTCTAAAATTGTTTATCCTGAGTGATCTGTTTCATTTATCACCTGTTAATTTTCTTGTTACATTTTACCATCTTTTACACCTAGTTATTTCCCCTCAGAAACATCTGATTGTCCTATTTTCTCCCCTTTCTGCTAAAGTATTATTTTTACATTTCTCTGAGGCTTCTGACATTTGGAGATGATTACTATAAAAATATATATTGCCATGGTGTCAAATCAACCAGATAAATTGTTAAGTCAGTGCAAAGTGAAGGCAGAATGCCTGTGTAAGGTGATTTAAGTTGGGGATCAAAATGCCTTTCTGGTTCTAATGCTGTTGCTAAAAATGGTACCGTTAATATCACTTCTTTGGGGTAAAGACTTTCTGCCTCCAGAGTAAACTTTTGGAAAATGTTATGGGTGAAGTGAGCTGAGGTGTCACCTGCTTTGAGCCCCCACATTTTCTTGTTTACCTAAAATATGAAGAGGCACATTCTGCTGCTACAGACTCTTTCACTCCACTTTCCAGTCAGTTCCTTAATATACTTTCATATGGGAGCCAGGAAAGCAGCTTTGTAATTAAGTCACAGTGTGTGAGCAGTGAGCTCAACTCTTTGCCCTCTAGCATATTATCAAAACCACCACACAACCCAGGGGTCTTCTGAGAGAGGGGCTCACCCATGCCCTGCATCTGCTGGGCTGTCCACTGTCTTCAGTGCCAGCTGCTTCCTCCACTCTCACCTCTTTGTTGCTCCACAAAATCAGCAAATCATCTCTCTCTTTAGGTTCTCACATTTCCTCTAGGAGGGTCTTCCACTCTCTGTTTCATGCCTTGACCTGTTCATCCCGTCACTCACTGCCCATCGGCCACCTGCCCAGAGAGGTCTCTGCCCTGTACGGGTACAGCAGAGCGGCCTAGCCAGCCCCACCGCCTGTACTGTCGTCTGCACCTGAGCAGCGGTGTTGTCGGGCGTCGCTTTCCTCCCCGCGCTGTAAGCTCTGGGACAAGGACTTACTCTGGCTTGTCCCTTCCGTGTCTGTAGCACCTGACACAGTAGCAGGACCTGGTGTGTGCTCGGTACTTGCTTGTTGAATCAGTGAATGCATAAATAGGAGTTAATGAAAGGTGATGTATAGAAACACAGAAGTTCCAAAATATTCAACATGACTCATCACAGTTAATGGGTTTGCAGAGTTGAGTACTGGCTAGCGAGGACACAGCTGGCGCCTGAGGGGTTAAACTGGAGCCTTAAGGGAAGAGCTGATGATCTTACTCCTGTTACAGTGACTTAGCTCTTTTATGTGTTTATTTATCCTGCTGGGGTTGGGAGACTGGGGCGCTGTCCCTGTTCTGGCGTTAATCACATGCACCATAGTGTGCGTGTGCGTGGACGACATCACGGCTGTGAATCCACAACAGTTTAGACTCTTCCACGTCTGCGGGGTGCACAGCGAGAGAAGGCAACACCCTCACCCACACTGCCCTCCTGGCCATGCCTCCTGCCCCCGGGGAGCAGGGCTTTCCGCCCCACTGGCAGGCGTAAAGTCAGGGCTCAGGTGTCTCACTTGCTAACACATCCCTGCCCCGCCCTGCGGCTCCCTTATAAGCTCAAAATCTCATTTTCTTAGCTGGACACAAATTCTCTTTGAAATAGGAATATTCCAGAACGTTTGTCAGGTGAACTTTACGAAGAAGTAGTACAGATCTCATGGAGAATACTGAGCTCCCGAGTTCCCCTCTTGCTCCCTGGAGACGGCTGGGCTGACGGCTCTCTGCTCCTGGAGAACGCTAAGCCTGTCTTCTTTTGAGTGGTTGCTCCTCTCTGCTTTCAGTTTTCTTATGACTAAGTCTTCTCACTTAGTCACTACACTTGCCAGCTCAACAAGCTCTTCCCTGACTACCTGTCTAAATCATATCTCGTTAGTCAGTTGATTGCACACTCTTCCTTTAGTGCAAGGAACTAGCATCATGTGGGATTTCCTCGTTCCACGTATTCCATATACATGCCCCGATGCCCATGTGTGTGATGCACGTCAACCTGTAGGTGCCCAGAAGACAAATGCGCATGTGTGCACGCACCTTTGTGAGTACTTTCACGGCCGCTGTTACTGGTCATTCATCTCTTCAGAGGGAGTGAGGCCTCAGGGCACGGCCGTGCTGTGCACTCGGCGGAGGCTCTACCCGCAGAGCGCGGGCATCCGCAGGCGTCGCGGGACTCGGGACGCCTGTGGACCTGCCTCACCTCTCGCCTGTCGGCCACCGTCGGCGCAGGAGATGCAGCTGTGTTGGAATGAAAACACCAGCATCCAACGTCTAAGACTCTTACGGAGAAAAATCACAGGTGGGACTGTCAGTTTTCTGCCGCTGTAGTTGGTACACTACGGGAGACAGCTCAGGACTTCTAGGAGCCCGTTGGCTGCACGTTGTGAGGGCGTTCCCGCGGGTGCCGGGCACTGGGAGCATGCACCTGAGAGGCCTCCGTGAGCGCGGGAGCTGCGGGCGCCTCTGTCCTTCCTGCGCCTAGACAAGGCGCTGCCTTCCCCGCAGCAGCAGCCGACGCCGCCGACTCTCAGGGGCTTGCTGGCTCTTCCTGCGCAGCTGTGACTAGAGGAGAGGACGGTGTTGTGTGTACGCGCGGCGTGTTGGTGCGTCTGTGAGCACACACGCGTGTGCTGCATGTCACCCATGTCACGAACTCTATGTATAATATGTATGCATCGGATACAGGAAAGTGCAATCTAAAGATTTTATTTTATTTTATTTTTTGAATTCTGCTAATTTTATTTCCCTATTCACTTCCTTAATTTTCCTTTTCCATTATCTTTTTTTAATATACTTTTTTTAAAATTTACATATATTTGACATCAATTGTAATCCCCATGTATTCCCCATCACCATATCACCAGTGCACCATCACCTCAGTCGCTCCCGTCTGCCTTCCACCCTTCCCCTCTTTCCTCCCCACCAAGTGTCCCCAGTTTGTCTTTGTCTTTTCATTCTTGGTTTTTGTGTCTTTATTGTTGTTATTATTATTGTTCTTATTCCTTTCCTTGATCCTTATTTGGTTCCCTTATATTCCTCCTAGGGGAGGAAACATCTGGTATTTTTCTTTTGCCTTCTGACTTACTTTGCTGAGCATAATTCCTTCCAGTTCCATCCATGTTCCTATGAATGTGTCTAGTTTTTCATTTTGGATTGCTGAGTAGCATTCCATCAAACAAGTACCTTCTAAACATTATAACATTGAGCAAGACCTGTTACTTTTTTAAAGAAGATTTATTCTTATTGATGCATGAAAGAGCTGGGTGCAAGCCAGAGGTGTGAGGGAGAGGACTCCCCAGAGACAGAGTGGGGAGCAGAACAGGCAGAGCTGCTGAAATCCACTGCTGAGGGGAGCAGCAGGGAGACAGGAGAGGTAGGCTGCACCCTGTGGGTCAGCTACCTGGCTGGGGTGCAAACTCATGCCATAGTGACAATAGCACTGAGACCTGACCTCTATGCCACCAGGGAGGTCCCCAGATCCCCTTTGTTCTAAAACTGTTTCTTCCCTACCCAGATTTGTGGGTGTTGTCAGAGTATTGTGCTGGACTGGGTGTGTTCTGTGTGGGTAGGAGTAGGTGGTCACTGCCAACGGAAAGGTCCATCAATTACAAGAGCACCTGGCACATCCAGTCTCCTTGGTAACCGCTGGCCCTTCTGCTACTCAGGTCTTCTACGCTAGCCTAAGGTTTATTTAAAAATTGATCATTTCTTCACTGATCCCCTCTTTCTTTACGTATCATTGCATTAAGTGTAAGAAGCCAATCCTTGGACTTGAGGGAGCTGTTCACTTACTTCACGCCGAGGGGTCGTTGTGGGTGGTGGGTGTCTGTCATCCTGGTGCTGTCCATGGGCGCATGTCCTCGCGCTGCCCAGAGTGTCTCCCGAAGCACCGTCAGTTACATGCTCATTTGCTAATTAGCATCTGTTAAGTCACAGGAATGTGTCTACTCATGAAATCTGTAGTAAATAGGACAGAGGAAAGGGTCAGGCTGCTGTATGAGAGCGACTTTGGGGTCAGTGGGTTTTTCAGTTCATCTAATTCAGCTATATCTATATTCAATTCATCTAAGTCAGCCATGATGGATTTGATTCTCCAAAGCAAAGAAACACACAAAGAAACCCTACAGAAAAAAAAAAAATCAGTGCAACAAAGCTTTCCATCTGCCTGTAAAACACACATAATGATGTTATCTAGTTTTTAACTTTTAAAGAGATATTTTATGTGTCTTATTTTGCAAGGACTAAATTAAAAAATTAAGGACCATCTGCAGGGCAGAGATTCCTGCAACATTTCAAAATTTAATGGGGTGAACTGAGGTTTGGAGGAATTAATGCCAGGACAAAGTTGAAGAAACCCAGCAGGTGCCAGTGTGGCCCTCCCTTCCTGGCTGACCTTATATGAAGAATCCGGGGAAGGTGCAGGCAGGAAATGAGGTAATGTGAGCTCGATGCAAAGCAGCTCACATAACACAGGATGCAGGCCCTTGCAGAGCTCCAGGCCCGGTGTCACACGTTCATGCCACCGCAGACTTCCGATCTAAGACAATTTCCGGGGACAGACCTGCTCATTCTTTTTTTCTTTCAATGGGTGAATTAGGTTTCTGAGTGACTTTCAATCTTGGCACTCACAGCTTCAATCTGTAATGTTTCATCATCTATAAAATTAAAGTCAATTATGCAAATGATAAAATTTGTTTTTCAGTCACAGATGTCTGTGTTTTTAATTGGGTACAGGGAAAGGCCAGGTGAGGTAAGGGCTGGTAAGTGGGGAATTTCCAGGTCTAAACACTTTCAAACCTTCTCTTCTTACATAGTTGACTGAACTTTCTCATTTTCCTCTTTGGTGGAACATCTCCTAAAACACGGAAATGGTTTGGTTTGGAAAGTATGAGCTGGTGTGGTCCTTCCTGAACTGAGATTATGGTGTTTATGTGCACAGAAGCTTGGACTCTGAAAGATCTGGCTGTTTTTGAAAGTATAAGACATTGAAAATCAATGTCAAAGATGAGCTACAAGGCTTACCAGTGATGTGGAATTTTATATTAATTCATCCCAGGCTTCTTACATATAGAAATTATTTTGGGACGATGCTTATCACAGCCTGCTGCTTTGACTTTATCAGGTTTAGTGGAGTATAGTGACCCTCAACCTCATAACCTTGATAACTGTCTTCATATCTCCTTTCTATGCCTCTACTCAGACATGGTTTTTAAAGACACTTCCTCTATACATATTTAGTGCTATAGCAGCCATGAAATGATTTGGAGAACTCAAGAGGAGAAGTGAGTCTAATGGACCATGCATAATTTGCCCCTACTCTGCACCAGACCTAAAAATTAACTGAACATGGGTTAAATACTTGAGCATAATGCCTGAAATCATAAAACACACAGAGAAACCATTGGTGAAAGCTCCTTGACATAAGTCTTGGCATTTTCTTTGATTTGACACCAAAATCAAAGGTGACAAGGGAAAATAATTAAGTAGGATTATATCAAACAACAACAAAAAATTTCTGCACAGAAAAAAACAAAACCTGTCAACAAAACCTGTCTATCATGTAAGAGAAAATATTTGCAAGTTACATATGTGGTGAAGGGTTAATATCCAAAATATTTAAGGAGCTCATATGGTCCACTATACTAGTAAAAATTAAAAAAAGGAAACAATCCAATTTAAGAATAGGTAGAGGACGTGACACGCAGGTGGCCATAAAACACGGTCCCTTCCTCAGCAGGGAATGCAAAGCTGAACACAGTGAGACACGCCTCACACCTGCTTGAGTTTTATCACCAAAAGACAAGAAATGATACATGTTGGAGAGGACATGGTGATGGAATCTTTGTGTACCTTTAGTGGTAATGTAAATTGCTGTAGCAACTATGGAAAAAATTAGTTTCCTCAAAAATGGAAAATAAAACTACCATCTCATTTAGCAATCCTATGTTGGGATATGATACATCCAAAAAATATAAAACAGGTATCTGTGCCTTCAAGTTCATCATGGCATTACTCACAACAGCCAAGACATGGAGGTCTTCTAGGTGGAGGGATATAGGACACGTGAAATGCTAATATATATATATATATATATAAAATGAAAAACCACTGACTCAAGAAGGTATCTGTGCCCCTGGTCCATTGCAGCATTACCTATAACAGCCAAAATATGAAAACAACTTCTATGTCCACCAATGGATAAATGGATAAAGAAAATGTAGCTTATTTACAAGTGGAATGGTATTTAGCTATAAAAGAGGAAGGGAATCCTGCCATTCATGACAACATGGATGGAACTGCTAAGTTAAATGTCAGACAGAGAAGGACAATTACCGTGTGATTTTGCTTCTATGTGAAATCTAAAAACAAAAACGAGCAACAAATAAAGCTCATAGATACAGAGGAAGAACTGGTGGTTGTCAGAAGCAGGTGGTGAAGTGGGGACAAAATGAGTGAAGAGGATCAAAAGGTGCGAGCTGGTAGTTGTGGAATAAGTACGTCATGGGCTGTCATGTACGGCGTGGTGAGGGACCAGTGGTGGCTATCGCAGCATGGTGTTATAATCCTGGAAGCTCTCCTCACAGGAAGCTGTAACTGTATATGGTGAGTGTGTAACTACACAGAGTGTGGCGACCATTTCTCAATTCATACAAAGGGAAAATCATGATGTCATATACCTGAAACTAAGATAAAATCTTTTTCTTAATCTCTGTTTGTTCTTAAATTCAAGATAGTCAGAAGGGAGAATTGAGGGCCTTTCCAGTCTTGCTGGGCGCACGTGCTCTGCCTCACCTGTGCACACAGAAGTCTATACTCTGGGCATGTGCTAGATCTCTCCCAAGCCCGCTAGTGAATATCTTGCCCCCTGAGTTTCCTTCCCCCCCTTTTTTTGTCTTTCTTCTCTCTGCTCCAACCATTCCTGCCTCCTCAGGTAGCTGCAGTGTTTAGCAGTTGGTGCAGATTGTTTCTGACAAATACTCCAGGGTGAGAGTCTGTTTGTGCTGAGAATGCTCTGTTCAATTTTTTCCATTTAAATAAAGACTTAACTTACATGTGGGAATTTCCAGGGAGATTCCATGGGCTCAAATAACAAGAGCTGTGCCCATAGAGAGAGGATTGTATTTGAGACCAGCCTGATGGCCAAGAGATGAATAAAAGCTATTGAGTTAGCCATGTGATCAGTGAATGTGGTCTTTGATGACTGGGTTAGGGAAGTCCACAAGTGGACAGCTGGGAGAGAAAGAAAGAAGAGAGAAGAGGGGGAAGGAGGAGGGGAGGGGAAGGAAAGGGAAGGGAGAGGGCAGGAGAGGATAGAGGACAGAGAGATCGTGGTCCCATGTTTTGACTTAGAAAACAGTGAACAGTATTGATTGAATGTATGGAGAGCAAAATAATGAGCTAAGTTTCTGGAATATGTGGACGATTCCAGTGGGTACTTTTAATGGTTCTAGTCCTAAGCAGAAATCTGATCAAGAAGTTGTGTTTTATACACACACATATATAAGTATATATCACATGTATCATGTACGTGTGCGTATCACAGTCTTGCCTGCCTGTGATTTGGAAAGTGATTTTCCAGCTGCTGTGCTGAAGGGACATGCACCAAATCCAAACTGAACAGCTCGTCCTTTTGGTCCTGGGGCCTCGGCTACCCCCAAACCATGACTCACAGTCAGTCAACCAGCGCCCTTTCCCAGTCACACACCACCTCTGGACCACCTGCAGCAAACAGGTGCTGCTTTATACAGGACATGGGTCACTTAGCTCCAGAGCTTCCTGTCTGTCAGCTAATGTGTTTGTGGGGACTGAATCAGCTCCAAGTTCCCATTCCAGATGCAAGCTCCTCTCTCTCACAGATGCTGATTTTGAATTGTCTCTGACTGAGCCGCCTATGCAAACATAATTTGCTCATTGACAAAAAGACCGATTGATTTGAAAGATAGAATAAGCTGAATTGAGTGTGATTGACTGAAAAAAATCAAAGGACACCTCGGACTCAGAATTATAGCAGAACATAGCCAACATTAAATAGATGAAGAAAATAGGAACTATCTTTTTTCGTCCAAGCTTCCAGCCTCAAATACTGATGTCCCAAACTTCTCAATGAATATCAAAAAAGTGAAAAACCACAGGAGAGGAAAATATGAATTCCATGAGCTTTGTGAATCATTTTATCTGACAAAATGTAACGGTAAAATTACATCATCACACAACCACACAGGTGATAATAGGAAGAGATCTGATAAGTCTTAAGAAGGGGCTGGGTGCCAAGCCGGTCACAGATAATACACTTGGCCATTTTGCTTTCAATGTTGGAATAATTTACCAGGGGTGAGATTTTAGGAAAACTCACCTGTCACTTTTCATTCAAGTCACAGAACATATTTACAAACAAATAAGGTGGTACCACCACATCTGTTTCCTCTTCCCCGTTGCTCTTGATTTCACCACAAAATCCGTGTAATTTATAGGAAGTCAATTTAGCTTCTTTTCTTAGAAACAAGAAAGTATATGTTTCAAGGGTATTTTAAGGTTACTGGAAGTTTACAATTTCATTCAAGTTTTTAGAGAAAGAATGGCTTCCAAAATTCATAGTTTACAACTAATGAGTGTAAGAAAATGCTAACACAAAATATGTCAAATTCACAAATGGTGAATTAATGAAAAAAAAAAGAAGATGAGAATATTGAGAAGAGTAAATATAGAACTCAATGTCTATAATCCAGCGAAACAACACATTACTTTTCCTGAGATGTGTGTGTCTAGCTAAGCACTGAGAGCACTGGGACCGTAAAGTTCCCGAGTGACAGCAGAATCCTTGTTGCATCACGGCTGCAGCGACATCAGTTTCTTGTTACGACAATATGACGTGACTGATAGAATGGGCTCTTCTCTTGCTATGATTTCCCATTGTCTTCTGCACTCTGCCTGCACCAGACTTGATCTACTTGCTGAGGAATAACATAAAGGCATGCAGAAAGGTGGCATTCCAGAAGCACATACACCTCTAAACACGCTGAGGTTGGCAAGGTCACCGATGAGTTTCCTTTTGTAGACACCGAGGACTCGTTCTTTGTTGATATTTTCCTTAAGTCTTTGAAGGTTTTCATCCTTTCAGATTTCTATTTCTCTCCTTTCATTTCTGTCACCACCTTTCTCTCACTCTCTCTGAGTTGCTGAGCATTTCTCCTCTCCCACAGTGCCTTGTTCCCTTAGCTAATCTCATACAAGCCCATGGTATCCACACCTTTCATATTTTCACACCTGCATTTCTCTGGCCGCGGTGCTTCCTGTTCTGTGCTCCTTTATAAACTACTCATTCACCGTCTCTATTCACCGTCACATCAATGTCAAATAGGATCTTGGGTTTAAGTTGCTTAAAAATGATCTTTAACTTTTGCTGCTCAGGCCAGGTCAGTCTCCATTTTGTTTTATCCCAATTAATGGTGTTTTCATCCCAGTATCTCACGCCAAAAAGTGCCGAGGCACCTTTGCTCTCTTTCCTAAACAGCACATTCGCCTCACTGTGGCTTCTTGGTCCCGCCTGGACACGCACAACCGCACCTCTACTGGCCGTAAGTTTCTCTCTGGCCCCGACCCTGGCTCGACCCCTGCTCGTCGCTGAGCAGGTGACTCGTGGTCTTTCTGCCTCCGCCTTGCAGAGACTGTAGACACCCCCCCCACCCCATATTCTTACCTGGACTGTCGGAGACCCCGATGGTGTAAAGTGCTGAAGCCAGGAAGGACCCCAGGCCGTGACTGGGGGACTGGTCCACAGGGGCTGGAACATGGGCCCGTGTCCAGACTGTGACGTCCAGACCATGACGTCCAGACCGTGACGTCCAGACCGTGACGTCGTCCTGTATCAGCAAGGCGGGGTGTGGCGGAGAAACAGGCGTGGGCACAACAGCGCCTGGCAGCGCAGAGCCGGGGACAGCGCACGCCGCATTCCCACGCCCAGGAGAAGGGTCAGTGACCGGTAAGTAGCCTAAGGGGGGGCGATGTCCAGATGAAAACGAGCTGCCGGGCCGGGACTGAGCTCACACTGAGAGGCCTCGCTGCGTCCGGTCCGGGTCCGAGTCCGCTTCTCTTCCACTGTTTTGCGCCCGTGCACTCTTCGCTTCTGGCTGTTTCGGTTCCCCCCTCATGCCTGCTCCCCGGAGCTGGCCTCGGCCCTGGACCCGGCTGCATCCCACCCGGCTGCTGCCCTCCTGTGGAGCGTCACTGGCCTTGGGTCGTGTCCGTCTTCTTCCGTCTGAGCACACGCGCGGGAGCCCCCGCTGCTGCCGTGTCCGCTCTGCCCAGCGCGGACGTTGCTGGCGTGCGCCCGACGGTCAGGAACCACTGATGCAGCGAGCGAGGACTGATGGGGCGCCAAGGTGCGAGCGAGAGGGGCCACCCAAGCGTGGCGGCCAGGGAGGGCTGCGCGGAATAGTTCAGGTGATTTCTCGCAGGCTGCAGGTTCTGAGCTCGTCACCCCGCGAAGGAAGCAGACGCTACCCGAGAGAGGTGCAGAGGAAACGGGACAGCGCCTGCCGGCTTTGGGGTGCCGTGCACCCCCTGGGCTGTACTCTGCTTTGAAAGGAGCCGGGACACTGCCCTCAGGTCTTCATCTCCGGCGCTGCATCACCCATGCGTCACCCACTTCTCCTGGCCAGGGGCTGGGGTGGAGTTCAGCCGGCTTCTCACTGGGGGTTCCAGGCCCTCACGCAGTTGGGTTCTGGGGCTTCCTCTCCTGTGCTACTCAACTGCCACCATCTGCCTGACTGAAGTTCATCCCCTCAAGACTTCCTGTATCTTCTCCACAGGAAAATTATGGAAATCCAAGCAGCGAAAGGACAGAGACACCTAGACGCTGTAACATGGACACTCTGTTTCTGCAAGGGTTACGCAGATTCCCATGCTGAGGACGCTCCTTTTCAAATCTAGTCTGATGGTCCAGACACTAACAGCTGAAAACAAAAACAAAAACCAACATTAAAAATCATTCTAAAGCCCGGGTGCTGATAGTATTTCAGGTTAGGAAGACAATAATAGTATTACTGTTATTACTATTTAAGATGGGGGTAGCTAGAGGTTTGCAAGTCTTTCTTTGGGAGAAGGAAATATTGGCTCTTCTGCTGTTTCTTCAATTAAATTTTCTGATGTTGTCAGAAAAAATTATTGATTTGTTTCTATATACTTAATACTCCATTTTCTTATTTGTGGGCTTCTTCAAAGAATTTAGTACAAGTGAGTACAAGTGACCTCTCCCTTCACTCACAAGCTTCCTCCTGTGACTGCTGGAGAAGTGATATTAGCAACACATCGCCATAGCAACCCCCACCTTTGTACGTCTCATGCTCCCACTCGCTCCACCACTATGAACCTTCTCTCATGAACTGCACATAAACGATGTTATCTTTTACCAACTTTGAGGTTTTCTTTGTTCATAGCTGTAAGTCTGAGATCTGATTTCACAGTGGAGTTATTTTCATGAGCAGGCACTGAGATTTCACATTCACTGGTGAGATTTATTGTTAATCAGCTCCCATAAATATTTTTTCTACTTACCTACCTACCAACCATCCATCCATCCATCCATCCATCCATCCATCCATCCATCCATCCATCCATCGATCTTTTATCTACCTATCATCATCTATCTAGACCATTGCCAGAACTATGTCTCCAGTCACTGGGAAAGTCTTAATTTTTACTCCTGTTTAAATTAGAAATTGAGATAAAAATGTCAAATTTCAGACTACCGAGTAAACGAGAACTAGGCCCAGATGCGTTTTCTCTTTCACTGTCCTTTGCTCTCAGTTCAAAGCAGCGTGAAACCTCCAATCACATTGACTGTGCTCTTGGCTTCACACCTCTGTGGGCACACTTCTTCTTTCACACATTTCACATCGCACGTTTTGGTTTGTAGTCCTAGCTGATGGGGTGTACGATTTCAAAGGGCTTTGAGGGGAGAGGTAATAAAGTATTTGGTTATTTTATCATGAAAAAAAAAATGACAAAATGGCTGTTAAAAGCGCTAATGTTAGCTCCAAGGGAGATGAGAGGACTCATGCTCGGCTCGGTGTCTCATAGACTGTTCAACCAGCAAACACCATTTTGGGTGATGATTTCTCAGGAAGAAAAGAAAACATCATTTGTTTCTTTGTTGCCGTCATTTAAATGTGATTTTTTTTAAACCAAACTTTTACACATATTTTAATCTCACTTACTTTGACACAATCCTTAGCCTATAATTCATTAATTCCACTTTTTACTTTTTAAGAAAGAAGATTGTGAGTTTTGCAGCAATATCCGTCTTCAGTCTTCAGAGACTCTACAAGAGATTGGCATTGAAATTATTTAAATTGAAACTTTTAAAGTTATTTTTGTTTGGTAATCTTAAGAGGAAATTTGTTTATACATCAATAAAATTTGCTTCTTCAAGGCACATACATTTTCCACATAATAAAATGGAGAAAAATATACTGATTCCATCACTGGCTCCACAGTACTTGACTTTAGTACAATGATAACATCTTTGAAACAGTTTACTTTGTACAATGAACCTGTATGATGGGATTGCCAATAAGTAACCTAGATGCTCACAGTTTTCAGCTGTAAACTTAAATACATACTCTGTTATCTCTTGTAACACTCCAGGCTACAGAAAAAGTTTAAATCCGAGTTATTTTAAGATTACTTTAATAATTTTTATTCTTGATGGCAAGGAAATCCTAAAAATTAAATTTTAAAAGAACACTTCATTGTTGCTGTGCAACAGTCTTGTTCTGGCTGCAGAATCTATAGCATGTGGCCGTACTAAACACCGGCTGGGTGAGTGTAGACGATTAGAAACTATCAAACAAGCATCACTACATTGATTAGCTTCATGTGCCTTCAAAATAGGATGATTTGACAGGATGGCACCACCACCAAAGGTCACCAATAACAGCCTGGGCTAAGTGAGATCCTCAGACTGGCTTTTGACAGATGCCGCTCTCATTCCTTTTCTCTAACTCTGCGGGGACTTCAAATGAACTGGTGCCCTCCAGTGGCTGTGAGACGTTTTGGCGGTGCTAGCTTCAGCAGATGTTTGCAGAGAATGAAGTGCAGGACTCCAGTCTGCCCCCCCTGCAAAACTCTTCACCCCGAGAGGAGTACCCTCCCCAAAGTCTGGGCTCCCACCCTACTAACCAAACACTAGATGCAAACTAGAGGCCAGTGACTGATGGATGGTGGAGATATAAAAATAAATGCTATAATTTTTTTTCTAGTTCATGCATTTCATAAATTATTTTGGATACATAAGAAGTTGAGACTAGTTCCAGATAAACTCTATCATTGACCTTTGGAGTTCTTTTCTTGGTTATGAGTTATCCTCAAGTTATGAGTTATAACGAGTTATTAAGCTTCCAAGGTCTGGAGCATTCCAGGTACTAAATCAGCATTTAGGGAGTGGATGCACTGATGTTAGAAGCTGTTTGCAGGACCAGTCCTGAGTGTGCAGAATAGAGCTTATGGTATCTATGCAGTGTACCGACAGAAAAAAGGGTCAGAGCAGAAACAAAGAACTGAGGTGTTTGTAATTCATTTTTCAAACTTTGATCCTTTTTAAATAAAGTATTCAATCATATGATTTAAAGGTTTATGTATGATTTTCCATTTTGTGTGGTCTAGATAAGGTTTTTCAAAGTTCATATCATTCACTGCATTTTACTAAATGTTATATACTACTTAGGGACATTTAGAAATGTTAGAATGTCCTCCTTTTCAGAAGTCATAGTTTGTATAGACAGAAAAAAGTCTAAATAAAAAACATTTTATTTGTAGAAAAGTGTGTTTGTGGGGGCCTCCCTGGTGGCACAGTGGGTTAAGCAACATACTATGAAGCAAACCGCAGCCACTGCAGCACGAGTTCGATCCCTGCCACCAGGGAGGGGACCTACATGGCACAGCAGACCTCTCCTGCTGTGCCCGCTGCTCCCCTCAGCAGTGTACTTTCGTTGATTTGCCTGTTCTGCTCCCTGCTCTCTGTGGTGAATCCTCTCACCCCCCCCCCACTTCTGGCCTGTACCCCAGCTCTTGTATGCATAAATAAAATAAATCTTTAAAAAAAAAAGAAAAGTGTGTTTGTGGTAGTGAAGAAATGTGGTCAAGTGTTTCAGACACTATGGTAGGACACATTTTACTTGTACACTAAGGAAAACTAGTGTAGAGGGAAAAGTCCATGAAGTCAGATTGGAGGTCTCTGAGTTACAGTCTCAGAATTGTACCTGCCCTGGTGATCTTGGGAAAATAACAAACTCATGTTCCCCCTTCTACTTTCAGGAAAAGTAATGTGTATGTAAAGTCAGTTGTGAGAAAGATTCTGGTTGCAGCCGTCTCCATAATCAGGTCGACCCTACTGGTTGAGTTTGTGACCAACACATTTGATATTTTAGTCCTTTTTAAGTACTTTAAATGCTTTGCTGTTTTAACATAAATATTCAGAAAGCGGTTAAAAGGCAAAACATGTTTATGGGGGTATAACAATTCCAACAGTGGGTAGCAGATTCAGATTAAGAAGCCTAAAATGTGCCCCCAAAAGGGACAAAACAGGACTTTTTATGGGAGGAAAAGAGGAACATGTGATAAGTGGTTAGAGAGAAGCATTGTTGTGTTACTCAGCAGAAACTATCCTTAGAAATACTTGTTAACAGTTCTCTAGAAAGAACAAAGGGGCAACTCAAAAGTCCTATCTTTCTCAAAAGTCCACACTTACCACTGCTCAAGCAACTATTTGCTCAATGACTTCTTGAATCAGTCGCTGTGGTCTACACCGAAGGTGTTGGACCCAGTTCACAGGAGACAGGAAATGCGACTTCTCATAATGACTCTTGCTCCGCTCTCAAGTGGCTCCACATGTGTCAACTTTTCACAACCTGACAGAATTTTAAGGGACTTTATCTCAACACAGAAGTTAGTGTTTCCAAAACTATCATCTCTATTTAGTTTGAAGAAACTTTCCTAGTGCTAGAAAAATTCTAAAACTAGATTATGGAGACGGCTGCACAGATCTATGCATTTGCTAAGAACCACTCAATCACACAGCCACAATGGGTGAGGTTCATGTTATGTAAATTAGACCTCACTAAAGCTAAGTGCAAGTAAATCTCAAATTTTTGCTGTGATGTGTGGATTTGGGGTATTCTATTCAAATCAAGAAAGGGGAATGGGAAAATATAGTTATTTTCCCCTAAATTCTGCCTTTTTTTTTTAATGTTTAGGATAAGCTTCTGCAATACTAGTGTTATTTCCTCTATAAATGATATGTTATCTTCATTTGTAATAATGTCGTTTTAAAATCAGGAAATTCTTTCAAGCTATTATGTTAAAATACATGTAAAAAATTAGGGAGTATAACTGAAAATTCACATGTTCTATAAAAGATTGACAATTTACGTTCTCTTTATGGGGTTATTGGTTTTTGCTTTTTTAAAAAGAAAAAAAAAACAAGCTTTAATGTTAAATTTGGTATGCGGTGACCAACTGAGAAATTGTGTTATGCATGCCAAGAGCAAGAGGCTTAAAAGAACACATTTCCTTTGAGGTTTTCACTAAGACGAAGCTGTGAATTCGTGTTTGCAGACTGGACAATTCGGGGGCAAGATCTGATTAGCAGCAGGTTAGACATTCTCCTCCTTTTTCTCTAAAAAGCAACAGCACACGCGCGCCGCTCACGCTGAAGATGCAGGACGAGGACGGGTACATGGCGCTGGACACACGCCTGGCAACGAGGAGCTCGGGCCCCGCAGCCCAGCGCCAAGGTAAAGGCGAGGAGCTCTCGCTCCCAACCGGCCCGCGTTGACCCGTGTGGGCTGACGCAGATGGGTGAGAGCGACACCGGTGCGGGCGCTGCCTCCAGCGTTCTGGGGCCCTGTTCCTGGCGTCCAGACCGCTGCAGTTCTCGGGGCTCCCTGGGGCCGCCTTTGCTCTGTCGCTGTCTCCTTCTTACCTCTGTGCCACGTTTCTGCTCTCATTTATAACTGTGGGGCCGAAGTCAGTTCTTTAAACATACTACTTGGTGCTATAACTACTTTAGGACACCCTCAGGAAATAGATAGACTCAAAATTATTAAAGAAAGGAGTATTTTGATGTGGTCCTCTACCTCTTTATCATTTCTGAAATATGGGGGTTTTAACACCAATTATTAACTACAAAAAACTTTCAGATGTTTTTCACCAAGTGAAATGATTTATTTTGGAAAAGAGATGGACTAAAAGAGCACAGAATGGCTCTGCTATGCAAACTTTTCTACACTCAGTTTGTAGACGTCATTTGTAAGCCAAAATGTGTGTGTGTGTGTTTGCGTGAAGAACTGGGGTACAGGCCAGAAGGCCAGAGGTGCAGAGTGTGTGTGTGTGTGTGTGTGTGTGTGAGACGGAGAGAGAGAGAGAGAGAGAGAGAGAAAGAGAGAGAGAGAGAGAGAGAGAGAGAGAGAGAGAGAGAAAACATACACCAGAGACAGAGCAGAGAACAGAGCAGGCAGATCGTGGGAAACACACTGCTGAGGGGAGCAGCCGGAGGTCTGCTGCGCCACATGGCCTGGGCCCGTGCCAGGGACTGAACTCATACTGTAGCAGTGGGGTAGTGCTGAGACTTACCCCCAGGCCACCTGGAAGGCCCCCAGAATGTGTTGTGGTGAAGAAAGGGAGCTCAGGAAATTCCGCAGTTCCTGAATTCTGAACGGACATATGTTAATGGTGATAAGCTGGTAGCTAGGAGTGTGTCTTTTGCTAATATCTACTAAAGCTCAGGGTCAGACATGTCATACTTGAATCTTGCGGATGAGTTAAGCCTTGTGATGATAAGCTTTTACTTTGGGTAACTACTCACCTTTTCTCATGTCTTCGTGCCAGTGATTAAAACAATCGTATATTCTTGTTCTCTCCCTCTTCTCTCTCTCTCCTACACATTATATATGTATATGGATTTATATTTAGATACACATACCTATATCCATATCTATTCCCTAACTAGGGAAACCATTTGTTCATGTGACATCACGTTCCTCCATTTTCCTTCAGTTCTGCTGATGTCAAACAGAATCGTTCTGAGGCTCTGCATTGAGCAGAAGCCGCTGTACAGCGCTGGGAGAGCTGCAGCTGGGGCACAGTAGAATGCTGAGGAGTGTCCAGGAGCAGGAATTGTTGCTGCACTTTTCTATAACTTAAGGAAGCAAACATGACTTACACGTGCTGTTTGTAGTTATAACTGCAGAAGGTCAAATTCTCTACCATTCACTGGGCTCCCAAGGAAGTCCTTAATTTTGGTAGGTCTTGCGTATTCTTAGCTCAGGACTTCAGTTGTCAGCAACGCAAGGAGAAGCCACTGTCACTGTTCCCTCAGCACGAGTCACGGTGGGCGGGACAACTGGGCTCTCAAGATGGCGCCCACCTGCTACGCGCTCACGGTGGCTTGGGCACTTCTCGCGAAGTTGTAGACTTCTTGTGTTCGTTTTCAAAAACTTCTTGGCTGTCTATAAGTAAAACGTCCCCTTACTTCTGTTTCAAATGGTTATTGCTTATACTAAGGTTGCTGATTTTATGTTAACTTTACGTCTGCATCTCCTGAATTTTTTTTATTATTTGTGCGATTACAGTAATTTTTCCCAGTTGATAGTTTTTAATTTTGCCAAATACACATTCATATTATCTTCATACATTTATATCTTTCTTCTAATTAAAAAATAAATTCTGATCAGATTATTTTACCTGTATTAAATATACCTTCCAAACAATGTTTAATAATAGTGGAGGTTGGCTCTAACATTTTTGCCTTGGGTTTATTGAGATATAGATGACATATACCATTGTATAAGTTTGAGGTATACCATGTGATAATTGAACACATTTATATATTGCAAAATGATTAATGCAGTAGGGTTAGTTAAAACCTCTATTACCTCCCACCATTGCCATATCTTTTTGTAGTGAAAACACTTAAAAGCCACTTTCTTAGCAAGTTGCAAGGATATAATACAGCATTGGTAACTATGGTGGTCTGGTTCTACAGGGTACTCCTCATACTTTATTCACTCATGAAGGCTTAATGTTATATACACCCTAAGTGACATCTCCCCCAGCCCCCATCCTTCAGTTTCCCTCTTATGTGTGTATTGATTAACAAATTATTGCGGCCATAGTTATACACATACTCTTTTCATTTTCTGTTCTATACTTAATTTTTTCCAAACTTTTGTGGGAAAGCTTCCAGTGTTTCTTAATTAAATATGGTGTTAACTTTTAGACAAAAACCTTTTATTGAACAAGTATCTGTCAATTTCCAATTCATTTTTTTAAACATAAAGGTGTTGCATTATATCAAATGCATTTTTAATATCTCTTGATATAATACATTTCCACCAACTCTATTAATATATTAATGCCCCATATCTTTAAAATTCAAAAATCTATGTAATATCCACTCCTAGTAATACAACAGGTATAACTTTTTGGAAATTCATTGTTCTAAGCTGATTCGTGTGATTAACCTCTCAGATTATCCTGTGATGTTGCGCTGGTATAAAATCTTTTTGGGAATATCGGGAACACTCAATGCTATTCTACTTTTGATTTTCATCTCCCTGATCCTACTGGGTAAGTTAAAAGATCTTAATTAAATAAAAATATGAAAATGTTTTTGTTCCTCTCATGTCTTCTTCTACCCATTCATTATTACATTACTCATGATCGAGTGAGGAGTGGCCACACACCAAGTTCCATCTCCAGAGTGAAGCGCTTACTGTGTCGTTGAGTCAGGTCGGAATCTCTTCCTTGAATGTCACTCATCTAAGAGGAGGAAAGTGTGTGTGTGACATTTATTTAGGAAATCAATTTTCAGATTTTTTAGACAAAATTCTACTGTATTTTCTTAAGTTATTTTTATGTATTTTGCTTACGATTATGTTGCATTTACCCTTGCTTTTGTCCAACGGCTATTTAGTAAGCAACTTCTATCCCCCAAACATAAATTACCCATTAATTTTAAGAGAAAGGGATAATCATGGTGAGCAATGTCATATTCTCGTGGTAGAAGAAGCTGGTTTTGAACATAAAAAGATACGAGTAGTGAACAAAACATGGCATCGCAGGGGTCAGAAGAATGTCAAGAGAACAGAGGAGAGTATTCATGCTGCCAGAGCATGACTTATTCACTGTCTGAGCCTCCATCCTTGAGACCATGCCCAGCTGACCCCTCTCAGATGCGTGTTCTGTGCATGGACTGATTGTGTGAGACTAAGAAGTAGTTTCATGCAGTAGACAAGAAAATGAAATTTCCTCTTTACCACGTCAGTTTTTTTCTCATTCCCACTGGCATAATCAGTTCAAAGGCTGTCTTTTTTTTTAAAGGATTTTTTTTAAAGATTTATTTATTTATGCATACAAGAGCTGGGGTACAGGCCAGAGTCGCGGGAGGTGAGAGGATTCACCAGACAGAGCGGGGAGCAGAACAGGCAGACTGACTGAAACACACTGCTGAGGGGAGCAG
>JAGFMF010012267.1:195143-213462 GCA_019455555.1 Galemys pyrenaicus
GCAGGAGAGGTCTGCTGCACCATGTGGGTCCCCTCCCTGGCCGGCGGCAGGGATCGAACTCGTGCTGCAGTGGCTGCGGTTTGCTTCATAGTGTGTTGCTTAACCCGCTGAGCTACCAGGGAGCCCCAAAGGCTGTCTCTGAGTCATTGCCACGAGCGAGGATTTACTCAAGCTCAGAAAATCCTGTCTTCAAGTTTCTCAGGGAGTGTTGCTTCAGTGCCAAAGTGAAAACAATTCAACTGCCACCTGGCACGATGACACTGGCAACCTAAAGGGGAGTGGTGACAAGAGAGGAAACACACGTGACAAGGACGCTCACCCCTGTGCTTCTGAGGCCACACACCTCTCAGGTAGCTCTCGGGGCTTTGGCTGCTACGGCTTTAATTCTCTGAATTTTAATTACAACTAACAAATTATCCATTATGATTTTAAGCTTAGAAATTTTAATCACAAAATTTTGGGAATCTGTTTCTTATTTCAATGATTTTTTTTTTTAGTTTAAACTTTTAGCATTCTTGAACAATCTTTGAGCCCATGATATTCATTTTACAGTATAAAATGTGATAAAAGGAACACACCGATTTATAATTATGTATTAAAGGATTTTTCTTTAATCCGCTAGTTTATGTTATCTCCTTTATCACTTTTGAAAATATCATGTATTTATGATTTAATCATTCTCCTTTTGGATAGTCTATTTTACATGTTCAAGTCCCAAACCAGTGGTAATATTGTAATTTCACTATTTTATACACTGACTAATTCCTGATTATGTAGAATGTCACATTTTTTCTGAGGGAAGGGAGATTTGGTAGGTAATCAGATACTGTTAAATGTTCATTAGAGTCAGTCTCCTGTACATCACTACATCATATTTGTTTCCTATTTTTTTTAGTGAGGTGATATTATCAAACTTATATAAAGCTACTTATTGACAATTAAATTCAAGAGACTATTCAACATGCAGCCACATGTCTAAGTAGCTCCACAACATTGTCATCACCCTAATAAAGAAATCTTACAGCCACACCCATTAAGCAACTGTTCCTCATTCTCTCTCCCCCAGCTTCTGGGAATACTAATCTGTTTTCTGGATTTACTGCTCTGACATGGATTTTACAATACTTAACTTTTTGGTGTCTTCTTTCATTTAGTATAATATTTTAAAGATTTCATGTTGTATCATGTATCAGTACTTTTTTCCTTTTTATGAGTGAATAGTATTCCATCATATACATATCCCACAAACTTATTTAAGGGATAGTGACTCTCTAATGTTTATGGGATTTCACTTTGGGGGTGATGATAGTAGTTCTCTATATATGGCACCACTGTGGATGTACTAAAACCATGGCATCAATAATGTAAAATTGTTAAAATAATGAATTTTATGTTAAAGGAACTTTACTGAAGTAGTTACAAAAGAAGATTATAGTGCTTATGCTTGAATACTGTCCTGCACTTCTAATTGGATATATACCTTACTTTTTCTTCACTGCTTAGCAGAAGTCACAGATGCTTTCAATTTGAGAAAACCTAAATTTAATTTTAATTTAAGGAAGTCAAAGTTGATGAACTTGCACTTATAACAAGGTTGAAAAGCATTGTGATTAATCTCAAAATTGTTTAATATCAAGAGTGAGATACTAAAGGGAGATTTATGCACCTAACACAGGGAAAGACTCTAAAAGTTCATGTGAACAGATTCCAAGAAAATAGTATAAATAATACTCAGTTTAATCTCTCAAGTATTAGTAATATAATATATAACAACTTTGTTGGTTTATGTTAATTTAGTGATTTTTATTAGACCTTGGCATGAAAAATCTCATTTTGCTTCATCTTACTACCAAATCTCCCTTCCCTCAGAAAAAATGTGACATTCTACATAATCAGGAATTAGTTAGTCAGTGTATAAAATAGTGAAATTACAATATTACCACTGGTTTGGGACTTGAACATGTAAAATAGACAATCCAAAAGGAGAATAATTAAATCATAAATACATGATATTTTCTTAATTTCCTTGAAATACCCTTTGCATTTTGAACACCTGTGAATCTGAATACTTTCTTATGAGTAATTCATACGACGTTGAACTATTTTTTGCCTCCAATTTTCAGAGATACACATGCAATTTATTTTTTATTTGTTTCCCCAATTCCCTTGCAGGATTGTGCCCATCAGAATGGCTCAAATATCAACAGAAGTGTTACTGGTTCTCCAGTGAAATGAAAAGTTGGAGAGACAGTTATGAGCATTGTCTGGAAAGAAAATCTCATCTCCTAATCATCTACGACCAACTTGAAATGGTAAGTGTTTAGTTTCTGGAACATAGCAGTCTCCTTTTCCCAGTTAAAATGATGTTCCTCACGTTTCCTCCCACTCAACCATTAAATGACCATTTATCTTAATTACTGAGGTTAGGGTTCCACTTCTGTTTTCCACTTGACATCAGTGATTCAGTTGACCCACCCTCCTCCTGACCTGAATACTTGTATTCCGTTATCAAGTAGTGTGTACGTGTATATGTTGAATTCGTAAAGTATTACATAATGTGTGCAAATAAGATATAAATTGATCTGTGTGCGAATCTGCCTATGGAGTGCTAATTGTCTAGTAAACTTCCAAAAACTTTCTTCATTTAGCTGAAGTATTAAAATAGTCTGTTGAATCACTCATCAAGCTCTTTTTAGGATTTTCTACAGAAATACCTAAAACAGTCAAACTACATGTGGATTGGGCTTAACTTTACCTCCTTGACAAGAACATGGACCTGGGTGGATGGTTCTCCATTACATTCAGAGAGGTGAGTCTTTCCTAAAAGACAATTTTATTATCCACTGTAGAATGTATCTTCACAAACTACCTCTAAGTCTAACCGAATCAACTCTGAAATAATTCTTGGCACTAAGGCATTTGAAAGGATGAAAATTAATATGATATTTACTGAAGAAATGATAACTGTTTTGGTTTGTTTTTCCAGTTAAAAGGACTTGAAAATAATAATGGTTTTGCATTTATTGTTTAAAATCAAACTTATTATGGCAATATGCTCTTCTGTTTTCTGTGTTCTCAATGCTTTCTTTAACTACCTCTAGCATTTGAGAAACAATGCATACAATCTTTTATTTTGTATGATTTACATAATGTTAAAAGACAAACAAGAACCACAAGACAGAACGAAATAATTCAAACTTTCAACAATTGCATGATCGGTGAGAATGTAACAATTTTCATCAACATTTTTGTGTGTTTATACTACTTTAACTATTTAATTAGAGATGTGCATAGTAAAACATGCAAATTCAAATAATATCCTTATGTGGATAGGTAGAATAATATCCCCAAAGATGTCCTATAGCAATCTTCATATTCTATGATATGTTACCCTACGTGACAAAAAAACCTTCTGGGAGTCTCATTGACTTAAACATCAAGACAGGAATATATTGCATTTTTCAAGTGGGTCCAATGAATTTCAAGGGTCCTGATGCAAGGGGGAGCATGGGGGCAGAATCGGAGGAGATGTGAAGGTGAATACAGATGTGCCCAGGACCCAAGGAATGTGAGTGGCCTCTAGAGGTTTCAAACATCAGCAACAACGACAAAACCACAACAGAACAAAACAAAAATAAACAGACAACTGCAAATCAGAGACATTCTGCAGGGAAGAAGGAGGGGCTGCAATCAGGGCAGGGGTGGGAAGAGCACAAGGGCTGTGCTGACGGTGCACGGTGACTCGGGGTGGGACTTCCATGTATGGGGACCGGACCTAGAAAGCAGAAATTATAAGAAAAATAAATTTAAAAAAGGAAAAGGAAAGATGGATTTTCCCCTAGGGCATCCAGAAGGCAGCTCTAAAGATGTTTGATTTTAACCCTGTAAGACCTGTTTTGAACTTCTGATATCTGAAACTGAATGAGAACAAATCTGTATGGTTTTAAGTCAGTAAGTCTGCGCTGACACGTCACTGCAGCGACAGGAAACAGGCACACAGGCTTCGTTCTGTCACTTGCAAACAGACTCTTCGGGGAGCTCTGCCAGGCAGAGAAAGCAATTCTTACAGTGAGTCAGGATACTATGTTTGAAAATGTTGTGAAATTTTTGGGTCCCCTTTTTATTTAAGAGAGGGTATTGGCTGTAAACACAAATGAATGTCTTCGGTCATTGATGATTAGCAACATATTTATGGTCCCTCCTGCAGATTCTCCATAAAAGGACCAGACAAAGAAAACAGCTGTGCTGCCACCAAGGGAAACACACTCTACTCTGCAGCCTGCAGCAGCGCCCTCAGATGGGCCTGTCAGTACTAGAAATGGGACAGATGTTGATAGTGCTTGTTTTTGGACACGTGGATGGAAATAAGTCTCTATGGAGGTCCTGACAGTGAGAGACAGATTTATATCACCCACAGACAGACTTGCAAAGTCTATTTTTGATGTCTATGTAGATAAACTCCACAAACTTCCTTTTTCTTTTTACATTACAAAGTTCTAAATATGTTGTCCCACTCCCAGAGATCATGGATCTCACGGAGTGGCCAGATGAGAAGGTGCTGGCCTCTGTACATGCATTTCATGTTTCTTTCCCTTGCTGATCTCTCATTTCATTTTAATTGCAGTTTAACCTTAAATAATGCACATTTCCACTGGGAAGGGGCCACTTGTAAATAGTTTTCCTACAGTTGCTCAAGTGTTAATTAGATAATTATGCAATTACATAATTGTGTAATAATACACAAGTATTATTAAATACGGTATATTATATCAGTATTGCATACGGTTGTCTCTTCTGCAGGGCCAAAAACCTGCCATGCACAGAACATGTGTTTTTGGCCCATAATCTAAGTGCCCATTGAGGAGATTGTATAAAGGGCAGCAGTAAATACACAATGGAATATTTCCAGTGAACAATAAAACACAGAACAAAATACAAGGAGTACAAAGGACTACTGGTTACTACCAATATAGCAAGTCAGGGTGCCTCCCTAGGGATTGAGTCTCAGGCTGTCACCACTGCAGCACGAATTCAATCCCCAGCCAGGGAGCTGACCCACAGGGCGCAGCAGACCTCTCCTATTTCCCGCTGCTCCCCTCAGCAGTGGATTTCAGTGGATCCTCCTGTTCTGCTCCCCACTTTGTCTTTGGGGAATCCTCTCACCCGCCATACATCTGGTATGCACCCCAGTTCTTCTGCATAAAAATAAAGTCTTTAAAAACATTCAGAATTACCAATATTGGATGTTTATACAGTGTACGACTCAATAAAGAGAAACATAGAAATGAAGGGATACAAATGAGGTAAGACTTCTGAGATTAAGGGGGGTGGTGGGCGAAAGGGTCAAAAGGAGTGAGGGATGGTGTGGGAAAGAAAAGTTTAAATAAAAGAACAAATTTTAAAAATTAAATATTTAAAAACAATGTGTAAAAATAATGGTAAATGTGGAAGATCACTTCCTGGGCTGGTTCCCCTAGTGCTTTAGTTTTTGGGTTTTTTTGTCTTTATACATGCAAGACTAGGGTGCAGGGCAGAGGATTCTACACCCTCATGGTGCTACCACTTAACCCCTTGGACATCAGGGAGCCTGGTACCCCTAATGTTTACATAAAAGGTCAACCATATTTTTCTCTTTCCTTCTTTATTTATGTATATTTGACATCAATTGTAATCCCCATGTATTCCCCATCACCATCTCACCAGTGCACCCTCACCTCAGTCCCCCGTGCTCCTGTCTGCCCTCAACACTCTTCCTCCCCCCTCCCCACCAAGTGTCTCCAATTTGTCCTTGTCTTTTTGTTTTTTGTCTTCCTCTTCCTCTCTCTTCCTCTTCCTCTTCCTCTTCCTCTTCTTCTTCTCCTCTTATTATTATTATTATTATTCTTTTCTTTGATCCTTATTTGGTTCCCTTATATTCTTCCTATGGGAAAACCATCCAGTATTTTTCTTTTGCCTTCTGACTTATTTCACTGAACATAATCCCTTCCAGTCCCATCCATGTTCCTATGAATGACTTTATTTTATCATTTTTGATTGCTGAATAGTATTCCATTGTGTATATGTACCACATCTTCCTGATCCAATCATCTGTTTTTGGGCACTTAGGTTGTTTCCAGGTCTTACCTATTGTGAATAGTGCTGCTATAAACACAGGGGTGCAGGTATTTTTTTGAATTAGTGTTTTTGTGTCTTTTGGGTGTATTCCTAGGAGTGGGATTGCTGGATCATATGGAAGTTCCATTCTTAGTAGTTTGAGGAACCACCATACTGCTTTCCATAATGTCAACCATATTTTTCAGTCACATTTTCCAGAAAGTTAAGCAAAATGAGCTTCTCTTCCCTCTGTCCACAGACACTCCGGTGACTCTGCCATAGCCATTCATAGATGATCAAAGACATAAATATGACCTGAAATGCACAGAAAATATAAACAATGATGAGCTGTCTAGTCATATTAAGTTTGCCTGTCACAGTTTTAAAAGTTGCTAGTATAAATGTAAAGTAACTCATTTTCCAACCATGTTTTCATTGAATTATTGAAATCATTAACCTTCTTAACTAGGGGAAATTTTAGGGCAATCACATGCATAAATTATATATAAGGATACAAAAAAATCATATCAGAATTAATCTTGACTATGATATCACATCAACCAACTTGTATTTTACCAAGGGATACAAAGTTATTGAATGTTAGAAAACTTCTGTCATTCACCACATTAAAAGACAAAAAAGGTGGAGGAAACATCAAAAAAGATGCAGCAAACAAGCATATAAGAAAATGCAAACTCACTTCAAAAAAACTTTTAGAAAGTAAGAATAGAAAAGAATACCCTTAACTATTAAAAGGCATATTAAAAACTAGATAAAACACTATGGATGTTAAGATGTTAACATTTTCTATAAAATGTGAAACAAGATAAACACGTTGACCATCAATATTAGCCCAGCAATCATTGTATCTTTATTAGACAAGAAATCTATAACAGTAATTATACAAAATACTAAAAATGTTCTTATTAGATGCTAGGTTTTGTAGTGTTTAAAAGAATCCACAAATAATTAGAAAAACAGACATTGAGCAGAAAAATAACCTAAATAGTTATACTTCTATATAGAAAAAACTATTTTAAAGGAAAATAAAGTTACATCATTGCAGTAGTAAAAAACGCCTGTGTATGTTACATGAATGCTATGCAGTAACTGTGTAGAAAAATTAGAAGCCATAGAAAAGGACAAAGATTAATACAAGATATACATACTATGAGTGAATAAAAGTGACACAGGTAACCCACTTCTAAAATTGGTATACAGAGTCTCTGAAATTATGACATTCTCTCAAACCCACACAGCCCAGCAAAGACGCAGGGCATCTGAAAAGCAGAAAAAGCAGCGGGAAGAAGTAACAGTTATCCAGGCGTGCTGTCTGCGGTAGCATCGACAGGGCAGAGCTGAGCGGAAGCTGACCGGGGAGACAGACAAGGCCTCCGGCATTAAGCCACCTCACCTGTGGCTCTAAGTCAAGCGCTGCGAACACCTATGGGTGCCCATTCTTCTCGCAAATCCACCTTCTTTCCATGTAGCACCTGGCGGTCGCCACGCCACCCTGGTGCAGGTAGTGGCACCCGTCGTCCCCCGCTGCGTCACGCCTGCAGTGAAGAGCGGACACGTGGCCTGGGCAGCGCACGCCCCTCCCCTGCCCAGCGCCCGTCCAGCACGCGCTGCTTGTCCAGAGCCGGGAGAAGGGTGTGGCGGCACTTCTCCCAGCGGGGCTAAGCTCTCTGCCCAGCTGGCCCCAGGGGGCTCTTCCAAGGCTTCTGTCTAATGCACGTCTGGGTCGTTGAGTGAGCTGCACGCTCCCGCGCCGAGGGCCCGGGGCCAGTGCGCTCCTCCTCTCTGTCCTCTCCCCCGGCCCACCCCACCCAAGGGATGCTCCGCAACATCTGGAGAGAATTTTGGTTTCACAAGTGGAAGGAGGCAGTGGGGGGACCTGCTAGAGACCGGGGGTGCTAGGGACGCCCCGCGATGCACAAGAAGTCCCGCAACGAGTCGCGGGATGCCACCTCTGCTGTCACCGAAGCGCTAGCGCACGCTAAGACGGCGGGCGGCACCTGTGGGCCGCAGACCCTACGCTGTCGGGCCGCACAGCCCGTTTTCTGTGCTAGAAGCCTGAAGACAGGAAGGACAGCGTGAAGGACACTTTCCATTCAAAAGCAGTCAGGTTAGAATGACAACAAATTCACCTCGGACTCTAAGACATGTCAGCAAACGGGCAATATGAGCCTGAAGAAGAGATACTACAAGGCTGGAGAAGACCGATTAAAACTGGGCAAGGATTTAACCCTGGGGAACTGTGTGTACGTATCGCAGTTCTGTTATTTTCAAAGTAGCCAACAAGAAGCTCTTTCTCTGTCTTAATATCCCACTTCCAGCTTCTTCCACGGCCTCGGGGAAACAGTCTAAATCCAGGTACAGTCTCTCTCACTCCATCCTTCCAATGCAGAAATTTGGACTCTCGAGCAACGTGGTAGCCCACGCGTGTTCTAGGCTGACGGTCACTACCAGCCCAGCTGTCACCGCTTCTGCGTTACACAAGAAATGCTGCACAGATGACAAGGTTGTGTTACCTGAATCTGAGCAATCCCACAAAGAAAGAAGTTTACCGTACGTGCCTTTTCCCTGTTGAGTTTTTTGTTCTGTCCAGCAAAATCCAGTAATCATCATGGAGTTTGTGTTGCAAGAGAAAACCCTTTAAAGACAAAATAAACGTCGCCGTTTTACTGGTCGGTTTTGAGTGCAACCCCTTTGTCTTCTTGGCCTGGCGGTGGTGGGAAGACACGACAAGCACCCAGCTCCGGCGCCACCAGAAAGTAACTATGACTTTGAAAAGGTGTTTCATTCTCTGCGGATGACGCTAAGACATGAGGTAAGTTTTCACTATGATACTTTTTGATTCCAAATTGATAAGTATTCAATACAAAAATCCATTCCTCCGGGATTTTAAGTTGCCACTCCTACAAAGCAAATCGCTGCCGTCCAGCTGTGGCTCCGGCGTTCCCATCATCCTGGATCCACCTGCGTGTCAGGACAGACTTCGGAAATACCCCACCAGAGAGGGAGACGAAGACGAGCGTCACGCACCGCGAGAACGGAGCTCTGAGTTAGGGAGGAGCCTCTGAGCCTGCGGGAGGCTCCTGCGGACGTGAGTCTGGAATGGTCTGGAAAGACCAGGAGACCACGCGTGATGAGTGTGGTGAGGGGCAGAGGGCGAGTCCCACTGTAAGCTCAGGGAAGCGTTTATTTGAAGGCAGATTGAGACAGAAGAGAGGACGGATTGTTTTTGGCCAGCTGCCTACGTGTTATGGATCGTCGGGGAATATTGGAGGAGGTTCAGCAGCTTAGGTCCGGATAACTGGTAGGTAAACTTCGGAGTCTGCCCCACAGAAAATGTTAATTTTTATTTGCTCACATTTTAAATAGGAGGGGAAAATGGAAATGATTCAAGAAATAGGCTTCATCTCATTCTGAGGAAACATTTTATAACTAAGCAAAAATATTTTTCAATTGAATTATTTTGAGCAAATTTTCCTTTCAGAATTTTCCCTGCATCACATCTGTCACTCTTTCGTGGAGCCTAATTCGGTCTGTCACTTCAACCTTGCCCTGACCAGGCAGTACATTCTAGTTCTGTATTCAGAGGTGTAAAGATCCTTAGCTCGTGTATTTAAAGACTTCCTTAACTTCAGGCTAACTACTTTTGTGCACTTCTTTGTATGTGTCAATTTTACTGATGAGATTCCCATAAAGGAAAATTTAAAAACATAATTTTGCCTTGTTACCACTGTATTTCTTAAACCTTTAGCGGACACATTGTTTTGTATATCATTGCTAATTTAGCTTTGTTTTTCAAAGAGAAATTTAAAGGGAAGTTCATAGGTCCCTTAGAATGTTCCTCTCAAAGATCTTACAAAATTTACCAAGAAAACCGTTGCCCAGAGAAGCTCTCCCTATTATCTGGAGCTTCCTCCTTCTAGTTTTCTTTGTTTTCTCTTAGCATGTCTAATTTTTCACATTTACTCAGGTTCCTGTATTTTTTTTAATAAATAAATGGTTCTTTCTTTTTTTTTTAAGATTTATTTATTTATTTATGCATACAAGAGCTGGGGTACAGGCCAGAGTCCAGGGAGGTGAGAGGATTCACCAGAGAGAGTGGGTAGTAGAACAGGCAGACTGACTGAAACACTGCTGAGGGCAGCAGCGGGCAAGGCAGGAGAGGTCTGCTATGCCTTGTAGGTCCCCTCCCTGGCCGGCAGCAAGGATTGAACTCATGCTGCAGTGGCTGTGGTTTGCTTCATAGTGCATTGCTTAACCCATTAGGCCACCAGGGAGGCCCAAGTTCCTTTATCTTCTATTGCATTGATTTATTAGTTGCCCCACCCTAATTTAAATTCACTTAAATTTGAGCAAGTCCCCAAGCAGATTGAATAAATACACCTGTTCCCCACAGAAGTAACACACAGTCCTTTCAGTAGTGTTCATTGTTGTGCTACACTGCTTTCCATTTTTTAGCATTTCTTGATTGCACACTATTCCCAATTTTAAAAAAATCAAGTGACATTATCTCCTGTATTGACCCTATTTGAAAGCAATGAGCAACAGTAAAATATGCTTCGGCTGAGCAACTGAGGCGAGAACAGACTTCACAAGGCAGGATTAGAGAGTGTCACAAACCCCAGCTGAGCTTTGGAGATTCTCCTGACTTCTGGGATTTTATTCATGTAAATAAACATTTATTCTTTAAAGATTTGACTTTTAAATTGTACCTGATATTATGCTGTAGCAAAGGATACAATTTCGCACAAAACATGGAAACTGCTGACTGGAAATCATAGTCTGGTCTGGGGAGACCTGCTGCATGAGGAGCCTGAGTGCTGTGCGGGTTGGTGCCGGGGACCCCAGAAGAGTGGCCAGGACTGAGACATCAGAGACGCCTCCTAAGGGGACTGGAGTGGAACACGTCTTCCTTCCTGAGGCAGTTGCCTCTTTGTGGACTGTTTTAAAAGATTTCCAAGCCTCACCAGCAGGTCTGCTTACAGACCCTAAAACATAAAGGCGCCTTCACGTCTACTGCTCGTTTACATCCTGTGTAACCAACACAGTCCCAGCGGGCTTTCACCAGTACCTCACGTTCTGAACATCTTTCCTATTCTGCGTACCGGGGAGCCCTGTGTGGGAAGGCTTACAGACCACGGCGGTGTTCCCGGCGCCTCAGCCCAGCATGACTCACAAGACATGCGCGTGGACTTACTTACCATCTCCCTCAGGTCGTCAATCGCAGTTAAGTTGGCGTGCTGAGTAGAGCAGTTGCTTCTGCTTGAATTCCAATCTTTTTCCTCTTTAGAGAAAAAGTAGCATTTGTTTCTATATGTGATCCATTCATCTGGGCAGTTGCAGGGAATACAGTGAAGTTTGTTCTCTGGAAATGAGAGATACTTATTTTAAGGACCAGATGATCATAGACCCGTATTCTGAGACTTGGGGGACAGACAGGATCCTGATGTAAAAGAGGATGATCGTGATGAGACTTGCAAATCTATCAGATAACAAGTTGATAAGTAGATTTCTTGTTAGGTGAGACAACAGGATTTAACAGGACAGTGGATTCCTTTAACTCCCATCTCAGTGGGATGTAGGGCTTCCCACAGCAGCTGGTCTGACTTCACCTTGCCATTTCTGGGTTAATGAAAAAATCCTAACAGCATCTGGGAGTAATGAAAGTAATAACTTATATCAGACTGTTATGACTCTAGGATACATCTTTTAAGCTCTAAGGAAGCAATAAAAATAATAAAACAGGATATCTAACTAAGATATAGGTTGAGTTGTCTGGTACCAAGTAGGAGTGAGCAGCATTGTATGGTTCTGGGTTAAAGAATGAAAAGAACCCACGAGACTGGGAAGGTGGAAGCAGAAGCTCTATTCCTGTAGACCTGAGACCGGTATTTCAGTGTCTTTAGATGTTTCCCCTTTGCAGTATTGGCAGCCAAGTGTCTTAACTTTTTCTTTATTTTTTTTAAAGATCTATTTATTTATGCACACAAGAGCTGGGGTACAGGTCAGAGGTGCAGGTGGTGAGAGGATCCACCAGAGGCAGAGTGGGGAGCATAACAGGCAGATCCACTGAAACACACTGCTGAGGGCAGCAGCGGGCGAGGCAGGAGAGGTCTGCTGTGCCATGTGGGTCACCTACCCAGCCGGGGGCAGGGACTGAATTCGTGCTGCAGTGGCTGCAGTTTGCTTCATAGTGCGTTGCTTAACCCACTGGGCCACCCAAGAGGCCCCCAAGTGTTTTAACTTTTTAGGCTTTTTTCTCATCTCTGGGTCCTCCAGATACATTGGGCTATAAGTCAAAATCATCAGTGACAGTCTGTGACCTTCTAAATCACACGCCCAGTCACGTTATCTTTAAATGATGTCTCAAGTCCTGCTCTTGTAACATTTGCAATATTTCCCTGCACACCCCAAAGCTCAAGTTTTTACATTTTTAAAATAATCAAACATAACTTAAAATTCAAATAGCATTTGTGACATTTAAAAATTACATAATAATCAAATTTCTGCCTTCAGTTTTATTGAAACTGAGTCATTCTCGATATAATGTGCTCTGTGGCTGTTCTTGCCTGACAAATATGGGGTTAGGTAACTGTAGCAAGACTGAATGGTTAACAAGGCCTAAATGACTTTTACTTTCTGTCTCTCTCAGCTTCCTGGCTCGCTTATTCAATGACTTTTGAATATGTGATGACATGTAACACCAGCACGGCCTGTAATAAAATAAACAGGATGTGAAGAAGAAAAGCGCCACGTGCTTGTGTTTATACGGAGTTGTGTTCACGGGCAAAACCAACCTACGTCAACAGCTGTTAAAATAGTTGTTATCATTGATGTGGGACGTTGATGGGGATTTGAGATGATCAGGGTAATTGTGCTGGCACTTCCATTTCCTTACACGTGTCAGGTAATTCATAATAATAGACTCGCTGATACCCATTTACAACAAATTATGGGAAGAACGAGGGAATAGTGAGTAAAGGACAGAAAGGCTAGGGATTGCGATAAGGAGCCAGGAAGGAGGAAAAAACTATGTGAAGAAATAAAGAATCGATTCACTCACCTCTTTCCCTAATAAAAAGAATTAAAATAATTGAAAATCCTACTGCAGATAAAATATGAAATATAAAATGACAATATTCTTTGTACTTGTCTCCAAAAATTGTCTTCAGTATGTTCTTAGCACCTGAGAAATAAAAAAATAAAAAGTTTATACATACGCACACATATAGATTTAAGAAACAGGTAAAAGAAAGATGAGGTTTGCAGTTCATAACTGAACCTAACAAATGTCTTTAGGCAATTCTGATATTTCACAAGAAAAATGCCACGAGATAATCTTTCTTATTCAAAAATAATCTGATTTTTTTCCCTTTGGCTGAAGTTTCTCAGACAGTCCTTAATTGCTACCCAAATGGTCATGTGAATTTTAGTGCCACAGCACAAGGAGTCAGTGGACTCGCCCACATCCCTGACACCATCAAGTATGAACAATATGATGACCACCCTTTCAAGCCACTGAACTTTAGGGTGGTTGTTCATACAGAGCAAGAACTGAATTATTAGATCATGTAAAAATATACTTTGATGTTAAACTTTAATGTTCGCATATACTATTGAATACATGATAATGTTATAGAACTACACCTTTAAAAAATCCGCTTCTGGTATTTAGGCAGTTCCATTCCCTTTTTTAAATCAAACTAAAAACAGTAGCACTCAAATGTTATGTGTTCTTGTCTAATTATCTTTTTAAGTAAAATTTCCAAAAATTAATGAATTGGCATATTTGGGCTAAATATTCTTACAGAAGTATGACACTACTGTACACACTGATGAGAAATGCAGGTACTCGTGACATAATAATGACAGTCATTTCAACTATCTGAGAAATATCATCTTGGAGTTCTGTTAAACTGTGTATTTCTGCCAAATTTCTGGAGACTTGTCATTAGCTGCTTTTCTTTCAGCTTTCTGGAATTTCACAACTACACCAATAACTATGAAGTAGTGGTCTAGTTTCATTTTTTTTCTACATGTGGTGGTCCAGTTTTCTCAGCACCATTATTGAATAAGCTGTCCGTGTTCCATCACATATTCTTTGCTCCTTTGTCAAAAATCAGATACCCATAAATGTGTGGTTTTACTTCTGGGATTTCTATTCACTTCCATTGGTCTGTGGGTCTGTCTTTGTTCTAGTACCATGCTATTTTAATTATTATGGCTTTGTAGTAAAGTGTGAAATATGGGATTATGATACCTCAATTCTCCTTCTTTTTAGTCAGGAGAGCTTTGGCTAATCAAGGTTTTTTTGTGGTTCCATATGAATTTCATCAATATTTGTAGTATTTCCTTGAAGAATGTCATTGGGATTTTTATTGGAATAGCATCAAATCTGTAATTGCTTTTGGCAGGATGGCCATCTTGTAAATGTTGATTCTTCCAATCCATGAACAGTACGTCTTTCCATTTCTCTGTGTCTTCTTCTATTTCTTTTAACAATATTTTATAGTTTTCTCTAAATAGGTTTTTTACTTCTTTTGTTAGATTTATTCCCAAGTATTTGATTCTAGTATTATTGTTTATTTTTGTCTTGTTGACTGTCCATTGATGAGAGTGGGGTGTTGAAGTCTCCTACTATATATGTATTTTCTCTAATGTTTGTTTTCAGAGCTGATAATAACTGTGTGCTTTCCTTTTGAATCAGGACTGTGTCCATTCATGCTTTAACACATATTTATTAATCATTTACTATGCTACTTTCCATAAATATAGTAGTAAGCCAAAAAGATGTAATCCACATCTTCTGGAACTTCTATCTGGTGGCAAGAACTGATGATGAATTGACAAAAGTTAATTTAAAGGCCAAGTTGCAGCAAGGTGTCAGAAAGGCAGTTAACAGTGTATTCTGATTGATAAGGAAGAGACTTTGGACAGCCGTGAGGGCCACTCTGGAAATGATACCAAAATAGCAGGGGCATCATGTGAAATAAAGGAGTGAGACCATGTCAAGAAATAGACCAAATCTAAGAGTGGAGTCTGGAGAGATAAAATGTCGCTAACCATAACGAATGTGACTGGGCCAAAAATAATAGACTCCAGTGGCTAAGAACAAGATGATGCTAAGATTCGCAGGCCTTGTGGAAGGGATTTGAGTTGTTGTTTTTTTTTTTAGTATAATGGGGGAAATCAGTTTTTAGGTGGCTTTTTGACACTAACAAATGTGCTTTACGTAAGGGCCATCAATTCTTTTTAACTTAGATCTTTCAAAATAAAGATTTTGAAATAAACTTTTAGGGTTTTCCCTCTGATTTTTGCATCTGATATTTCTCTTTTTTGCTTTTTCATTTTTTAGTCTAATTTAATTATTATAATTTTACCGAGAACCATCGGTTTACAGTGTTGTCCATGTCTTAGCGCTGCAGGCCCCACGCCCCTGCAGGACAGCTCTCCACTAAGTCCACTGTTTGCCGGGTCTGATTTTATTCACTAAAGTCCCCTGACTATGGGGTGGAGAAACCACACAGGAGGCTCTAACACCACCCAGTCCGTGTGGTGCTCTCGTCAAAACAGACGGTAGCAGAGAGACAGACAAAATCACGGGGGATCTTTCGGGTTTTAACGAGGTTTGTGTGTAACTACAGGAGGAAGGCAGTTTGCTGGAAGGAAGTGAAATCAGATTCTCAAGAACTTTGCGTGGATGGGAGTGGGCAAACTGTTGAAATGAGATGGGTGGTTGTAGTAGGATTTGGGGGGAAATAGATGCAGCAGTTAACCTTTCTATGCATTTGGGCTTGATGTCAGTGTGAAAGAGAGAGAGCTCCCGCCGGTGAAGGCAAGACGGATGGTCAGTTTACAATGATCTTATATGTCACCTTATTAATTTTTTCAATTTCTTATTAGTTTTCTTCAAGAAAATAAATAGTTCTTTTTCTGTGCCTCAGTGAAGTCAATATGTCATCAAGACATTCTATTTTCTCTCCTTGAATTGGTATAGTGGACAGAGGGGATTGCTGTTAGAAACACTGTAGATTCAAATTCCTGATCAGGTATTTTCAGTTCATTTTGTCCTTATCCCTTTAGAACTGATATCCATTCAGCCATGAAGTACCATTATATCATTAAAGGATCGTACCTGCTCTTTCTGAAGGTCTGACTTATACCCGGAATTAGATAAAAGCAATCCTTTGTCATCATTTTCCCTTGTATTTCATATAACTCGCACATCTTTGTACATTTTAGTTATTGTGTATGCTGAGAGGTGAGGATTATTTACTATTATATTAAGTGAAATTACTTTTGATCATTTTCTTATTCATAATTTTACGCAGATAATCAGGTTCTCCTGGGTCCCATTCCTCCAGAATGGTTGTTCTCAAAAATAAAGTGAAATTTCTTACAGTCACTGATGCTCTCATTTAACAAAAACTTCCGAGCTTATGCAAGGAGTTACTCTATGACACATAGCGGGAGTCGAAGAGGAACTGTCTGAACGTCAGCAAACATGAACGACACGTGTGTCCTAGGGCGAGAAACAGAGCCGGTGCAGGCACAGCGGGATAACCCTGATGATAGCTGCACGCTGACAACATGATAGGTGACATTTGCCTACACAGGTGACACGGTCTCTCCGGGCAAGTGGCCAAGCTATGAGGACACACGGCCTTTGGTGCCTGTAGGGCACTAGACCTGCATTTGGGTGACACCAGGCTGGGTAAAGATACATGTGCTACGGCTGCAGCTCCAAACCACGCGTTTGCTGTAAATCATTCAGCACAGTGTGTCCTAGTTGTCGTTCTGAGTTTTTAGTTGGGCGTAACTAGAGCCACAGGTTCTAATGTGGGCGCATCTCTTTAGAAGTCACCCATGCCAGTGTTGTCTGCAGACTGTCCTGAAGCAGCCCACCTCACAGGACCTGGGAAACGCCATACAGCCTTGAAGATCCCCCACCCCACACCACCAATGACAAAGGCTCAATATGCCATCGGTTCCAAGGGGTGGGACTTGGAGTGACATTTACTTGATCTGAGACTTACCTTAATTATACTTCTGAATATGCAGAAACATGATTCAACCAGCTACATATTTATTCTTTATTCCAATCTGTCCATGCCCTGAGTGCTAAAACCTGCGTAGTTAAACTAAGTGCAAATGGTTTTTCCTTTAGAAGATGCTTCTTTCTGATTTTTTTTTACTCAATCACAACACTTGTGCACTGCACAAATCATCCAGAAAATAAAACAATGGAAAATGCTAGTCTGGTATTTGTCGGGAGCCATAAGAATAAAAAGTCCAGTCTCACTTCTTGGTCAGCCGTATCTCTTGGATAAGCAAGGAAGCCAAAACAAGGAGAGCACCAGAATCATAGCCCTCCCACTCTCAAACCCCCAACCAGCAAAGGACAAGTACCCAACACCCAGCCAATCATCCAGAAATAACTCTTCCTCCTGCTCCTCCCCGTAGCCCTCCTGAGCATTCATATACCACTGTTCAAAAATAAAATTTTGAGGCTTGATCAGAAACCTGTCTTACCTCCATTCTTTGCGTCCCTTGTTTGTCTCATTCTCTTAGGTGGTTCCTGCGCGCCCTCATTGTTGCTCCGCAGGCTGGGGCAGGTATTGACTCTGGTATTAACAGATGAATCAGATGAATCTAATAGTAAAGGTGAATTTCAAATAAGTTGCTTAGCCCTTGTAATATATTCAGAAAAGGAATATAAAAAAGAACATACTAGAACATAAATAAGAAGCTAATTATGATTAACAAATGATTATTATTGTAATTATGAGCAATGATTAACAATCAAACATGTGATTTTATTTAACAGTGTTAAACAAAAACCTATTTAAGTAACTTATCAGGGTGACCTGGTGCTGGGTGTATATATTGTTGTGATGCCACTGAAGAGGTGACCCTACACCTCTAAATCACATACAGTGCTGTAAACTAAGTCCCCTCAACTAAAAAAAGCAGTTGGTATTTATTAAACTAAAATTAATACAATTAATTTAATTTAAAAATATTTTAATTTTAGCAATTTAAATTTTGAATTTATTTTTTATTTTTTTAAAAGATTTATTTATTTATGCATACAAGCACTGGGGTACAAGCCAGAAGTGTGGGGGGTGAGAGGATTCACCACAGAGAGCGGGGAGCAGAACAGGCAGATCAACAGAAGTACACTGCTGAGGGGAGCAGCGGGCACAGC
>JAGFMF010012267.1:213559-254689 GCA_019455555.1 Galemys pyrenaicus
CCCCTCCCTGGCCAGCAGCAGGGATCGAACTTGTGCTGTAGTGGCTGCGGTTTGCTTCATAGTGCGTTGCTTAATCCACTGCGCCACCATGGAGGCCCCTAAATTTTGAATTTAAACTTCAGGTTAACATTTCATTTTAACAACTTAAATAATTCTCTGTTCATCCCTATTATTATCTAAACAGCTGAGAATTTTAATTCCCTTTCCTAGAGTAGGCTCCCTGAGTTAAGTAGATGATAGGAAAGTTCCAGGGTGACCAGTGAATTTAAAACCTAAATACCCCTGTTTACTACATTTCCCCCCTTAACTTTCTTAAAGTTGCCAGGAAGTCCGTCAAGGACACCAGGGCAACATTTGCAGGCGGAGCGTGGGAGGGAGACAGTGTTTGGGCTGGTGGGTCTCTGGAGCTGGCTTTATCTCTAACGTGCTGTGGACAGACGCGTGTGAGCGCTGAGTGAGCGTGCAGATGTCGCCAGCATCTCTGGCACTGACCTCGCTAGTGAGAGCGCAGGTTTGAACAGCTCCAACATCTGGTTAATCCCGCTCCGTTCCCAGTTAAGACAAACTGAAGTATAAGATTCAAAACAGTCATTTGAAAATTTGAATTTTATCATACTTTTCATTTATTAACTAAAAAGAGATTTTTCTTATAGGCCTCCTGCCCCCCGTGACTCTCTTTATTCTCTCTCTTTTTCCTAATAAAGTCTTGCTTTTAAATAGAATTCAATAAATAAAGCAACATTTTCTGGCTTGATGGAAGAAACTACAAAGCTTAATTCATGTCTCCAAAGGTTTAACCTGATGCTCCCGACATTCAATGAATAACCCGTTCAGAGCCACCAGTAATGTCCTACCTCGACCCTCTTCCCCGGTTCCTTGGCGGTTGTTGCCGTGTGTTGGGTCTTCATCTCTTGACATGTGGACAGTCTGGCCTATGCCTTCCAAGACCTCTCCCAAGTTTCAACTTTAACAGTGAAATGTCCTTGCTGTTTCCACAGCACGGCCCCAAGCGACAGTGAAGACGTTTCTGAAAGGTCCAGCTTAAGTGTCTGCACCATGTGACCATGGCTGAGTCATACTGAGAACCAGCTTCTCACTTGGGGAAGAAGAGAAGTTTACTGGGAAGTGATATTAGAAAAAAAGTCCTAAAGCCTAAGAACAGCAAATACATAATCCTCGCCGGAATGTCCCGTTTTGTGGTGTGACTCATGCGGATCAGAAGTGGGCTGAGGGAGCTGTTGGAAGAGGCCAGCCCTGGTCACAGGTGCGTTGAGAAGAGACGCCTGAGGCAAGGGCAGAAGCTTCGCTGGTACGGGCCGGCTGCTCCTGCTCCCTGACAAAAGTCCGGATGTGAGGGACACTCCTGAAAGATTGGGGTGCTCCAAAGGCTGCCCCTGCCGGACTCCTTCTCTCTTGGCTAGATTGTCATTCTGTGATTTCATGATATGTGCTTACTGAAAAAACATTCACGGGGGTGGTTATAAAATTGGCTGTTTTTCTAAACAAAATAATTGGATGCTACGCATTTTGGTGATGAACTGCTGATTGGCCAATATTGTAACATAAATTCAAAAAGACAATCCTGCGAAGCCAGGCAGGACTAAATGAAATTGGAATGTGGTTGTTTTATGAACTCAAAAGTCAGTTATTAGATAATTTCCTAGACCTAAACATTCCCTATGGGGAACTGGCTTTGGGAACCGAAGAAAGACCTCTGTGGCTTGGCCCGTCGTGGAAGGCGCTGTATCTCCCAGGTGATAGATGAGTCACGTAGACCCTACTTACTCTCCTCCCTTCTTCTCTGCCTGTTTTACTTAAACCATAATCGTATATAAAAAGTCTCCCTAATAACAAAAATTATTGACATTAGCTTAACTCTAGACCTTGCAGCTAGAAGTCTGTCTTATACTCAGAGTGAAAACAAAATAATTAGTTGTGGCTGTGCAAAGTTGCCCTGCCTGCCTTAACATTAAAAATCTAGTGTGCTGATAGAAACACGTCTTCTCCCACTAGGCTTTACCTTGAAAGTCTGTGTCCTAACTCTTGACTGAGGTCATAAGACCCCAGCTGTTCTTAAGAAAAGATGTCATGACTGTTATCTTTCTGCTCCATTCACATGAGGGTGTAACCCCTCCGCTTGCTTGGAACGTACAAACAAAGGCCGCTGGGACCTCAGGAGGAGGTTTGCTACACTCTGACCAAGTGACAGTGGCTCCTCACTCCCCCTCACTCGCCCACACGTCTCCTACTGTGGGGACCTGGCCTCAGCCGGAGCTGGTCTCCGGCGCTTTGCTTCGCCTCGAGCTGTTGTCAGGGCAGCGCTGACAGGACACCTCCCACGCAGCACAGCCATGGGAAATGAAGCCGCTGACACCTTGGCAGCCTGAGCACAGCGACTGCGAGTCTTCCAGAGGTTGGCCCCTGCAGCCCTCGCCCACAGCCACACTCACCGAGTCTCTCAGTTCTCTATAAATGCGGTCCATAACCTGTATTTTATCTTATTTAGAGCTATGTCCTCTTTTACTAACCACATTTTTCTATCACATTTCCTTCTAGAACTCCTATGAATTACTTACTAGTTGTTTTCATTCTAGTCCTCTGTGACTCCATTTTTCTTCCCTATTTTAATTTCTCTGTGCTGCTTTCTGCTTAGTTTCTTTAAGCATGTTAGTTCTTTAATTTTAAAAAAAAGATTTATTTATTTATGCATATAAGAGCTGGGGTACAGGCCAGAGGTGCTGGGGTGAGAGGACTCCCCAGAGACAGAGTGGGGAGCAGAACAGGCAGATCAACTGAAACACACTGCTGAGGGGAGCAGCGGGCGAGGCAGGAGAGTCTGCTGCACCCTGTGGTCACTCCCTGGCCAGCGGCAGGGATCGAACTCGTGCTGCAGTGGCTGCGATTTGCTTCGTAGTTGCTTAACCCATTGCACCACCAGGGAGGCCTCTGGTTCTTTAATTCTTCTCCAGGTATATTTAACCTACTATTAAAGTGATCTGTTGAAAATTTATTGTAATTTCTATTTCCAGAAAGATTAGCATTTTATCAAATCTGCTCTTATGTTATTATAGAATATTGTTCTCACCATAGAGTTTTATGTCTGTAGTCATCTGGACCATTTTAAATTCTCTGTCAGCATACCCCTATTCTTATAAAGTTATTGGGCTTTAATTTTGCATTTTCTGTCTCTGATTTATGATTGGCTCCTCACGTGACCTGTAAGTTACAACTCATTTTTATTTGAATGTATTTATTTGTTTTTTAGGTGTTGGATGTGTTGGCTTCTTTAAACTTGTATTTTAAATGTTAAGGAAAAGCCACAGAAAGATGAAAATTATCGCTACTGCTTGACCGATATTAAATTCTACTGATTTGTGGAACTCCTTAGAAACACTACTTGCAAAAGTTGTGGTGGGGATTTATCATAAGCTGGCCTGGTTGAAGTCCCACATTGCCATTTCAAAATGTTCAATGTTGTTGACTCAGACAGAAGAAAAAAAAATAAAACCACAAAACTGTCTTTAGAAAAGACAGTTCTAAAAAACATACTCCCCCCCCAGGGAACATCTGACCCAGGGGAATTTGGAGGCTCCTAGGAACTTGCAGACAGCATCGGTACAGGTCAAGAAACAGGAAGGCAACAAAAATAACCTGTTTAATAGACAGGGGTTGCGGGACTCCATGAACCACGTGCTCCGTGTATAATATCTGACATCCAGTTTTTAAATGACTCACAGCTGCTGGCAGTAACCCTGTCACTCATGGACGATAATGAATCTGGATGCTCTCACAACTTGTAACAACAGAGTGACGGTTGATGATACACTCCAGGCAAGCTCTGAGCTACTGAGTCTCCTCGGAGCTGCGTAAGGACAGTGTGGAGAAGAATATATCCTATAATGAGCTAGATTGAAACCCAAAAAAGTGGTTGAATTCAAATGAAGTCGGAAAACCGGAGTGATGTGGACTCTCCTCTGGCTGCTGATGCACCAAGGGATTGATGCCCCTGGAGTGATTCAGGGGACACTGTCTGGCTAGGGACACTTGCCAGCCAACCTGCCCCATATGAGAATATTGACTGTGTTGGAATGTGACAAACTCCCACACTCTGGGAGAGAAGCTGCTGCCACTGACTAGACTGCTATCTAGAACCTTCTAGAAGCTCCAGCTGGCTATTAGAGGCTTTTGTCCTCTAGAGAAAAAAATCAGAGAATCAGGTGTAGATGAACCAGATAAGGCTCTAGATTTTACAGAAGAAAGGACTGGGCACAGAGTTTAGGTGACTTGCTCAAGACCACATAGGTATGTGGTCTTTAAGCATATTTTTAAGCATATTAGACCATATATGTAAAAATGCATTTAAAACTGTAACTATCAAATTGAATATGTGTGCATATAAAATTATTTTTAAAAATATTTTATTGATTTATGCATACAAGAGCTGGGGTGCAGGCCAGAGACATGAGGGTGAGAGGACTCACTAGAGACAGAGTGGGGAGTAGAACAGGTGGATCCACTAAATCCACTGCTGCGGGGAGACAGGAGAGGTTTGCTGTGCCATGTGGGTCCCCTCCCTGCCCAGGGATTGAACTCAAATTGCAGTGCTGAGGAAGCTCCACAGTGTGGCGCTCAATACCTTGCACCACCAGGGAGGCCCAGTATAAAATTATTATGAATGACTTGTGCTTAGGTTTTCTGCAAAAATGGGAAGTGCGATCATTCCAGCAAAGGGCACAGGGTACTATATTCAACTCAGTGTGCTGCATAAATGCTTTTTTTGTTTTGTTTTGTTTGAGGAAATAAATATTTTCCTGATTTATCACACTCTCCACTTATGGATGAGTCATTTTTCTACTTGCTCCCTAAACAGGTCTGTCTACTTTGGTTCCCAGCCAGCACTTTCGGTGTCTTTATGCATTTTTTTCATTGCATCAATCTGTTTTGATTGTCTGTCATCCGGATGTTGCACTTGGTGATCACATTGCTCCGTGCCTCTCTGAGGGGGACACAAATGGAACCTTCTAGATCTGGATCGGTGTCCACACTCTTCATGAATAATCCGAGGCAGCATGATGGCAGGTGCGAGAACTGGATCTCCAGACACTGTAAGTTTCCTTGGGTGAGTTGGATGTGTGAGAATGAAGTGAAAAGAAACAGAAAAGGAAATGGAATACAACCTTGAAATGCTGATATCTTTGTTTAAGATGAAAAACTACTCAAACGAGGTGGGGAAAACACTTCTGCTTTTATGGAAGCTTGAGCTAAAATGTAAAGTTTTATGTCTCAAGAGAGGGCACAGGCCTGTACCAGGGATCCATTTCATAGCGTGAGCACTAAATCTCACTTCCTCAAAAGCCAAAACTTTTACAAAGAAGGAAAGTTGTTTGCTACGGCTTTGCCAGATCCCAAGGCTGAGGCTGTTTCCTGCCGCTGACTGCGTGGAGGTGGCACGCGAGAGCGCTGACGGTATGGCTGAAGTGCGCCAGGTTCTCTGAGTGACCGAGTTTGCGTCTGGTCGACTCAGAAGCGCATTAGGGGTTTAGTCTTCTCTGCCTTCCCCAGAGTCATCTTGATGTTGAAGGAAAGAGAAGCAGCACATGGGCCGGTGGGTTGACCACTCTGTGTGAGACTGAAGCAGCATCTGCAGAAGGAGCTGGGCTGGCTGAGAACTGACTGGGAGGGAGATTCACTTAGACACGATCTTCAGCCCAGGCTCAGCACTAGAAACAGGAGCAACCTTTGGTGCTCCAGTTGATATTTTGACTCTGAGAAGCTGAAGTGCTCCAGAGGAATCTTGATGAGAGCCCCACATTGCTCAGGGGAACCGGGGGGGCCCAGGGAAAGCAAAAGAGCACCTGAATCTCTTCCAACATTATGTGATTTTTGAGTCCCGGGCGCAGAGATCAGCAGGTTGCTGAACATGTGACTGTTAATCTTTTCATTTTTATTATTTTTGGCCTCTATAGTGATGAACATAGTATCTCCTTTTTTTTTTTTTGTCCTTTATTTATACATATTTGACATCAACTGTGGTCCCCATGGAGTTCCCACCACCATTTCACCAGTGCACCGTCACCTCAGTCCCTTGTGCTTTCTGCCCTCATCTCTGCCCCTCTCCCTCCCCCACATCCCTTAGTGAACTCGTGTAGCAAGTGACTCCAGTGTTACAGTGTCAGCATACAAGGAGTTCGGAAACTAATGGGGATTCCTACCCCCTTTTCTGCTGTGGAAACCACTCTCTGCAGATTTAACAGAAAATTATGAAGACTCTAAAGAAAGTCATGTGGTTGTGTGTGGACCTGCTGGACTTGAAGCTCTTCCAATATATTTGTGTATATTATGTGTATCTTTTTCTCGTTCTTGACTTGGAATGCTTTTCAGAAGATAGTAGAGATTTGCAAACTGTGCTTTTAACTAAACTTTGAAACAATTAATGTTAATGTCCCAGAGATGGGATTTCTATTTGGTAATAAATCTGCATGTGGGACAAGGAAAAAACAAAAGATGGGTCACAGTGAAAAAGTGCAGAAGGACAAAGGACAGTAAGCATAAACAGGTGGATTTTACACTAAAAGTGATCTCTGGTGAATGTATTAATATTTCTGAGCATCAGCATCTACATTTGGAGTGGGGGAAGGGAACACAGGAAGAGGGCAGGGGAGCAGGTGGGAGCAGAGGTCAGCCAGAGAGGTCTGGAGCAGCCCCCCTCACACACTCAGCCCCTGAACTTAGGCTCTTGCTCCAGACTGTGGCCAATAAATATGTGTGGCTTAGACACGTAGGGTGTGGTGCTTGTCACACGGGACCAGCCAACTCAGACTCCAGTGAGTTCATACATTCAGATGAAGGGAAGTAGGTTTTTGGAAACTACAAAACACCAATGTATAATGAGAGAAAATGATAGAATAATAGTATAGAAAATGAAATGATAATTTAAATAGGGTAAATATAATCCTTTAATGAGCAGTTAATTCAGGCATATCATGCTACAGAAAAGAGACATGAAAAAGAGGATGAGAAGGAGAGAAATCTGCCAAGTTCTTCTTAAATGCCTGCAGTCACTTTGATTTCAGACCAAGTTAAGGACAGGTCAGGAGCCACTTTCACAGTGCGATGCAGAAGCTGTTTTCTTCTCCACTCTTGACCCTTTAGTAAATTCACTTAATTTTGAGAAACAAAACAAAACAAAGAACAAGGCAGAAAAGACAAGTTATTTTATGGAATTAGAAGAAACCCCGAAGAAAACATGGGTAACACACAATGCAGTGAAAAGATCATATGCCAGCGGGTTTATCTTGATTAACTTTTACCTTTTACTAATTTAATATTCTTTGTCTTTACGAAAACTTTACTATTTGTCCCCAGCATCATCCTTTGTGTCCTCCTGCCCCTTTCCCTCTCCGCGGTCTCTTAACTTCGGGCCTCGGGATGTGTATGAGTGCCCACTGGCTTCGAAAGCGTTCTGCGTTATTGGATTTCTACCATGTACCCACCAGCATTTGTTTCCATTGCTTTGAATTTGCTCCACATAATTCTCCCAACCCCCCTCCTTTTTGTTGAAAGCGGCTGCCGCCCTGCAGCCTTTCTCACGACTGCATAATACTCCGCGGTGTTCCAGGTACACCCGGTCCTGTGACCCAGGTCCCCAACGGACGCCCGGGCCCTTTCCGTCCTGGCTCTCGCGGTGACGCCGCAGGAGCCTGCTGTGGACGTTGCGGGACACCCGGGTCTTGCGGGCTGGTTTGTGAGCGGCTGCTGTGCTGGCTGGCACGTGCGGACTCCGAGCTGGGGACACGCCCCGAGGGACTCCACGCCCCCTCAGCCCCGGGAAGGTGCCGGCCGCCGACGCTGTGGCGCTGGGCCTGGCGCCCTGGGCGGGGGCCGCTGGGAGCCGGACAGCCTCGGGCGCGGCCTTCAAGGCCAGCTGCCTCGCGCTCTTGCTCTCTCACCGAGCTAGCGCCTGCAGGGAGCAGCATCCCCGCCGCAGCAGCGCCAGACTTCGCTCCCGCGCTGCACACCCACCTCGCGCCCTCAGTAGCCCGACCTCTCCCTCTCGGCCGGTCTTCCTGGTCTTCTCCCGCTACCACGAGTTTGAATCAACTGCTTGCCCCTCACTTCCTGCACAAGGGCCTTTTGTTTCTGTTTGTGGCGACAGGTGGCCACAGCCAGCCCCAGTGGGAGAGTCCCGAGGAGGGACAGTCTTCCGACCTGTTGCGCAACACAGCTGCGGAGCGCCTGTCGGACCCCGGAGCGAGGGTGCGGGGTTTCCATGTTCCCTGTGTTGGTGTTTCCACCTCCCGCTTCTCCTCCTCTGGCCGGTTCCTGCAAACCTGTCCTTTGCCGCTTTCAGTGAAGAGGCGCAGAACCGGGTTCTAAGCCGCCACTCCGAGTTCCTCTTCCTTTAGCGCCTCCCAACTTTTAAGGTAGACTCCGATCCGCGGGTTCAGCTTTAGACTGATTCAATATCAGAAGAGCAATCCACGCACAGGCAGGATCAGCTTAAAAAGCAGAACCGCTTGATTATTCGGTACACACACAGGTGTTTGACAACATTTGCTGCCCACCTGAAATAACCCTCTTAGCAAAGGAGGAGCAGAGCCTCCTGATTCTGCACGGCACGTTCACGGCGCTTAATGCGGATTTCATGGAAGCCCTTTAAGAGCAGGAACGAACCAACGATGCTCCCTCACTGGTTCGCTCAACAGTGTACGGAACTGGAGGAAGTAACCACTGGTGAAAGAAAACCAAAGGAACTAAAAGTTGATGCTGTTACTATTTTGTTTTCACGAGCAAATTATCCGAACACACCGCAGGTTTCTCTCTTCTGGTAGAATTCTCTTCTGTTTTGCTGTGATCAGGAAGTTAAGGAAATGAGACTATGTCACGCCCAAATATGCCCTTTTGGTGTAAAAATATCAAGACCTGAGGGCAATTAGGAAGAAGTAAAGGCAGGAAAAGTTTGTTCCCGCCCTCCCTTCCCACCCAAGACGATACCGGTCCTCCTTTCCCGAGACAGAGTCCAGTAGCCACAGAGGGCAGGTCTCATGGCTAGTGCCCCCCACAGGGGCCTTCCGGGGGTGCTGCCCTTGCACACCTACACCTTCTCCTCCTCTGGCCGGTTCCTGCAGACCTGTCGTTTGCGGCCTTCTGTGCTGAAGAGGCGCAGAACCAGCTCTAAGCCCCATTCCGAGTTCCTCTTCCTTTAGCGCCTCCCAACGGACGGGCAGTGCACCGGCTGATGAACTGTTTTTCTCTTGCTAATCTGACTTTTTGGTTAAGAGCCCCAAGTGAAAACCTTTGAAGAATGGGGGTAAGTTTTAGCTCCCCCACAGAGCATAATAGCCACGTTTCCCCCCCATTTACTGGGTCTGCTTTCCAACTCTTAATAGAAACAGAAAATGAGACCTTTTCAATTTTTTTCTTCCATCCTTCAGATCCTTTTTTGTGATGTTTAACGGTGTGTGTGGGAAGCTGTGCTGGTTACGCATACACACACAGTCTTTTCAAGCACAGAAATCTGCTACTAATGTGTCAGACAATACTATCCTAATCATTAATAGAATTTATTGCTCTTTGGTTCTAATTGCCTTATATTTCCAAGAGGACCAAATCCCCTCTCCTCTGTGATTCATTCTGTTCACAAATAGCTGTTCTTAACTTGACATTCTCTTGCTCTTGCACATTAAACGTCTTCCCCCATTATTTAAAGAATAAAGAAAACAATTTGTCTCAGAGTTAAATACTTTTGTTATATGATCTTACAATCTTATAAAGGCTTCTTCACTTTATTACTGTTGATTTACATGTCTGTTAAAGCCACTTGTCTGTCCCTAGCCCTGTTGGTGACTGATGATTTCTGACTACAGTCCCCACTTGTGCTGTTCCCACCTTTGGTAATTGCTTTGCTTCCCACCTCTCCACCAAGTCTAAGTGACCCCCATTACCCAATCCCCCCATCTGAGTAGCTGCAGTGGTAACTGGCCTTCTCTGCGCTTCGTGAGGTCATTGTGTCTCTTATTACTTGGAGATATTTTAATGAAAGTTTCTTAATTGATGACTACAAGAGAGGAACAAATAAGTAATAAATATCCAAATAGGGTTTCTCTAGAAATTTTGCAATAAACATATATTTATTTTGCAGGTCAACAGCTGGGAGACTTGAACACAAAGATCATTACTGTACTCTGTGCGCTAGTGGTGATTCTTGTGTGTGAGTAGCTTAACTTATACTCTCTACGGTTCTTCATGACCAGTGGGCCTGACCGTGTGTATATCAAGCTTGAGCCTGGTTCCCTCAGCTCTGGAGTGATGTACGGGCGCTGGAGACATCCTCAGGGTCCTGCCCGTTCAGCCATTTTGTTCCTTCTACTCTCAGAAACACTCTACACCTCAGAATATGTCCTTGATCTTTGAGTAAGAAGATCAAAAATCCTCAGATAACCAGCCAGCAACAGGAATAGTTACCTTTTAAAATTCAGAGTTCTTTGTGTGATTTAAAGAGCTAGCGTGAAGTATACAATATTGATTATTTAGATTTAATTTTTACAAGACTGTGCAACAGTTATAAATGTGAAACAGTTATAAACACAGCAGCACTGGAGGGAATAAGGTGCTTTGTGAAATGGCACATTCCAGAATCAGAACTGAGGCTCTTGGGTCAATCTAATTCCCAATATTTTAACCACATGACCAGATTTTAATGTTTTTGCCTCTTGTATATCTGTTTATCAGTGTCTTGGTAAAGAACTTGTTGCTTTTAATTGATCACTGATGTCATTCTATCCAAAGTCCCCCTGCCCCCATGTTCCACCACTCAAGATCACAGTATCAATGCATTTGACCCTTGAGGCCTGGATTACTTTCCCATCTCTGGGTCTTTCCCTTGATTGCTAAATGTTATGCATTGTTTAGGTAGGAGATGTCCGTACATACCAAGCAATCCTAGAAGTGCTTTTCTCAAAACAGGAGCCAGGAAAATCGGATACGCTATAACTGGCTCAAAGGCTAAACTGTCTTCGCACAGGTAGAGGGATGTAATGTGGTGCCATTGCGTGAGTCTTGATGATTTCAAGGTCTCATAGTGCATGAATAGAGAGAAAATGGATTCATCAAAATGGGTAGAAATACTCTTTAACTTACTTCCGCAGCAGCTTTTTCTTTTTTCCTAGTATTTTATAAACAATCTGGACCAGAATGTCCAAAAGCTACCGTGTGTTCAGAGGAATGGATTGGAGTAGGAGAAAAGTGTTTTTATTTTTCTGATGCTACCAGAAATTGGACAGCCAGTAAAAGTTTCTGCAGCTCACACGGATCGGAACTTGCTCGTCCTGAGAGACAAGAGGAGCTGGTAAGAGGAGGGGGTTCTCAATAATTTCCAAGCTCATATTTTTGCAAATAGATAATGAAAATGATAAAAATAATACCCATACATCAGTGTTCTCAGATCTATAAAAACTGGAGTAATCTTCAGCCAGTGTTGATGCAGTAGCCATCTGACCATCCCTGTTTGAAGAAGAGGCGAGTGTGGCACAGAGAACGCTCTATCAGGCAGCCTTTGCCACAGCAACAAGTCATCTGACTGGACTTGAACTCAGCAGTCAGCTGAGGGTGCCCTGTCTTATCACAGTGCTCATTGTCAATACAGATTGACGACTTCATTCAAAGTTCTATGACCACAGAGTCACTTCTGTGTAATACCTGTCTTTACATTCGCATTCTGCCAAGAGGAGCCGGAAATGGAAACAAAAATATGACTCTTGGAATTCAGTGTTGAGGATATGAAATATATGCAGTTTGCAGAGAGTGAGGCTGTGAATGGAAGGGAAAGGGGCAAAGAAAGGGACTTGGGCACCTGGGGCACAAGGTTGGGAAGAGGTTTGTTTATAAAGAAAAACTGACAAATAGGTCTGTGGTCTAATTGCCAGGACATGATATGGAGATTAAACTCATCCATCCCTATCTTTTATTGCAATAAATTATATTCATCCAGAGTTCTAATTTACCAGTCTTTACCAAGACACTGATAAACAGATATACAAGAGAAAACACAAACAACAATGACATTCCTCTCCTCTTATCTAGTTCATGAATTTGCAGAGGACTTGTGCAGACACCAAATGTAAGCGTTGATTTCCTGTAATGCTTCTGGAATATTCTGTGTCATTCTTACTGAAACTGTTGAGCTTCTGATTTTGTCACTGAGACAGATATCACATCATATCAGTTTATAGTGTGTCATTCACCTGTGACTAAAACTCATGTTTTAAGCATTAGTACTTGAAGGAAAACAAGGCAAATATCTTCCACACCAATTTCTATCAGAGAGACAGAAGTTACCTTTGTTGATAATTAGAGAGGGTAGCTCAGAGAGTTCAACGTCTTGATGAAAGTCGATTTACTACATCGAGAGTTGGGAGGAGTAAAAGGCAGTGATTAAATTCACTTAGCCATTACTGTTGGTGCAGTAGTTGCAACAGGCTCATTAGGGAATGCAAGTTAGAGTTTGAATCATGAGGGTATGGGACATGCCAGGTGTCTGCTCTGAAACTTAGGCGGTGACTAATGCCCTGATTTTTGTGAAAGGAATTTTTAAGGAAGCTTGCTGGAACTTTTGGATACTGGATTGGACTGAGCAGAAAACAAGGAGAATCCTGGAAATGGACAGATGGCATCACATTCAATGATTTGTGAGTTTCAGATTTAATAGGAATGTCTTCTAGACATTTAAATGTCTTCTAGACATTTAAATCACTTTGAATTTTATTATTACGAAGAAATATACTTACTTCTATTTTTTTTTTTTTTTTGGTTCTCACCCTACAAAATGTGCCCTCTGACCTTAAAAACTGCTCTGGAATAACCATTTTCCTTCTCCCTTGTTAAATGTCACCACACAGTGATACTTTTAGGTTTTATTTTCATGTCTTATTTCTACTTCCCACTCTTGCTAATAAGCCCTCCTTTGCTAATTCAAATTTAACTATTCTGCAAATTCCAAGTCAAAATACCTTTATCCAAGTACTTAAATTTATATCAGAGTTCTTTTTTCTTTAAGAGTTAGAGATCATATAGTTGCCTTTAACTTTCTAAATGTCCATCATAAGCAATACTGTTTACTCATGTAACTGTTTCTTGAGTGAACACTGCTTCCTCACTTATGTGCTATTTTATCTGAAAGTGAGAACTGTACAATTTTGTGTTTGGAATCCATGGGTTCCTGCTTAATATTTCATTAAGTGCTCGATTTTGAAACATAGGAATTAAATATTAAAATGTAGCAGATAGAAAAATTATTATACTTACTACAATGACAGGGACATTTATATTTATATTTATAAAAATATCATAATTAGGCTCTTTAGGTTTTATCTTGGTATGTTTCAAAACTACTAAATTCCTTACATTAAAAAGAGACTAAAGATACCCCATAATATTGTGAATTTCATTGTGTTTCAAATACTCTGTTCTTAATTTGATTTGATTATCGCTGTAAGTGGTTCCAAAATTGATGTAAAGTGTTCCTTTTCAGGTTTGAAATTAATGGAAGTGGATCCTTTGCTTTTCTGAATGCTGATGGAATCCAAAGTTCCAGGGGACTTGTTGATATCAAGTGGATTTGCAGCAAACCTAGATTTTAACAGAGCAAAAAATAAAATCTGGAAAATGATAATCGCATTTCAGAAATAAAGGAAATGATGAAATAGGCAAATATTGCTTTTCACTTGCTATGCTATGAAATACAGAATTTTGTAGTAATTCAAAGACTACAGTCTAACAAGTATTAAAGGGACAAATAATTGTTGAATGAATGAATGATTAGACCAGAACCTCATCCATTCAAAACATAACTTTTCATTATGAGTACAAGTTAGGAAACTTCTATTAATAGAACCAACCGAAGTAGTGATAAATAGCTGGAACAGCCGAGTCTGCTGTGGGGATTAAGATAAGCAAATATCAAGGAATCTATGTTGGTAGCTCAGTATAGACCCAGCGGTTTACAAGTTAGAGAAATGTATGTGTTCACCATATTACTAATCATCTAACTAGCTAACCCTCTAGTGCTAACTAACCATCATGGCTTTGGCATAGAGAAATGTTAGAAGAGAATCACCCACAGACATACATTTACTTCAGTAATATCTTAAAAATTAGGAAAAATTCACTAAGAAGGACCCTACTCTATTAAAAAAAAAAACTCTCATGAATTATCAGAATTATACACTAGAATTACAAACTTCTGATTATAGAATATAAATTGGAATAGCATTATCAAAGGTGACCACACCATAAATTGAAACATCTTAATTTCCTAAGTAAGGAGAATGAAATAGAATGAGTTTAGGACATATCTTTGGGTACATCATAAAACTCCGATTCTGAAGCACACACAAAAGTTACAGCAAAGATCCCTCTATTACAGTGAGTTGATCTTCCTGCATAGACAGTTATGATTCAAGTGTAGGAGAAATGTGTGTGCAGGAACATACGTAGGCACTGGGTAACATCCTAAGCCCTGCTCCCCACCCCTGCATGAAGAGGCATGTTTTCCCTGGCCAGGCAGAGGCGTGAGCCATGCGGCTGTCACAACTCTCCTTCCAGCAGCTGAGTCACCCACTTTGACTTTACTCAGCCAACTACAGGCGAAGCTGCCCCTGCTGTGAAAGCCCGTGATGTGGACCCTCCTCGCCCGGCCACATCAGTGTGAGGTCAGTTGTGCACAGACGACATTTGTGTATCACAGCGTCACCAAGAAAACGTGAAACTGATGCATTTTGGATGCCATTGTGTGTTACAGTGTGATATATTAATTTTAAGTGAAAATTCAAGTTCTACTTGATTGCTAATGTGCTTTATATTTCTTATTGGTTCATGATCACAGTTCACTTTATTAAATGCTCAGCAGTGTCCAGTGAGCAGCCTTCATTCCTGAGTATGGTAGAAGGGACCCAAAGACAAGGGATGGTGTATTTAGCCACAGTTGGGGGAGGGGTGTGGGGCAGAGAGCAGGGTCCTCTAAAGAACAGCTGCACAGGATGGCAAGGGGTTTGGGGTTGTGTGGGGTATCAGGTTGCTTCTCCCATTACATTCTGGGAAAAAATGTTCACAGGTCCTTTTCCATCCTCCATCGGGAGGTCAGGAGATCCGGAGGTCGGTCTTGGTGCTCACACTCTCTACCACTCAAGCTCACTCGGGTGTTGACCCATCAGCCCTTGCAGATCGGGGACAGTCTGCTCGGCCCCCGCCCCCCCCCCCCCCAGGCGCTTCCCAGATGCTGCCTTATTCCTGCTGGAAAGTGTCTCCTGGACACCTTTGTTCTTCTGCTGTCCCAGTAGGCTCCACTCTTGCCCTCAGTACCCAGCAGATTCGTTCCTGTCCCCGTCCCGTCTTATCGTCACAGAGACTAGGGTAAATATTCCTGATGATTCAAAAGGCCCTTCTTCAAGTTAAATAGTTACCCAACTGACACGATGTTGAATTTATGAATTTAAGTTAAAATGTGTGGTTAGAAATCTAAGGAACTGAGATAGTTCCCAATAGAAAAAAGGTGTCTAAATATAAACTCGACTAAAGTGGAAGAAATTGTGAAATCACATTAGGAACACTATTGTATATTACCTCAAATAAGTATTCAGGCTTACAACATCTGAAGACTTTATTACCAGCTGAAGTTTGACTTCTTTGGGATAAAAATGGAAAATAATGAATTAATATGGGGAAGAGACCCATTACAAAGGAAAAAAAATAGCAAGGTTATATCCATGTCCCTGGTATATTATTTTATCAAACGCTTGAAAGGAGTTAGAACTAAAGAATAAGATACACACAGACAGGGAATAAAGCAGGGACTAGAAGAAGATTGGCTCCAATTATTGTATAGACATTTAAACAAATGAGAATTGGGTTTTATTGTTTAAAAATAAGTTACATTTTCCCATGTTGAATTATTATTGCTGGACATAATATTTGCCATTTTAAAATTTGTATAAAATATAAATAAATTTGCATACTAATAAAAATAAGCACAATTACATCCATATGTATTTCTTGATAAAAATGAGCATATTTGCCTTTGTGGTTTAGATGGCATCTCTCTGGCAAATGCCATTAAATTTGGCGTTACAGTCTTCAGAATATATCTGCCTTCCTGTTATGACGGCACAGCTCATGTTATCCATTGGTCCAATCACCAAAAAACTAGAAGATAAAGAGCAGACTTCAGATCATTTATCTTTAAGTAAGGGTTGAGTTTTATGGTTTTCTCCACCTAGACTTCTTTAGGTAATTCTTTAGCAGTCAAAATGTTGCAGAGGTCTTAGAATGGACTCTTGTTTTTCTGTGAATGACTGTGTTCTGTTAATGAACATATTTGGGTAATTTTTATTGTGATGTATAAAATACCTATAAAAATTCCAAAAGACAAAAAGCAAATGCAGAGCATAATGAATCATTGCATGAATAATAAGGTATATCTACCTTCTCATGGGAAGGAAGTGGTTACTGGTATATTCTAGAAAATCATTTATCAATTTTTATTTGCAAATCTTTGGTCTCCTTTGGTAGGCAACCACTATTTTAATTTGATGGAATGCCTTCCTAGCTTTTCTGATGTTTTATTACCTATGGATGCTTCCTAGTTAATATAATCAATTCTGGACTCTTTCTAAACTTTAAATGGAAGCCATATTGTATATACTATTTTGCATATGAAATTTAACCTAATGCCACATTCTGTAGTAATTATTATCTTTATTCTATATACCTCATGGGGTTATTCTCATTGTTGTATAGTATTCCACTGGGGGGATATGCTACAATGTATGTGTCCATTTTCCTATGATGGTTATTTAGGTTGAGTCCCTTGAGGGGAGGCTGTGGAGAGTCTTACACAAGCCTCCTGATGTCCATCCACCAATCTGTCTGGGTTACAGATATGGGCAGAAGTTATAATTCCCCCAAAGATACAGTGCCAAATGACTTGCTAAGTAACTAAACCACATAACTGTTTCTCAATATTAGTGAGTGTTAAAGGGAAAAGAAGGGGGAACAAAGAAAAAGGGAGAAAGGACAGAAGAAAAAGAAAAATATGAAAAAGAGAACAAAAAGATTAAAAAGAAAAGAAGGGTGGAAAGCAGGAAGATTAAAGGACTAATGAGCAAGGAGGCTTAATTTGACGATGCCTTCCTGTAACTAAAACATCACCAGTCATTACGCCTCAAATATCTACTTACTTAGTTTGCTCCACAAAAGGTTGTTTATCTACCCACATCCATTGGTTGCCTTCAGATGTAATAAAATATAGTCCTATCCAACCAGGTTGTCCAAGTTTTAAATTCATCCGTATGAACTCCTATAGAGAAAATACTGGTTTTATTCATATGTCTATTCAAAAATTTTGATACATTACACAGAGTAAGTCACTGCAGCAGGTATTGATGAAATATAATCATTTATTCAATGCTAGTTATTTTCCATAAACAAGGGTAATTATATTATGACTAATGAATATTCATGAGTCATTATCCAAAGCACCACATGTCTTAGAATTGCACCTGGCAATTCTTCCTTGAACACCAGGACCCTCACTGGGATTCCTCACCAGCTCTTCTGAACTTTGAATCACCAATAAATGAGCCTGTAGCTTTACACAATCATGTTGACTCCCATGCCAAGTTTTAGAAGAAGTCAGAAACCTGTAGCATTTTCCTTGGTTCAACTGCCAGTCATGTGGGCATGTGGATTTATTTTCTGAAAAAAGAGTTAAGGAAAAAAATTTCTTGTACTCTTCAACCTATAGAAAAAGTGTGGATTGTATCACGTGCAATTGATTGAAGAATGGATTTTTGCCAGTCCAGCATTTGTGACTTAAAAGATGCTCTATAAACAGAATAAGAATAAGATTACTTCATAATTCTGTGTACTTCTTGGATTAGGTGGAAGGTTTTAGATAAAGGGTTGGAGAGAATAAAGCTGATGAATTCTGATCCCCAAAATGAGAAGAAACAAATATATAATGTTTTGATGTTTAGTTCTTACTTCTGTTTGAGGCTCTCCCTGTGTGAATCTAATTCCTTTTTCTTAAGTTTGCATTTACAAGGTACACTTTATTTCTGTAAAATTACTTTCCATTATCATTACTCTCTCTTTCCACTGGATACTCTCATATACTTATGTTTTTCATCCTTCCCCCCAGCCCAGGAAATATAAAATGGTATGGGAAATGTAAGGACAGTTTCCTAGCTCAGTATGTAATAGTTAGTGTTGGCATAATCCTATAAACTCTGAATGCTGATTTATAAGAAAAAAATCAACACTGCAGTTGTATTGGCATGAGAACGGGGGAAGAATCCTGATATTTGATACATCTTTGTGCCTAAAAAAAAGTAGAATAATGTACGGGATTTAAATAGTCAAAACACATCATAATAACAGCACTACCCTCTATCCACCCCCACACCCCTGCCCACCCTCCCTAGAAACAGTTACTTTCCCTAGAAACATTTTAAAATACAGAACTGTGGGGTTTGGTTTCTTTTCGATCCACTAGATTTAGGTATTTTCTTTTGACTCCCTATTGTGGTGAAAGACAAATGAAGACTTTCCACTTGTGCTTTTCATGCCACTCTTCTCTTAGACACAAATGATCTCCTCCACCCTCTTCCCTCTCTACAACGGACTTGCTTTTAAAAGTTCAGTCATTTTTCCACCTCAGAAACATTTTTACCCCCAAAAAACAAATGGCAAAGAAAAAAGAACAGGAAGGAAAGAGTATCTACAGATTGAGACCCAGAAGCGTAGTACCCGAGTGCAATTGTGGTCTTGTTCTGACTCAAACAAATCAGACAAAAGGATGAGAAAAAAGGCGTTTTAGCACTGACTGGATGCCAGAGGATACAGAGCAGTGATCACCACTTCTGGTTTGGGGTGACAGCAGGCAGAGGGGGAAGGCTCCCGTGCCAGGCGGACGTGACCTGTTAGTGCCCGTCTGAGGGGAGAAGGACTTGGGACCATGGTGGAGCTTCATGGCCGTGGTTAAGTCTAGTATATGGCAGGAAGGGGGGACTTTAAAGGAGGCCCCACCGCACGGTCTTGAGTGAATGAGAAGGGAGCATCCAGGAGACCTGACTTAGGCCAGCACCAGGCCGGAAGCAAGGAGAACGGCACTGGGCTTTGTTGGAGGAGGAGACAGCTCTGCTGCCTTTGAAGAGTTCGGAGGCTTTGTGCCCCGAGATGTACAACGTGACAAGTGACAAGGAAATGCGGGACCTTGAGGAGTTCAGATCTGGCAAGAAAACAGCAACCCCAGAGCTGCAGCCACAAGTAAGTGAACGGAACCAGGAACACGTGGGCTGTGAGAGGAGTCGCAGCTCCAGAAAGACGTGGGATCTCTCCATACCAGACTATTCCCGAGACCCCGGACAGAAGAGCTGACAGATCTGCCCAGACCCCCACATCATGGAAGCTGGGGCATAGGAAATCACTGTTTATCAATTGTTGGTTCTACATAGTGATTATTGTTTTAAACTGCTCCGTGGGGGGTAATCATCACAGAGCAAGAGAAAACTAACACAGGCATTGGGATGAAAATGTGCTGTTGTTAAGCAGAAGGCGTCCTTAACTGCTAGGATCAGATATTAAACTATTTACATATGAGTCATTACAGTGGGTTGGGGAGCGAGTGACGGTGTTGTGGATATAAATGAGATAAAATGGATTGTATACAAATATATTGGTTAGTGACCGTTTTTGACACTGTTTAGAAGAATCGTGAAGATTTATTCCATAATTCTGCTCTTTGCTAACATTTGCATAATGCGTTCAAGATAATAAGTAATAAAACCTCACAAAGGATAGTCCTAACGCCTATGGCCCACGATCCGCAGATGAGAAGTGGGCCAGTCAGAGCTGAGACTCCAGCCTGCACCTCTCTGGTTCAGAGCTGTGTGATCACAGTGTTAGTGTGTGTGGGGGGGGGGGTGAGGGGGTGAGAGAGCGAGAGATTGAGATTCGTAAATTGGCTCATGTGGCTATTTGGGCTGGCGAGCCCAGGGAAGCGCTGATGATGCAGTTCGAGGCTGAATTTTCTCTTCTTCGGTCACCACAGAACTTTTCTTTCAAGACCTTCGACTAGTCGATGAGGCTCATCCACACAAGAGAAGGAACCTGCCTTGTGACCTACTTCTCTAAAGCTGTTCTCATCAGAAGGTCCTTTTACAGCGACATGGGACTCGTGCTGACCAGAGAATCCGGCCCCAGGATGGCCCCGTCCCGCTGACCGGCAGCATATACCACCCAGTGGGCATAAGCTAAGCCAAACACTGTCATACGACCCCCACCACAGTGCAGCACACTACATACAAAGGACGGCTGGTATTGACGTTCTGGGAGGAATCCACTTTTTCATCTGTGTTCAGTACAAAGAAAATAATTTAATGCAATATTAATTGAGGTTCATTATATTTAAAAATTTAATATGAAGATAAAAATGCTCTAAGTACTAGTACAAAATAAAGGTGTGTAACTAAAAACTCAGCCTCCAGGTCTCTCTTTTCCAGTATGTCCCTACTTTCCCTTTCCCCAGAGCTAACCATTTTACCACACCTATTTCTACCCCTTTAATCTACCTTCAGATCTACTACGATGTCCTTCCTAAAGCGTCAGACCTTTTTACTTTGTTTCTATATCGCTTTGTTTAATTCACTGAACTTTAAATTAATATTGTTTCTTCTTGTTTCAGAATTAAAAAATCTCCTTTTACCATATCAGGTTCTTTAAATTTCTTAGTTACATGTTTATAGATTATTTTCATACAGAATAAACTCACTGCTTCCCAGGAATGCAGAAAAGCTGGTAAACCAAAATGCCTTTTTATTACTTTCTTGAAGTAGCTTCACTTTATCAAAAATCACCACCTACCCCTGTTCCAAAAGAATATAAGAGGAGGGCCTCAATGGTGGCACAGTGGGTTAAGCAACGCACTATGAAGCAAACTGCAACACGAGTTCAGTCCCTGCTGTGGCCAGGGAGGGGATCCACATGGTGCAGCAGACCCCTCCTGCCTCGCCCGCTGCTCCCCTCAGTAGCCCGCTGCTCCCCTCAGCAGTGTGTTTCAGTCAGTCTGCCTGTTCTGCTCCCCACTCTGTCTCTTGTGAATCCTCTCACCTCCCTGGACTCTGGCCTGTACCCCAGCTCTTGTGTGCACAAATATATAAATCTTTTTTTTAAAAAAAGAATACATGAGAAAGTTATATTGCTTAATTTCCCTTGTTTTAAACTTAAGTTAAAATTAAGTTACATAGTTACATACCACAAAGATATGTTTTTATTTGCATTTAAAAATCTGATGCCAATTTCTTTCCCTTTGTTTTGGTGGAAGACTAGCTCCTTCTGTAAACTCTTGTAGTTATGCCTTTAAAATAAAGGCACAAAAATGTGATGCATTTTTATGCATGAAAATATGATGAGAATTTATGTCTTAAAATAAAAAATATCCATGGAAAAATATTTTCCCATCTAATATTTCACCACTATGTCAAATTTTATTCCTATCTTCTCAATAACACTTTGCTCTAAAAGGATACTTATTGCAATGGTTAAGTCATACTTTTACAGAGGAGAAAACTGAATCACAAAAGAGCAGTGGTAGCCTATAAATATCATACTGGTATCTATTGGTTCTTAAGTTTTAAGGGTCTTAAAAATATTATTATTACAGAATATTCAACTTTCCAAGATTACTGGTTAATAGGAAATAAAATGTATTTAGACAAGTTCATGCAAACCAATATAAATTATCTAACATTGAATGTTGAGTACATGAAAGTGTCAATGTTATTAGAAATTTGTTTCAATACAATGGCTGAACACATTTCAAGGTTATGATTGGGGTGTGTCTCCGCCAAAATCCTGTACAAATTACAGAAAATTAAATAGAGTAGAATGTTTGTTTTGCTGTTTTTCCATTGTTGTTTAGAAAAACAAAACAAAAAATAATTGGTCACTACAAAAATAGGCCTTTAACTTCCCTGTCAGCTATAAGATGTTGCCTTGGGCTGGCATAAACTTAACATCTCATCTCAAAGGAATGTGCTCCACGTTGGTATTGCACGTCAGTACCCATTTAGCCCTGTACTTTCATGACTCAGTTTCAAGAGGAAAACAAAATCATAGGAACCATGACTTGTCTGGCTGTTTGAAAAAGAGCAATGAGAGAATATTCATATTAAATACCACTTGGGGGTGGGGAGGATACAGAAGTTCTAACATGATTCCCAAAGGTTCTTTTTATCAGACCTAGCATATTAATGCATTTAAAACATTTTCTTTCAAAGCGATCCAAATAAGTACACATTCTTTCTGTAAAAACACATTACAAATTTTATAATATAACATGATGAGCTAAACTTTTACTAGATCTTCCATAGGAAAAGATGCAAAGTAAAGGATCATTTTATTTTTAGTGTTTGCTAATTATTCTTCCATTAAAAATAATCTTATGATTTGACCTACATGGCTGATCAATTTAACTGGCAGATTTTGGACTGCCTGTGGAGCCTATGTCAACACAGAAGAATTAAAGATCAACCTGTATTTTCTGAAATTAAAAGATCCGTACTCACTCCAAAAGTTGAAGGCAGTTGTGCTCATCACAAAAATAAGGATCCCAACACTTCCAAATAGTATCATAAGATAGTAATATTGTAGATACCATGAGACATCTGAAATATTGAGTTTTTTTGGTCAATTTTAGAAAACCTGTGATTATTCACTTAATAAACAATTTTCTTGTTTTATTTTTATTACAGAAATACTACATGTTCATTTCTGATATCATTAGAATTTATAGTTGACCAATTTTTTTTTAAATTTCCTGTCCAAAAACAAGGACATGTCACTGCTATTTAAAATGCTGAATTATTTTGCTATTGTCTTGCTTTGTTATTTGGTGATACTTCTGATGACTTGAAAAGAATTTATCAGTTTTTTATATATAATATGTAAATAATATATATTACTTATACAAATATGCATGTTTATATTAGTGTACTATACATTAATATGTAAATGTGTATATATATTTGGCATATATATATGGTACAAAAAGTCACGGCCAAATTATATCTTCTTTACTGTAGTTACCAAGTTGAATAGCAAATCAGGTTTTCCTTATCTTGTTTACTATATTTACTAAGTTGAATTGTAAATCAGGTTTTCTTTATCAATGCAAAATTCCTTAGGGAGAAATTACAACAAGCAAAAGTATGCTGAGATCTTATCATTTCTCATCAGGCCCAGACCCACTTTGCGCCCCACCCTTCCTTCTCTCATTGTCAAATGGGTATGATCTTGCCTTTTATATTCCTGGACTCAGACTCTACATAGCATCGCTCTCTTGTCAGTTACAAAGAGGCTTTTGAATTAAAGAAAAACAAGTTCAACATCTACATAAGGAAATAACAAGAGAGATTTTGTTTTGTTATAAAAAAATGAGATTTAAGAGGACAAAAGGATTTTGCTCGAGCATAGATTTAGTCTGGAGTTTTGGCTCCAATTCAGTCATTTGATGGTGATTTTTTACTCAGAAGTAAGTTATTAGTGACAAGGAAACATTAATTTCCCCATACTGAGACCATAGAGTTGAAGCTGAGCCTTCAGAAGGTGAAAGAATCACCATGTGTTTGCAAAAAGCCATCTTGAATTAGAGAGACAGAAGCTGAGACGGCAGTGGGGAGCTGTGCGGTTCTGAACTTCTGCCCAAGGCATTCCGGAAACATCTTGTTTGAGTAGAGAAATATTTAACCATCTCTTTTATTTTTTTTAAGATTTATTTATTTATGCATACAAGCACTGGGGTACAGGCCAGAGGTGTGGGGGGGTGAGAGGATTCACCACAGAGAGCAGGGAGCAGAACTGGCAGATCAACGGAAGTACACTGCTGAGGGGAGCAGCGGGCACAGCAGGAGAGGTCCGCTGCGCCATGTAGGTCCCCTCCCTGGTGGCAGGGATCGAACTCGTGCTGCAGTAACTACGGTTTGCTTCATAATGTGTTGCTTAACCCACTGCGCCACCAGGGAGGCCCTAACCATCTCTTTTAGACTGAATGGATTTAGGCACCAGTATGTGGTTTATTGCACGCATCAATGGAACCTGACACAGATATGGAAAACAAACAAACAAACAAAACACAAAAAGCACCTGGATGCAGGAATAGCAGCCCCAGGGAGCAAAAATTAGTGTTTCTTTCTTTTGTCCTTCTCTCTGTCCAGTGGGCTGTTCTGCCAATGCCGTGGACTATTGTGAAGATGCAAACTACTTTATTTAGTGCATATGCATAGGTACACACGCACAGGTGCGCCATCACATTAACATGCTTTTCCAGCTGTAAATTACTGGGTTTGCACCACCGCTGTACTTGATCCTGCCAAGGCCTTTGGCGTCTACTGCCTTTAATTGTGGATGTTTACAAGTTTACATAACCTATCTTAGATAATATATCATTGTTTCTTAAAATCTGAGAACATAGTTAATTTTAACAATTTAAAAACAAAGATAATTATCTTCTAAAGAGAAATGCAACTTTAAGCTGGGTCCTGACTAAGGAGAAACAATGTTCTTACCTTTAGATTTCTGTTTGGGTTTGAAACGATCCTTGAAATTCAGAATCATATAGCCTTCTTCGTTCTCCATCTCCTCAATGTCCTGTGATATCACCTAGAAAATAGTAAAGGGAAAATGGAGCCTCCTCTCAGCCTTGGAGAGTGCTCCAAAAACTCAAAGGAAGTTCAAAAATAGTTAACATTTACTTAGGTGCAGAGTCTAAAACCGCACAGGATGTTGGCAAGTGAAAATGGACAGACAAGGTACTTTCTGGCTAAAATGTTGCCCGTTGCAAGACACGACTTACCCATTCTGCCCAACAAACATCGGTCCTCTCCTAACCAACGCCGGAGCAGAAGCAACAAAGGGAGCTCAGCCCCACCGCCTGTCATTTATATTCTAATATGGAAAAATGAAATAAACCAAATAAACACCACACACTGTCTGGCTAGATGAGAGTAAAAATGTTAAATTTACAGAATTTTTAGGTAATTGTTTTGGTACTTGAGTGTATACATGTTAAAGTGGGGAGAAGAGACAAAGCAGAGAAACATGCACAGCCCAGCGTTCACCCCCAGGTTAGCCGGAAGAAGCGAACCAGCTGAGAACCCGAGAGAGCACGGCGTGGAGCTGTCACCGCCCAGCGGTCTGCTTCCCAACCGACGAGCCCCCTACAGTGGAATCGGCCTCCCCAACAGGAGCCCTGGTTTCCAGGACCCCCGCCCCAAACCCCTGTTTTAGCTGAGGAAATGCAATGCCCCGGCCAGCCGCGGTGCCGGACAATGCTGGGTCTCCTGGGACCCACCCCAGCCTCTCCTCCTCAGTGTACCACTAGCGCCAGGTCCACAGGGGCTCGCTGACCACAGCTGGTCCGCGCGTCCTCGTGCGGGGGCGCGTCAGCGGAGCTTCGGGGTTTACTGCCGCAGGCGGCGGCCAGGAAGGGGTGCCACAGCCGGGTGGTCGCGGAGACATGCCAGGACGGCCGGGCGAGCTTGCAGATGCTGGACCTCCTGGGCTTAGCGCGGGCGAGGGAGTCGAGCGCTTGGGGGCTGGAAAGAGACGCTGACGTGTCGCTTGGCACCTGTTCTCCCGCTCTGGGGCGGGAGACATCTCTTCACCAACGCCGGGATCCTGGAACGGCCTCCTCTGGACGAGGCCTCGCGCGGGTTCGGACATCTCGGGTCGCTGCAGAGAAGCCGCCCGGGGCAGGGCCCGCGAGCACGGCCCGCCCGAGGCGGGAGCTCCCAGACCGTCGGATCCGGCTGACCTCAGAAGAAACCCGGGGTGGGGGTGGGGGCGCTCGGCCAACTCCTGCTGCGCGAACAGGTGAAGTGCAGGGGGTGAACAAGAGCCCGACTGAGCCACAGACGGCGGCCGCCCAGCACGTCCCCTGCGTACCAGGGTCAGACTAGGCGCTGAATGAAGCGGGACCGCTCCTCTGTGGTGGGCGCAGAGGCTGGGGAGGCGGGCGCAGGAATGGCAGCCCAGCAGGCCACCCTAAGCCAGGGCCCTGGGGACGGAGGGCACCGAGCGCCTGCGCTCCCCTGTGGTTGCTGGGCTGGCACCTGCTGGTTCCGCCTCCCGAGCTGCGTGCCCACACTCAGAGCCCAGCAGCGCCGCCCGCGGGACCGCCAGTGCTGAGGAGCTGCGCTGACCGCCAGGCAGGCGCTGGGGTGGCAGCGATCCGCGTCTACGCTGGAGCATCCGGTGCACCAAGATCTTTGAAGGCTGCGTAGAAACCGCCCCGGCTGCCCGCTGCTGAGCCCAGAGCCCCGGCCTAGAACCGCCTTCCTGCACGCGGTACCAGCTCGGGATCGGTCCCCGCTGTCGACTCTCCCAGTGAGCTCTATCTCCAGAGGGCTAAGGGCCCAGTCTTCGGGGTGGAGCCTCAGACTGCATCATCTGGTCGCCAGGGCTCGGTTCACACCCTCAGTCTCCGGATCCCGCGGTCTCATCACCAGCCTTGGAAACCTGGTGTCTTCGCTGGGCCCGGCAACAACAGTCAACACCGACCCGCTCAGTATAATTGAGTCTTCATTGAACAGAGAGCGGAGGAATCGTGGACGCTTCTCCTGGCTCAACAAGATTTTATTTCCAGGGCAGTCGGCCTTCGATGCTGACTAAGTAAGCGGTACCCAGTCTGTGACTCCCTGCCGGCCTCCTGCCTCAGAGGCCGGGAGGAGCCCCCAGCGCTCACCTCTGCCTCATCTCTCAGTACTATCAGCGATCAGCAGAATTTGAGGTCCCTTCCTTCCCCCGCTCTCAGGCCATCCCCTGAGGCCTGCGGCCCAGTCAGCGCCACCAGGACCACAGCGAGTGCCGGGACTCAGCGGCAGCCCCCACGCTTCTAGAGACCCCACGACACCCACCCGCGGCTTACTTTCCAGGCAAGTGTTCGACGCTCAAGGCAAATGTTTGCTGGAAGGGAAATGTGAGTTTGTCATGCGTTACAAGGAGCGCTTCTCTTGGGTGGCCTTATGTCCTGAGTGCGGAACCATTTCAAGGACAAAGGCCTTTCTTGCTGCACTGTACGTGGTGTTGGGGAGAAAGGGCATGGATGACCCGCTGCCTTAACGAGAGTCCTAGAACTTTCTGTGGTTTTCCAGTGTAGAGGCATTGCAAGTCATTCTGAGAAGGATTGGTTTTTCCCTTTATGCTTTAGAATAAACATATTCTAAATATTCTAATAATAAGCACATGCAGTTACTTAGAGAGTATACACAGAGAGCTGTAACTGACATCTCATTCATCACACTTCACACTTTAAAAATACTGCCATAGGGCTTGGGATCAAGGCAGGGCGGGAAGAGCAGAGGGACTGAGGTGATGGTGCACGGGTGACTTGGCGGTGGGAACTCCATGGGGACTACCCAGAAAAGAACATTTGTAAGAAAGTTATTAATGAATTAATTTAAAAAATAATTCCCTGTCTTAAAACCAAAGTGGATACTCAATGATGCGCTCTTTGCAGATGTTACTTTGTGAAACAGGCATCCTTTACCTGATAGAGTATGATAGAGGCAAATTATCACCAGTGAAATATCTAGAAAGAATTACTAACATTTTTATTTTGGTCATGCACAAAATTGAAAATTCAAACTAAGGAAAAGGAAACTAGAACAGTGACTTAAGATGAATACCTCATTGGTGATGAAGTCACTGGTCAATAATTTCCTCACATCCCAGGCACCTGAAAATTTGAGACCTGCCTATTTCCAAAATCCACGTGTCTGTGCCTGCGCGCTCCCCCAGGCTGCTCAGAACTGTCTGTTGAGGCCTTTTGGGAGGGTGGGGGGACATGGACATAGCTGGTTACGGATGCAGACCCTCGCGTGAAGGACACATGCAACCACCCGTGAGCGCCTAGAACCCACCAGGTGCTGAACGCAGCTCCATTCGCCCACGTCCAGCCTTTGCTTGTGTCGTGTTTTTTCAGTCCAATCCAAAAGGCAGAGGGTTCCAGAGAGAGCATCAGAGATTCCCCTCAGAAAATGCAGAAAGCTGCGATGAAGACTCCTCGTCCTCTCACTTTCACGGCCCCTGTAGTGACTGTCCTTCTCCATCTTCATTATTTCCTTGCTAGGTCATTGCACCAGGCTGCCACGTGAGCCCGTGCTCTCTCTCCTGGCGGCACTCACCTGCCCATCACAGCAAAGAGAAGGCTCTCCTACAGTTTAAGTCACCCCTGTCGTGCTCACAATTTTGCAAAATCTCCACATTTTATTTGGAGGAAGATCAAAGTCTGTATAATAACCTCCAAGACCATAAAGGCCTGACTCACTTCCTCACTCTGGGCGCAGGGACAGGCTGTCTCATTTCTGTTCCTCGATTATCCTAGGAAATATTAGACTGACTTTAAAAACCAGATTTCATTTTTCTTTTGCATGACTTCACTTACAGGAGGAACATAAGGGAACAAGGAGAAGAACAACGACAAAAATCAAATCACAGCTCAACAAAAACAAAGAGACAAAGATAAATCAGAGACACTTTGGGGGGGGGGGTGGGGAGGCAGAGGGACTGGNCGACAAAAATCAAATCACAGCTCAACAAAAACAAAGAGACAAAGATAAATCAGAGACACTTTGGGGGGGGGGGTGGGGAGGCAGAGTGACTGGGATGAGGGCAGAAAGAACAGAAGGGACTGTGGTGATGGTGCACTGGTGACCTGGTGGTGGGAATTCCACAAATGATGTCAAATATATGAACAAGGAGAAGAAAACAACAACAACAACAAAACAACCGAGATTTCAGCACTTCTTCCTGAGAAGTTCTGAGAAGTTTACTCACCAGATATTCCCTAAATAAACTCTCTTCTCTAAGTTACAGTTTTTGCTGATGTTATGTCTCAATGAGAGAAGACTATCTTACCTACAGCCTGTCCACTTGGGACATTCATTAGTACACTTAATTTATACACACACACATAAATGTATATATAATTTATATATTTTGTATAATATTTACTGACTTCTAATGTACTACATAATTTACAGATCTATTAGGATTATTTTTCATTCACTGATTTTTCCCTTGGAAGTAAAGTTCATAAAGGCAAAAATCTTTGATCGTTTTGTTAACTGAAGTATGAAACCCTGTCACACGCCTGTCATATAGCAGCTACTCAGTAAATCCAGTACAATTCATACTGCAAAGGGGAGATGCTAACCATTTTGCTCTTGGACTTGAATGTGGCCAGAGATCCATCACAGGCTTTGCACTGCGCGTTGCTATCTGCCCAAGCGTGACTGGTCTCAGACATAAAGAAGCAATTATTGCTCATTCGCTTCCAGCCTTGGGGACATACAGTCACATCTTCAGAGCAAGTCTTATTTGCAGAGCTCTTCAGATTTTTCACTAAAATTCACACAATGAAATAGAAAAAAATGAAGGTTTAAGAGAAAGGAGGAGTGTAAGCTTCAGGTTAGAAGATTCTTATATATTCCAGACAAGAAAATATATTTTACTTCCATAGTAATTCAAATGCTTCAACTTTAAATGCCAACTCAGAAAAATCAAAGATGACAGCAATAATGAAATCAGCAGTGAAGAATGAGATCTATATATCATTTAAGACAGCAAGAGTCCACAAACTTCCAGAAACTCAATCTCCTTGCAGCATCTTCCCTCCCATTTTTCTCCCACGGTGTAAAGTGTCATCTAAAAAGGGAGGTTCCACCTTCCCAGTCACCTAAGGAAGGTGAATCTGAGCAGAGAGGGAGGCGCGGGGAGCAGAGACATGTGAAGGAGCTGCACTTGCTTCTCAGTCCTGAACTTGCAGCAGGGGTTGGGCACATGAGGGAGACGCTGGGAAGAGATGTGGGAGGGAGCCCTGGGCCGTGCTGACGGCAGCCTTCATCTGGCTGATGTTCTCACTTTGCTCCTCTTTCTCGCCTGGCCCCTTCTGCCCTTTGTCCGGTCTCCTGCAGTTGTAGGTCAGAGGCACCTTTTGGCAGATTCTGCTTTTCTCAGGGTCGTATGTTACCAAGTAACTTCCTCTCTCCAGTCACACTAATTGGAAAGTTAAATATAACACAATGGGAGGGAAAAATGTTGACATTTTCCTAGCTTCTGCCCATCCACTTCTGCTTTGCTGTAGGCTTGTGGCGAGTGTTCAGGCCTCAGGGGCCCAGCTTGGGCCAACGCTGTCTGGCTGGGCACCCACCCAGGGGGCTTTGGCTGTTTTATTGGGAAACTCTTGTCTTTTCCTCGCCTCTCTCTCTGCTACGCCCACTAATTCTATCAGGTTCTTCTGTATTAACCATCAGGCAGCTACAGACCAGAGACATCCTGCAGGGAGGGGGTGCGAGAAGGGTCAGGACGGCTGGGAAGAGCACAGGGGATGATGAGGTGGTGCACGGGCGACCTGGTGGGGGGATTCACGGGGAAATCAGACACTGTACAAATATGATGCAATAAATTTAAAAATATTTGTATTAAAGGATTAAGAATAAGCTTTGTCTTTGTGCAACAGATGGCAGAACCCATGCAAAGTGTGCAGGTTTGGGGGTCTCGGGTGCCCCTCAATTTGCCAACTAAGAATATCTTGGTAATTTTTCAATTCATCCATTTTTTCCCCTGTAATTTACTTTGTCTTGTGGGACTTGTCTCTCACTGTGAATTAATCAAGTCCTTTACATCCAAAACCTCAGAGCTCTCCCCACTGCGCCTTAACTGAGATTATACTGACCTTCAAGAATAGCATTTCCCCAGAAGAGTAAGCTGCTCCCTTCTTGTTAAATATAACACAACGGGAGGGGAAAATGTTGATATTGTCCTAGCTTTTTAATGTCTATTTTTATTTTCCAGATAGTGTGATACAAATCAAATATTTGGTTCAGAACTGGGGTGCCCAAAAACCAGGTTTTCTTGTTTGTTCATTTATTCATTCTTTCTCTCATGTGTTCAGTTACTCCCATTTTAGCATTTACTGCAAACCAGTCACTTCCGTAGTTCTAGAAACACAGTGATGTGCACACGTACAACAGACCTTGCCTTTACAGCACTGGCCAGTCTACTGAGCTACATAGCTCATCACAAACCACAGCAGAGTGGAGGGGTTGGGGCTGCGGGTGGAAAGAGGAGCACTGTGACCTAGCAGTTGGGACAGGGTTCAAAGAGGGGTGGTTACCAGAGGCTGCAGGCGTATGCTAGGGAGGTGGGAGAAGGCACACAGGGCCTCCCTGACAAAGATAAGAAACAAAGGAGGGTTGAAACTAATGTATTTGACTTGTCCACAAAAGAGCAAGGGGTGCAGAAGACAGAGCAGAAGCAGGCAGAGGAGACGAGGCTGCAAAGGGGAGTAGACCCAACAGCCCTGCAGGCCATCGGGAGGAGCTGTAAATAATTAACATTTTATGTCCTATTGGTGGGATTTTGACATTACTCCAAGTGTTTGAAAAAACCATGTCAGCAGTGTTTTGAACTGATCTTACTTATTTTCTTTATTAAAAAAGTATAGAGGAAATGTACTCCAGGAGAAAATATACTCTAAAGTTGAACTATCCAGCCAGTGACCGCCAGTCCCATGTGACCACTTGAAATACGATTAGACCACTTGAATTACGATTAGTAATTCCTGTGGGCATAAAACGCACCCTGGGCATGGAAGGGTAGCCCGAGACAATGAGTGCAGACATCTCATTAATAACCTCCACACTGTTGCATGTAAAATAACAGTATATTTACCACACTGAGGGGAATAAAAATGAATTCAAAACTATTTTTATTTGTCTTTTCTTCCCACCAAGGATTTCCTGATTTGCCATTTGTCTTGGAGCCAACTGAACAATTCCCAGGAGGGGAGTGCTGAACGCTGCAAACAGCTCCAACAGGATGGAGGAGAACAGACCAAGGGGTTTAGCAACAAAGAAGTTACTAATGAACTTGCAAGACAGAGTTAGCGAAAAAAGCAGAAGTGGGAACCTAATTAAACAGAAAATAGGAAGATGTGAATTAAAGCAAGCTAGCCAAGAATGATTTTTTTTTTTCCAGAAAGGTTGCTGTACAGGGGAAAAAGGAAATACATTGGTAGCTAAAGGGGTGAGATGCAATTTTTTTTTAAGGTAGAAGAGATTTCAGCCAAGTGTGAAAAAAGTTGGTGGTGTAGGAGAGCGAGGACGATAGCTAGAGTAATAGTGACCAGACGAGAGACACGCAGATCTACCACGACCACGGGCCCTCCAGGGAGCACCCAGAACCCCGGGGGTATGGGCAGATCTCTGTGGAGCGCAGCGGGCAAAGTGCGGTGATGGGAGAAGTTAGAAGTTTGCACTAATTGCTGTAGTTCCCCAAGTAAAATTGAAAGCAAAAGTGAAGATCAGAAAAGAGAGCATCAAGACTTGGAAAGAACAGAAAAAGTGTAAAATAATCTACGGGGCTCAGAGAATCGAAACACTAAGGAAAGGTGAGAAGACTGGTCCCCAGCCCACGTTTTCTCTCCTGTAATCGCACTGAGTGTAGTTTTCTGAAGCAGACCCTTCTCTAGCCGGAGCGGCTCTCTCATAAATGTCTGCCCGGCCTTCAGTTCAGCCCCCTCGTCCTTTCACGAACCCTCGCTGGCCCACACTGACTCCCCTGCTCCGGAGACATGCTTCTCAGAGGCAACGCTCATTGTGGGACCACTGCTTGCTGACATTCTTACTTGTCCCGTTTCACATGAATTCTTTTCAGGCTGGAAGTCGTACTGTCATCTTGGTATCTCCATTATGCCTGAAGCTCAATAAAGATCATTCTAGAAGGCAAGGCAGGTGACCGAGCTCCAGAGCAGTGAAGCTCCGTTCGGGAGAGCACTTTGTTTCTAGTTCAGTGTTGGGCAGAGAAAGACTAGGGTCCGGTGTCAGACTGAATCAATAACACAGTTATAATTTTTAGAAGAAATTGTTTCACTTACATGTTCTAGGAAATCCTAGGAGTCTCCAAACAAGAAAGACTCCAAGTGTCAGACTTGATATTATAACCATCTTCTTTGTTCTTGTGCCCTAGGAAAATGCAAATCGGTGTTTATCTTCTGGACAGCAAACCACAGCAAAGTACAGTGTACCTTATTCTTCATCTGGTGTGTTCTACCATTTACAGGCCAGCGCTTAATGTCTCAGCAAAGGGGGAAGGTGTTGGCATCTAACTGGCCCAGCACCTGGGCTTCTCTTTTTATTGCCATTTTGGAGAACTATGTTACTCATATTCTGCCCTGATTCCAGAACAGAAAACCAAGGTTCTCCCTGAGACTTTTTAAATGAAATGCTGTTGCCTTTTCCAAGAAGAGGCAGAACTCTGGGGAGAGATATGACTCCGCCATGTCTCTGAAGCCTTTTTATTGCTACTGTTATTATCATTAATGATGATTCTACTGTGCCATATTATGTTCATAATTAAACAGAGAAATTATGGATTTTGTTGGCCATTAAAATTTTCTGTAAAAAATTGGAAGCTCTCTTACTCATCCTTATAAATATTGGGAATAAAACAAATCAATATTTTTAGAACATTGTAATTTAAAATATTAGCTACATTGAAGTCAACAACTTCATTCAAAACAAAACAAAACAAAAACAAACTAATAAGAGTACTTTGTACATCTTGCCTTCTCATTGTATAACTTTCTATGCCTTTTCACACTTTTACTTAAGGATTAGATTATGAGCATCCTCTATTCTTCCATCCATCCAACCGCTCACCCACCATCCATCCACCTCCCAAACCCCCATCCAATCATCCATCCACCATCCACCCCCCATCCATTTATCACGCTAACAGAGCAAAGAAGCGCTGCCCGAGTCCCACAAGGCTCAGTTCTCGAGGTACAGAAGCGCCTCTGCCTTCTGTCTCACCTGAGCGCCCACCTTTGGCTCCAGGACTTCCCCGGCGCCCCTACTCTCCCTCCTTCAGCCTCCATCCTGACACTCACAGAGGAGGCTCTGACGTGGTCGCAGCTGTTGGACTAGTGCTGTGGACGAGTGCGAATGGCCCATTATGTTTGGTGACCACTGCGGACACTGAGGTCCGTGTGGGGAGGGCAGCGCAGCACCGCGGGGAGAGATACAGGCGGAGCGCAGAGAGCACGGGCTGGGGACTCCCCAGCAGCAGCCAAGGGCGCTTCCTGCGCTTCCCTCCCACATTGTCTCAGGAAGGGGTAGTAAGGGCGCCTGCCCTTGCAGCTGATGACCTGCAGCCTGGGGTCGGGACATAGAGCTGGCTCTGGGAGAGCCCGTCTGGGAGAGCCGTCTGAGGGCCCGCGAGCTGCCTGCCGAGAGCACCCGGACGGCCCTGGCTTCTCTGGGCTTCTGCAAGGTCCCCAGTATCGCGTTGTGGCTGCTTCACGCAGGGCCCCGTTTTCAAGCACGTTTCTTCTCTTCTTTTAACTTCTCACAAGTTTCCCTGTGATCTGCTTACAAAATTTGAGGAAACAAGCTACAGGTTTTGCATATTTCGCTAACCCTGGAATGACGCTTGTTTCACCTCCAGACGGTCCTCCAGGAGCGAGGGCGTGAGTGACGGCGCAGGCCGGAATTGTGCAGAATCGTTTTTATTATCGAAGGGGAAACTGATGAGTGTTACTGAACTTTGATTTTTTTATTATTTTTTTGGTCCGTGTATTGAAAGCTTTCTTACTCTTCCTTATAAATATCAGCAATAAAACCCATTTTCTTAGAATACTGTAGTTTAAAACTACATACATGGAGATTTCAGGCGCTTTCTTCTTAAAAAAAAAAAAACAACCACTTAGCGAGAGACCTTTGAAGAGGTATTTTTTTAAATTTATTTTTCTTGCAAAGTTGGCTTTCTTTTCTAGGTGTAGTCCCCACAGGATTCCCACTGCCAGTCCCTTGTGTGCGGTATCGTCCCTGCCCTGATCCCAGCCCCTCCCCCTCCCTGCAGATGACTGATTTGAAGTTGTCTCTTTACTTTGTTGCTGTTTCCCCCGATCTCCTATGTTCCTTCTGTAAGTGAGACCACCGTGGCGCAGCTTGGAAGGTGAGCCGTTGCCTTCTCATGCCCACTCAGACCTGCCTTCTGCATTCAGACCGTCTTCCACAATGTTCTTTCACTCTGCAATAGCATGAAGCATCTAGGAGACTTCCCTGGGTGTGAGGAATGTCGTGAAGCATCTAGGAGACTTCCCTGGGTGTGAGGACTTCTTGCACTGTCTCTGGAACTCTCTAGCTTTTCTTTTTCATCAGACACTTTTCTCATATCTGCTGATGTTTGTGCATTGGGTATCCTCAGCAGGGAAGCATCATTGTTCCCACCATCAGCGGCTTCTTTCATGACTCACGAACAGATCCTCACTCGTGTGCTCATGCGACTCTCGCAACGTTGAGGGTGCTCAGACCATCCCCGAGCGACAGTCTTTTCAACCAGCGGTGCTGGAGAAGCTGTGTAGCTAGGAGCACAATGTTGGGTTGAGTCCTTAGCTTACACATATTCAAAATTCACTGAGAACAGACCAAAGTCCTGCCTATAAGAGCTAAAAGCATAAATTATTTAGAGGGAAAACTTTGTGGACTTGGCAATGATTTCTTGGCTGTGAACAGACAACATAGAGAAGAGGGAAACATAATTAAGTTGACCACAAAAAATTTAAAAATTCCTTGCTTCAAAGGATATAATCAGCGGGTGGCTATCCCTGATGGCGCAGTGGGTTAAGCACCGCACTATGAAGCATCCGCAGCCACTGCAGCTCGACATGAGTTCAATTCCCAGCTAGGGAGGGACCCACAGGATGCAGCAGACTCTCCTGTCTCCCGCTGCCCCATTCAGCAGTGTGTGTCAGGGGATCCACCTGTTCTGCTCCCCGCCCTGTCTCTGGGGCATCCTCTCACCCCCACACCTCTGGCCTACACCCAGTTCTTATATGATAAATAAATAAAACACATATTTAATAAAAAAGGATATAATCAATAGAGTGAACAGGCAGCATACAGAATGTAATAGTTGTAGACCGTAAGGGATTAAAGATAAGGGATTAAAATTCAGAGGATATAAAGATCTCCTATAACTTAAGAGCAAAAAAAAGAAAAAAAAATCCCATAAAAAGCAAATAAAGAACCATGCAAGGGAAAAAAATCCCCAAGCAAACTGAATTTGAAAATGGGCAGAGGACTTAAATAGAGAGTTCTCAAAGAAGACATATAAACAGATGTGAAAACTTTTTACTATTTGGGAAATACTAGGTAAAAATGCAATGAAATACGACACCATTACAGTGACCACTCAGTTGGCTACTTTCAAAATATAAAAGGCAGCAGATAGGGGTGTAGGTAGAATTCAGCAATCACGCATTTTTGAAGGCGCCCCCTCCTCTGCCTGCACCCCTGGGTGCATGTGCGGTCTTTGCTGGGGAGGCTCTTCTGCAGCCCCTGCTAAGACACTGCAGCACTCGCGTTCCGGCATCGCTGTGACTCTCCGTGTTTGAGGACGCGTGACACCCTCGAATACATGAGAAATGTCCAAACTTAACTTTAAAAGCCACTTTCCGTAGCTGCGGTGTGCAGACATGGAGGGAAGGAAGAGTTAAGAGGAAGTCAGATGTGTAAGTCGCCCTCAAACAGCTGTTCCTCCTGCATGTCACAACTGCCTCAGCTTGGTCGCAGCTCGTCCTTTGGGTTCAGAATCTTTTATTTAAATTTTGATTTAGAACCACAAGCTTAAAATCACAGGTTCTGCTTAAGATTCAGCTCTAAGGTTTTTGTTGTTGTTTCTTTCTTGAGGGTGTTTTTTTTTTTTTTTATACCTTGCCAAGCTCTCTTTGCATCACCATCCATGTCTGAAGAAGAAGTCACGTATGCGGATTTAAACTTCCAGGACTCCAGTAATATGGAAAAAATCAAAGAGTTTGACAAATCTGGAATCAAAGGTAAGATTTGAATTGTAGATGTGTTGTTGTGGTAAAGCTAATGTGTAGAAGAGTAAGGTAGAAGCTTGTCCCCTAAGTCTGAGTGAATTACCAATGAGTGTTCAACTTTAGCTTTTAATTAAGCCTCCCGTTTGTACTAAAACTGTTAAGTGTGTCCATAAGAATGCTTATAAAGGAGTTTTTAAAGGCCCTAATTTATAGCTTAAACACTTTTTCATAAATTTTCTATTTTAATATTTTACTCAAGGCAGTTAGGTTGTTACTATTTCATATAACTGAAGGGATTATGATGTAAGAACTATTTCATGTAACTGAATTGTGAATTTTTTTCTCCATGAGATGATACCAGGGGAGAAGGAATACATATTCTTTAGGAAAGTCGTGTCTTTGTATGTTGTCTTTTACATAAAAAATGCTACCGTGTGTGTGTCAAAGGGAGGAGAAAATGACAGAAAGATAAAGAGACAGAGAGAATTTTAAAGGATTTCATTTGACTTTTTACCAATACAAGTGTGTATTACCATGTTCTCAATTCAACTTCTTCTACTTCTTTTGGTGATCCTTTCTCAACTTGCTAAAGTACAGAAAACTTTAAGGTTAATGAAAAGACACATCTAAACGAAAGAAAAGGAAGAGAGAGAGAAATGCTGGAGCTAGAACACTGAACAGCAGGTTACATGGGAGAACTTTGTAGTTTTCGATACAAATTTGAATTGTGATATAAATCTGTATATATAAATATATATAAATCTGAGATATAAACCTGTAGACTTTCAGGTTATACTTCAATAAAGTGTAAAGTGTCGCCTGATCTCCATCCCGCTCACAGCCCCACATCTTCCTCCCTCCTGGCTCCTGGACACTTGGGTGCCCCAACACTGACCATTGTGTTTAGATCTGAGTCAGTTCTATGTCGGTGTGGAGAACACAGACAACAGGTAGCATTGGTACATGTAAGAGAGAGTAACAGAAGAATCCTCATACATTATTCGTGTCCCCCAACAAAAGTAGCATTTTTTTTAATTTCAAGTTTTCCTATAAACACAAATTTCATTGTTAGATTCAGATTCATTTACCATCAGCATGGTAAATCTTTGGTGCAGCTCAGGCCTGTGGTCTTCCTTTTAATACAGATTTTTTTAAGACTAACCCTTAAGAATTGTGCAATATTTTCTATTTTATTTTCCTTCCTCGTATTTCTCCTTTTGTGTGGTGTAAGAAGATGCACTTACATTACACTTTATGTACCAACAATTATCCTTTTCATATCCCGTCACATTCTTTCTTCTCCCCATCCCACAAATTCATCTTATTCTAAGTCTCCACTTCAGAAATGTTCTGACTCTTGAATCCATGTCTCATTTATTTTCTCAATTTTATCTGGCTTTCTCATTATGCAGCTAGAAGTCTATAGCATGGAATAGAAACAGTGCAATATCATCCCCGACTCTCTAACCACCTTGTTTAATGTGCTGTCATTTTTCCTTGAAAAGCTCAAATGCTGTTAAATTTGAATATTTACCTACTGTGTATAGCTGGACGTTGTTGTTGCAAAGTACTCAAAGTTTCAAGCCCAGTTTTTCTGTCTGAGCTATGCCTCATCTCACGGTTGCTGACACAAAGATGTTGTGAAATACAGAGACCGTTGCAGGAGTAACTTCTTTTAGACTTTAGACAGTGGTGAAGAGGGAAACAAATAGATAGTCAGGATCTTAACTAGGATTGTAGAACTTCAGATGTCTTGTTTATCAGTAATTATTTCCACTTACTTGTATATCCAATGATTAATCCGACTGCCTTCTTCAAATTCAGACACTGCCCTGGCCACTAACAATACAGAAGCCGGCAAGGGCCTGTTTCTCTAGAGGAAGAATGTTAAGTGGTGAGATAAACGATTGCAGATAGAGAGAGAGGCCTCTAACTGCACTGCAGTAGGCGAGGCTTCAAACCTGAGTTGCAGTCCAGAAGCCGCAGGCCAGCTCCAGGGCCCGAGGGAATCCCACACACAGTCAGTGGGACGAGCTCCCCATCTCCATCTCTGCGGCCTTCAAGCCCAGCTTGGGCGCGTCACCTCTGGAGGGAATCCCAGTCCTCAGATCCTTCCTTCCCGGTGCCTCGTCAGGCCCTCGCCGGTGCCTGGACAGCACTGTGACCGGGGCCGCTGGTGGCCTCTCTGATGGCTTCAGCCTGAGTCACATTCCCCCCTCTTCTCTGCCCACTGCCCCTGATATGCCACCCTGATATTCCCCCCACCCTGTCTCTGTACAGCTCAGACACACAAGCTTGGCCCCCCACGACCTCGCCATGGCTCCTCTCAGCTGCCCTCTGACACCCCCCCATGTCCCACTCTGTTGTATAGACTCTCCCAGGACTCGTGTGGGTGCTCTATTGTGTGACACTAAAGACACTCTGCGAAGTGACCTCACTGTTCCTTTGGAAGCAAATGTGGTGACTACAGCTGTCCCCTGATGACCGGCCTTGCGTGTCCACACTAGAAAGTCACTTGCCTGCGCCACATTTCCATGTAGATGTCTGACGTCATCTTAAAAAAAGTGGGAAACACAAAATACATTTTCTCTTGTTTCTCTTCCCAGTCATCCTCGTATCCTTAAATTCAAATATAAACACATTTAAATACAATCTCTAAGATGTGCTACGAGCCACACAGTCCTAATCATATGACAAGTCTTAAACACACAGTTTCTCGTGCTTTGTGAGTTTCTGTTTCTTTTTTTAACCAGCATGGAAGCAAAGCCACAGAGAAGCTAAACTACTTCTTCAAGTCTCCACAAGGGATGAGAAGCAGAACTGGGATTCAAGGCCGGATATTTTAAGCCTCTAGAATGTTCTGTTTTGTTTTTGTTTTTGTTTTTTTTAACCACTGCTATGCTCCCTAGAAATATCCCTATCTTATTATTACCTAACAACTTAAGCAAGTCCAAAATCTCTCATAGATTCATTAATGTGTGCTACAGATTCTGCTTCAGCATGTACTCACAGGAGATCTGCATTCTCTGATTCAGTAAACGTGGCTGCTGGGTCTCTACTGGTCTGCAGCGCAAGCTCCCTCTCAGTTTTCCTGCTCGAGCGCTGCAGCTCTGCACTTCATCATCTGCATTCTTTTTTTAAAAAAATATTTATTTATTTATGTACAGAAGAGCTGGGGTGCAGGCCAGAGGTGTGGGGGGTGAGAAGTGTCACCAGAGACAGTGTAGGGAACAGAACAGGTGGATCCACTGAATCCACTGCTGAGTGGGGCAGCGGGGCAGTCTGCTGTGCCCTTTCGTTCACTCCCTGGCCTGGGATAAAACATGTTGCGGTGGCTGTGGATGCTTCATAGCACGGTGCTTCACCCACTGAGCCACCAGGGTGGCCCCATCCTCTGCATTGTGTAACAATAATCTTTCTTTAAAAATTATATTATTTCTCCCTCTTGATTAATAAAATCTTCCTGTTGTTAAACTAACACCAATCCCTAACAGAGATCAGATATACTATTTCCTGTCTTTTCTTTGATCTCCAACATAATTTCTCACCTCGGTCAGAATTTTATTGCCACTCTGAATGTTTTCTGTGTTTCAAATAGAAAAACTGTTGTGGCCTAGAGCCAGATCTTACTGCCCGTGACGTTCTCACACTGACTTCGCGCTGCTTCGGGTGGCTGTGAGGTCTGGACCGCTTGTGACTAGATTATAAGTCCATTACCAACCTTTGCATACCAGAGAACAATCAGGGATCGATCTGTCTACTATCTATATACCTATCATCTATCTATGTATCTATCTATCTATGTATCAATATATCTACATATGTATGTATGTATGTATCTATTATCTATCATCTCTCTACTATCTACTATCATCTACCTATTCATCCATCCATCAACTCATTCATCTATCTCCCTACTAACATACCTAATTTTTTTCTCATTGTCAAAATTTATATTCTCTAAGAATTGGAATTGTGTTTCCTTCTCACTATGTTTTTTGTACCCAGATGGTACTCGGTAAGAAAGGTACATGAATAAATGACAAAAATTATTAAGAAAGACAACACTTGAAGGCATACTTCTTTTTTTATTTTAATTTTTTTATTAATATAAAATATTTTAAAATTTACATATACTTGCCATCAATTGTAATCCCCATGTATTCCCCATCACCATCTCACCAGTGCAC